>JAMXBD010000346.1:600000-1120779 GCA_024138025.1 Combretum micranthum
TATTTATACATGGTATTAGAGCACGGATTAAATAAACCCCAATTTGTTTTTCCATAAACATAATCATCATTAAGAGTAGACTTACTTTCAATCTTCTCTTCCTCTTCCAAATTTGACTCCAAAGAAAATCATTAAGAATAGACTTACTTTCAATCTTCTCTTCCTTTTCCAAATTTGAGTCTAAAGAAAACAAATAAAAAAAAAAAACTAGAATAGGCACACCCCAAGTTCTCTATCGTGAAATACACCGATCTAAGTGGCTGGAAGTCATCATAAAAATTTGGTTTCCTACCTATGGTGGAACCTAATTTACGATACCAAATAGTTATGGATATTTATGTTTGTGTGATTCCTTTACAATAAGGAACAATTTTTTCATCCAAATAGTTCACCACAGCTTTATTACCATCCTCAGGTACATCAAGTCTGGCAAACTTTCGAGCTTCTTCAATAAATTTTCCATCATCACCTACCGAAGAAAGAATATACATTCCATATTTCAAACCAATGATATAATCCTCTTAACCATGATTAGAAGCCATATGGACTAGTCCAGTCCCTTTCTTTTTTTTTTTCCAAAAAAAAAAGAAAAGAAAGAGAAAAAAATCTTGCTTCAACATGACTAATCACTCATCTCCAAGTCATATAAATGATTATGGTCATAGCCAACTTAGAGCCAGGGGGCATCGTCACCCAAATGATTTCATTCAGCGCTCCACCTCCAATACAAGATCATCGAGTTCCAAGTGTACATGTTGTAAACCCCGATTTTCTTAGTAATAAAGTAAACTTCGGAAACCGGAAAACGATACCCTAAACAGGATTAGTATAACCCTTGTGAGAGAAACCTAAAAACCCTAGATCTGGCTTTCCTTCGGTTTCAATTGAAAAGAACTTTTATAAAATAATTTAATGTGGAATATTGTTTTAAAGTATATTTTAAACTATAGAAAGTTTTTATTTCGAAAAATTTTCTATTCCAAGCCTTCTTGAGCTCCATTAAAATATTATGAAATACTCATTAGAACTGAAATTTTATAAGGATTTCAAAAACATAAGTTTTATAATTTTTCGGGTTATAAAAATTACAGTTATAATATTTTTCCCGTATTTTCTTTACTACCGGTATGTTTTGTCTACTATTTATTACTATTCACAATACAACCTACTACACACACAACCCATACCCTAGTCTTACATCCTTACAAACACTCATTATATTTTCTTTTCCAAGGAATTTTTGTCTCTTAACAAATTATCACATTTAATACTTTTTATTACATAAATTACAAATTAAACAATTTCAAACCTCTCCCTCTCTTTCCTCCTAGCATGGCCGACGCAAACCCACCTCCCCCCCCCCCCCCCCCCCCCTTTGCCCTCTATTTGTTTTATTTTTCTTCTTTTATAATACAAACAAATCCTATTTTCACTTAATATAAATAGTCTTTTACTTTTCTCTCTCCTTCATTTACTACTCTTGTTGCAAAAAACTCACAAAACGTTCTCTATTTCTCTCCCTCTTGCCGTGACTTCCACCACCATCACACACACACACAAGCTTTAATTCTTCTTCATTTCTCCACTTAATCCAACTTTAGGTGATGAATCTTAAGCCTTTCTACCATTTAATCTTGTAATGGCAAGATTATTCATGAGTATTTTCACTTTAAGTTCCCATGAACATTTGCTAGGGATAAGAAAATGCTAATATATGAATATCAAGCCATCACAAGAGTGGATCTTGTGTTGGAATGAGTTTTTGTTGAAATATTTTTATGTTCATGCATATAAAAGTAGAGATCTTGCATAAAAATCCATGATCAAGCTTTTAAACTCCTTTTCATGCATTATAAGTAATAAATCTAGCATTTAGGTACTCATATTATACTTGACATTCATGTTCTCATAAATATTTTGTGTTTTCATGCATTAATGTTTACAAAGACTTTATCTTGTGTATATAAATGTTGTAGTTAGTAGATCTTTAAGTAGATAAGACAAAGAACTTAAAAAGGAAAAGCTTTTGTTGGAAATATTCAAAGAAAAATTCGTATGACTTCAAAGCTACATTTTAAAAATCCTTGTATCAACTCTAAAACTCATGTTTTATATGAAAAATGAAGGGTATAGGTGAAAGATATCATTAAGTGATAATTTTTATAAGTTGAAATGAGTTTTGATGAGATTGATTTGTAAAACAAAGAGTAGAAACAAGATAGAAAATTTTGAGTTATTAGTTAACTTATGAAATTCATAATTTTGGGTGAAGACCATAAAAACACCTATTATCCAAGCTCAAAATAAAATTTTTATGTAATAGATGAAGTCTTTAAGGGATAGATATAATAAATTCTTAAATTTTAATGCATTAAGCAAGTTTTTCCCAAAGGAATCATTCAAAAATTAGATTTCTAAAAATTCGGATTTTTTAGTAAATCCTATTTGAAAACATATGTGCAAAGTGTAAAATGTAAATTTTTATGTAAAAATGACGGTCTTAGGTAGTAGATGTTATGAAGACTCAATTTTAACCAAGACAACTAGAAATTCCTAAGAATTAATCCAAAAACACAAGTGAGTTGTCAAAGTTAGGAAACTAGATTTCTCAAAAGTAGTTATTGTTGAAGTCTTACAAAATAAAGAGTTCTAAAATTTTCTTTAGTAAAAATCATCAAGATCATGCATACATTAAACTCATCACATGTCATTCATGTTAGGAAATCATTAGTATTGCATGTATACTTGATTTATCAAATAGAAACATTTCGAGCATTTACAAAACTACTTTTTTTTTTTTGGGAAATGGAAACCGTTACTGATCAGAACTGATCCCTCTGTTTTGTGACCTAAACATTTTTCAAAACTTGAAAATAATTTTAGAAATAGATATATCTTTCGAAGTAGATAGAAATCAATATAAAATTTATGAAATTCCGAGTTAAAATGACCGAGTTATGGCTGTTTTAAGTCAGGACTTCTGCAAATAGCGAGAATTATGATTTTGCTAAGTTTTGATATATGGTTTGGATTAGTTAAGTGATGAAATACTTATTAGGGTATTTCTTCCTTTTTAGGTGATCCCGATACCGACTATTCTCTACCACTGGACTATTACTACTAAAAGACCGGTGAACCATAGCCGAGTGAGTATCACTTCTGATTTCAATTATTGTTTGTGATTGTAATGGTAGCTGCACTAGACACTTGGCAAAGATAAAATGGATATGCATGATGGGGTTGAACGGGAATTATATATGACTGATGTTGTTATGAGAAATTGAAATTAAAGAATATCGAAGCCAATTGATTAATCATTGCTTGTATAGATGAACTAGGATTGACTGTTTGTGAATATTGATTGGTCACTTAAAAGAATTGGTATAATTGATTATTCGAAATTGAAGATGAATTTGAACTCATTCATATCACAATGGGGATGGAGCATTAGCATGTGTTGGTTCTCTATGATCCTAAACGGTGTAAAAATTGGTTAATCGTGATCCATAAAACGAATTATTGAATTGGTTAATCCTGATCCATAAAACGAATTTATAAGCTGGTTGGCCGTGAGCCTAAATGGCATCGTACTGTAGGATTCGTTAATCTGCTAATCCGAGATGGAGGGCACAAGTCCATCCATATATGATTTCTGGCTGGTCATATGTTTGTTGAATTCATGTGTTTGATGCATATAATTTGTTTGATTAATCACTTGTTTGATTGATGTGTTATACTTGTATTCATGGAAGTTTTCACTCACTAAGCTAGTGTAGCTTACGCCCCTATAGTTTCTATTTATTGCAGCACGAGTTTATTTGGCTTAGGCCAAGACCAGCTACAGCTCAAGTACAGGAGCTAGGCGTTTCCTATAGAAGTTGTATTCATATTTGATTAGACTTTCGTAGGGAACCAAGAGACTCTAGATGACTGTAATGGATCTCTAATTATTCTTTTGTAGGGGAATGCCCCTTAGACATTGTAACTAATTGCTTATGTGTTTTGATTTATTATCTAATGCTATTAAATGCCGGATTAAACTCTTTAACTGCATTGAATAGAGTATTCTATTGTCGAAAAGGGATGCCTTACATCTATACAAGACTCCCGAAGGACTTGGGTAGTAATTCGAGAGTCTTATATGGCATGTGGCAGACTGCTACGTTTATGATACCCCTATGGGGCATGACACATGTCAAATTCATAAGAAACATGGATACTTAGCTCTTTCTTACCGTCACAGGTATGATGCATCCTATGTAGCCGAACCTTGGATATTTGCTACTTGCTTTACTGGTCCTGTTCATGAAGCTACTTGGTGTACAGACTCTAGTGCCACACATCACATGACTCCTAATGCAAGTATTTCACTAATCTAATTTCCTATGTTGGTTCTGATATAATTTTAGTTGGTAATGGTGCCCTCATGCCCATAAGCCACACTAGTGACTTTCTCATACAAACCTCAAATCACCCCTTGCACCTAAAGAATGTTCTTGTTGTTCCCTCACTCACACACTATCTCCTACCTATCATTAAATTGTGTTTTGACAATGACTACTCTATTAGCTTTGATAAAACCTCCATTTTCCTTAAGGACTCCCAAATTGGTAAAAACTTTAACTTCAACAATAGACCATGTGTAATCTTTACCTAATCAAGCTTGCTTAATCCCCTAAGGCTCTTGCTTCCGTCCTATTGAGAGAAATATGGCATTCTCGAATGTGTCATCTACATGCAAAAGTTCTCAACCATCTCGTCAAGAATCATCACATAAGTGTCAAGTCATCCTTATCTTCTTCCCCTACCTGTTAAGCTTGCAACATTGGCAAGTCTACTCGACTACCTTTTCAACAGTCATCTCATCGAGCACAAAAGCCCTTAGATGTAATACATTTAGATGTTTGGCAATCACCTATTATATCTAATTTAGGGTTCCACTACTATGTTATTTTTGTTCATGATTACACTCGCTAGTCTTAGCTTTTTCCTATACATAACAAAAGCGATGTTTTTCTCCAATTTTAAAAATTTCAAAACATTGGTTGAAATTTCCTTTTCAAACCACACTAAAATATTCCATTATGATGGTGGTGGTGAATTCATAAACAATGCCTTCTTTAATTTCCTTCATGCCAACGACATTTACCTCTAAATTACTTGCCCTTACACTCCCCAACAAAACGGTATAGCTGAATACAAACATAGACACATTATAGAACTTCCACAAACCATTCGATTGCATGCAAACTTGCCATCTACATTTTGGGTTGATGCTACTTTGACTACAGTTTACACTATTAATTGCTTACCTTCAGCTACACTCAACCACAAATCACCATTTGGCCTTCTCCATCATACTCCCCTTGATTATAACTACTTACTCACCTTTGGATGTCTTTGTTATCTTAATAACACTGCTTAAGCCCTAAACAAACTCTCCCATCGATCTTAACTTACTCTTCATTAGTTATTTGATAAGTGTATTTTACATTATTCTATTCATCGGAATTTCAGCCTAA
This sequence comes from Combretum micranthum, assembly GCA_024138025.1. Taxonomy (NCBI): domain Eukaryota; kingdom Viridiplantae; phylum Streptophyta; class Magnoliopsida; order Myrtales; family Combretaceae; genus Combretum; species Combretum micranthum. The sequence goes on from JAMXBD010000346.1 coordinate 605,523, forward strand.
ATTGATGCATTTTTAGATAAATTCCTATGAATATCGTACTTTTAATGTTTAATTGTTGTTTTATAGCTCCTTGAATCAAAAGAAGAAGAATTGAAATGTTTATAATCAGATTTGGAGTAAAATAGCAACAATACTTAAAGATAGAATCAATTGAGCCCTACTAAATCACTAGTCAAGGCCAAAATATTAAGACAAAGCAACGAAAAATTGATCTATCGCGCCCTAAATTTAGCCTTTAACGTGACCCTTGACATATGTTCTAAGGTGATCGAGCCCTAGATTTGAAGACAAGTCTTTCTCACGCTATACTATCGAGTTCTAATCTTAACCCACGATGAAAACTTAATGAAGAGAAAACCTTTGTTCAACCTAAGTCATGCCTTAAAGTCTTGAGCCCTTGAAGCCCTCAATTTAGCCATCAATGAAAGAATGAATAGAAACGATAGCGTTTTATTAGCTCAAGTCAAGCGCTATCTTTAATGCAACACTCAAGCACTCGACCTTCCTTTAGATGAACGATTGTTTTAGCAAGCAATGCAGATACATACGTGGATAAAGAAAATGCATTCCGTTACAAAAGAATCTGCCATGTAGCAATAAAATCTTTATGATTTTTGTGACTTGAGCCTATAAATAAACGTGCAAAGGCATGCGATATGTACAATGTACAATGTACAGTGTACAAAATTTTGTGTAGCATATTTCTATAACTTACTATAGAGAGAGAGAGAGAGGCTTCTGAGGCAAAAGAACGAGTTTCTTTTTGCTTTAGAAAATATAGTGTTTTCTAGGTAAAACCAATTAAACATACTATTTGTAATTTTTATGAGACTCTTATTGTAATTGAATTATTCTTTTATTAGAATTTATTTCTTTAGAAATCATGCTTAATATTTAAAACCATGAAGAAATAATCTCTTATAGCTTAGGGTTTGTGTCACGCCCCGGAGGGTACCCTAAACGTGGCAATCCGCCGCATATAATATTAAAGCTAATGAATGACAACCTTAGTTATGCAGGTGCTTCGATATCACATGTAAACCCCTGAAAATTTCATAATTCTTAGAAAATGATCCTAGGAGTCTAATATCAAAATTTAAATCCCAAAAAATCGACTCAAGATAAAACCGAATTCTACATCAGTTCAAAACACAAAAAATTCTTAGTCTTGAGAAAACGAAAACCCTTGAAACAAAATATAAAATCCAACTATCGATTGAATCAACATTTGTACACCAATCAAATCATCTACTTGATTCCTAAAACGCAAATCAAAATGATATATCCAAATACCGCTTAACAATGAAATGATAAGATCTTAAATCCTTCGGTAAATTTCAGAATCAGAAATTTCAATTTTCACCAAAAGTCAAACTGAGTCAACTTACAACTATAGACTCGGTTAAACGATCCTGAGCACTAAAAACTATTAAATAATCACAAATAAAATAAGATAAACCATAGATATCAAACTAAGAATATAAAATGGATAAAACTCCAAAAATATATGATCTTGTGGATAACTCGACAAAACCGGAAGTCAAACCGGAACCCTAAAAGATAACGAAGCCTATAATAAACCCTAGTGTTTAAGATCCGACAATCTCGCATTCTCAAACCCTAAAAAACGAAATTAAGTTAATAGCTTAAAATAGTTCGTAATAATATAGGGTAACATAAAAATATCATATTCGCGAATTCCGAGTGTCCTTCGAACTCAAACGGGATCAGTTCTCGATAAGCATGTCCTGGAGCTCGGAATATTAAAAATATTCCGTTTATACCAATAGACTCGTAAAAATACAAGGATTCCAAAAATATCAGTTTTAGAATTTTTCGATAGTTAAAAATTACAGATATCGCATTATTACACGTATTTTTATTATTACCGGTACTTTAATTGTCTAGTCTGCTATTCATAGTACTTTTCTACTATTCATTACTATTTCACTATCTCTACTTTTTCTTACTACATACATACCTATTTTCTTGCTTTTTCTATTTCCAATACATCTTATATCAAATCATACCTTACATATTAATTATTTTCTACAAAATACAAACAAAATCAACTCTCTCTCTCTCTCCCAATACCCCATGGCCGGCGCTACCCCCCCATTTTCTCTCAATTATTTTTCTTTTTCAAATTATTTTATTACATCTAAAATTCACTCCAAAAATTCTATAAATACCCCCTCCTCCTTCATTCTTTCACACAATTCATTTCACTACCAAAACTCTCTCAAAATCTCTCCATAAATCCTCTCTCCAAGAGTTCTCTCTACAAAAACTCTCTTAAACCAATTTCCCACAAAACTCATTCCTTATACATAAACTTTTTACTCACATAATACCCATTTCCTCTACCATCTTCATATCACATAAACCTTAGGTAAAAATTCCCATATTCACTTATCATGTTCATATAACTTAGCATGAGTTTAGTGTATGTTTCTTATACTCATTGAGTTAAAGAAGCAATAATTTATTCATGTTTTGTTTTTGTTCATGTTCTATTCTTTTCTTTATGTTATTATTATGTTGTTATTGTTATTATTTGTTCTAACCTAACTTATATAAAGTATTATGTATATTATGTATATATATATTTATTTAGAGTATATAAGCTCATTTGTTATTTATTTACTTTCAAGTTATGTAATTTATTTATTTCATTCTATTTCTTTAAGACTAGTCTTTCTAGTCTTAGACTTGTCCATATCAAGTCAAAACAATCTTTTGTTTATTTTCTTTAATCTTTCGGGACTAGTCCATTGTTAGTCCCGGGATGCCTTGATGAAGCTAAGGCTCCAATACTTGACCGGGATACCTTGATGAAGCTAAGGTTCCCAATACTTGATATTTTATTTTCTTGCTTATTATTCGTTTCTAGTATTTTCTTATGTTCTTATTATTTTATATGCTCATGATACTTGCATCTACATAATGTTAATGTCTCAACTAATCTAAAAGTAGAATTTTATTTTATTAAAGGGACTCAAAACTAGATTTTCGATTATGTGATTTATCACAAAATCATGAAGTTATTATTAACAACATAGAAATAGAGTTTTCTCAACGTTTTCTTAAATAACAAAGATAGATTACCAAGGGAATATAAGAAATAAATATTTTCTTTGTATATTATGGTAACCTAAGTTTTAGTAGAATAATTTGTTAATATTAAAAGTTTTTACAAAAAGCTTAAAATTTAAACTGTTTTAAACTCCATGACAAAAACAAGAAACAACTAGTTTTCAAAGTTAAGATAAAAATCAACCCATAAAGTTACAAACCCACTTAGGAAAATAATGATTTTCAAATCCCTAAAGAAAAGACTTAATTTCAAATAATATAAATAAGATAAGATTAGAACCAAATGATTTTACCAATAAAGATGATTATTTTCGAAAGAAATAAAAGAACAAGTTTTAGAAAACGAAAACTTATATTTTAAAATAATAAATATAAGAAGACAAGACTCATTTTCTAAAACCATTATAAATACAAAAAGGTTTCAACAACTTAATATACTTTTGATAAATTTGATTTTAAATCACCAGAAGTAAAATTTATGAAATACTAAGGAAAAATTTACTTGAATGAAGAAAATAAAATAAGAATATACTCATTTATAACAACCTAGGAAAATATAAAGTTTCTTCAAATACTTGAAAAGAAATTATCAAAGTTAAAGTTTTAATTACTCAAAATGAATTGTTTTATGAAATAAACTGTTGAGACACTACCATTAGAATTTTTGCATATAAAGTGAGCTTACCTATATATTTATCAAACATACATATATATATAATGTTACAAAAGGATTTTTCTTTAAAATAAAGATTGAGCTAGAAAATGGTTTTTGCAAAAATCTAGAAATATTCGTTTTAAATATATACCCAATGTTTTCGGAACCCAAATGACCTTATATGACAAAGATAACCTTAGAAATGGATAGATCTTTTCGAATAGAAAAAAAACAGTATATTATATGCGAAATTCCGAGTTAAAATAAGCAAGTTATGACCATTTTAAATTAGAATTTCATTCTATACGAATTTGACGAATATAGTGAAATAGAATTAGAAAGTTCAAGTAGAATTTCTATGAAATACTTATCCCGGGTATTTCTTTTGTCTAGGTAACGAAAGATACGAGATTACCCTACCTGAGGATTACTACGACTAAGAAGATCACAAAATGGACGAGTGAGTTATTCCTCCTAATTTCGTTATCTTGCTTGTGCTTGTAAAGTAGTAGCATTAGTATACTAAGAAAAGATAAAAATGGATATATATTTTTGGGGATTTTGGGATTATGTGTATATATGTGATTCTATGTTTATGCATGAAATGAGAATTAAGAATATCGCAACTTCAAACTACTTGTTCAAATAATTTTGTTCGCTTACTTGTATGACTGTTTATTGTTTGCTAAATTGATTGATCGCCCCTAATAAACTTAATAAGGTTTGGTTTAAGAAAAATAAAATGCTCACGCATAGCATCCATCGAGTCACATCTATTTCGGAAGGCTGCTACTCCTATGCGTAGAGTTAGATTGGCTGTGATCGTGCGGTGACACGGGCCATGTTCCTTCCTGAAGAATCCAAATCGCTCGGGGAAGGCGACTCTAGATTCGGAGCCGAGCCAACCGAACACTGTGGATGAGGACCTGGGGACTAGCAGTAGAAGGTTGAGGACCCTCAACCCTAATTCCCTAACCTTTGATACGGAGGGGTAAATCCGTTCTATGTATGGTTTCCGGATAACTATACATATTTGTGTAATCACCAGCTTAATTTGTGCTTCGGGGATCGATTCTTTGCTCATAAACGTATTGGCTATCTCATCTATATCATTCTCTCCCACTTGTAAAAAACTCGACCCTGAGTTCTTATGTGGATACAAAGGCATATCATTAGGATGGTAAATAGACAAATCAGCTACATTGAACGTCTTTGAGATACCCATGCTATCGAGAAGCCCAACTACATATGCATTGTCATTAATCTTCCGTATGACTTAATATAAGCCATACTTCTTTGGCTGCAACTTACTATATCTGCCAATTGGAAATCTTTCCCTCCTTAGGAAAACCATTACCTATTCACCAAGCTCAAAGATTCGCTTCCGGCGATGCTTATTAGCTGCCTTTTTATACTTAGTATTGGACTTCTCAATCTTCTCTCGGACCTCAGCTGTCACAAATTGCTTGTGCGCTACCATATTCTTTGTTGTAGTACTGAGTTCAGAAATTTTTGGAAGTTTGATCAAATCCAAAGCATGTTGAGGAGTCTTTGTATACACCACAGAGAAAGGGGATTTCCCTATTGTTCTATGAACCGCACTGTTATAAGCAAACTCTGCTTGAGCCAATGCAACATCCCATTGCTTCGGTTTCTCTCCACAAATGCTTCTACTAAGGTTGCCTAAAGTTTTGTTGGTGACCTTAGTCTATCCATTCGTCTGTGGGTGGGTTATACTATTATAGTTCAAGGATGAATCAAACATCTACCATAAGGTCCTCTAGAAGTGACTTAAAAACTTGCTATTTCGATCAGATGTTATGGATTTAGGCACTCCATGCAAACGAACCACTTCTCTGAAGAATAATTTTGCTATAGCTTGAGCATTAGCTACCTTCTTGCAAGGGAGAAAATGGGTCATCTTAGAAAATCTATTAACAATAACAAAAACAGAATCCATGCCTCACCGAGTACGGGGCAAACCCAGTATAAAATCCATATACAAGTCTTTCCAGATGTTTTCCGGAATAGGCAATGGCATATATAAGCCAGTGTTTTGGGACTGCCCTTTCGCTGTTTAACATACATAATAGCATTCTACCAACTTACTCACATCTCTCCTCAGATAGGGCCAGTAGAATCTTTCACTAACTGTTGCAATCGTTTTGTCTCACCCCAGACAACCAGCCAATCCACCTCCATATAAATCACGTATTAACTTCTCCCTAAGAGAAGATTCAAGCATAAAAGCTAATTTCCATGCATTAAGTACACATCATGTATATAGAAATCTTCACTAGGTTGCCAATTCATACACTTACTCCAAATCTCCTTGAAATCCATATCATCTTCTATAACTCCTTCAAGTGTTCAAACCCTACTATCTCAGCACTTAGGGTCATAAGCAAGCCGGCTATCGTACTCAATGCATCAGCCACTTTGTTTTGTATTCCAGATTTATGTTTCAACCTGAAAGAAAACTTCTGTAAGAACTAAATCCACTTGGCATGCATATCTTTACTTATCCTGGTTTGGCTACTCAAGTGTTTAAGGGCGTCATAATTTGAATATAACACAAATTCTCTACCTACCAGGTAATGTTCCCAAGTTCTTAATGCACACACAACAACATAAAATTCTTTATCATAAGTAGACCAACTCTGCCTTGATTCACTCAACTTCTCACTGAAAATGGAAACAGGCTTCTTCTCTTGGGATAAAATAGTCTCAACTCTAGCCCCACTCGCATCACAGTCTACCTTAAACAATTTATCAAAATCCGGTAATGCCAAAATAGGTGTACTACATAATTTCTCCTTCAGTACCACAAAACTACCCTTAGCTTCATCATTCCATTGAAATTTACCATTTTTCAAACATTCGGTCAAAGGAGCTGCAACAGTGTTAAAATGCCGAATAAACCTCCTATAAAAGCTAGCCAAGCCAAGGAAGCTTCGTAGTTCAGTAACTGATTTAGGAATCGGCCACTCTCTAATCGCCTTCACCTTCTCCTCATTTACTTGAATCTCATCACCACTAATAATGAAGCTTAAAAATAGCAATTTCCTAGTCATGAGTATACACTTCTTCATATTTACATATAACTTACTCTCCTACAAAGCTGTCAATACTTGCCTCAAATGCATTATATGCTCCCTTTTAGTCTTACCATACACCAGGATGTCATCAAAATAAACAACAGCAAAACAACCAATGAATTGTTCCAATACCTAGTTCATGACGCGCATGAAAGTGCGCGGCATATTTCTCAATCCGAAAGGCATGACTAGCCACTCATAAAGGCCCTTATTAGTCTTGAAAGCTGTCTTCCAATCATCCTCTGGCCTGATCCTGATTTGATAATACCCGCTCCTTTTCGAAAATACCATAGCTCCACTTAACCTATCTAGCATATCCTTCAATCTAGGAATTGGAAATTTATACCCAATGGTAATCTTGTTGATCGCCCTACTATCTACACACATCCTCCAACTACCATCCTTCTTGGGCGTCAACAGGGTTGGCACAGCACAAGGATTCATACTCTCCTTGATGAACTCATCCTGAAGAAACTTCTAAACTTTCTCCTGCAAAATTTCACTCTCCTTCGGGCTCATCCTATAGTGAGGTAGATTTGGCAAGCTTGCACTAGGAATCAGGTTAATGTGGTGTTGTATGTCTTTTATAAGAGACAATCCATCTGGTAAATCATCTAGCAATACATCAGTGAAGTCCTCCAATAACTCTCTAACACCTTCTGGCACTTCTTCAATCTTCTCCTCCTCACCTACTGTCAACACCTCCTTCAAAATTAGTGCATGTACTGTTCAGGTCTCTCTCATAGCATCCTCCATCTCTTTCTCAAACTGGGTAATGGTTAGGAAGGAACGCCCCTTCAATTTAGAAGCTTTGGAGCTGCTCGCCTGTTTCAATGGGAGAAGAGTAAATTTCACTCCATCTTTCTCCAACCTGTACACGTTCTCTCAACCTGCATGTTGGTTATTGACATCGAACTGTTAAGGCCTTCCAAACACAAGATGACAGGCATCCATGTCCACCATATCACAATAGACTTCATCCCTATACTTCCTAATGGAGAATGGTACCTTACAACGCTCTTTAACCTCAATCTTTTCTACTGCTTTGATTCACGTAATAGTATAAGGGTTCGAATGCTTCTCAATTGGTAATTTAAAGGCTTGAACCGCTATTCTTCCTATGATATTCTCGTAACTGCCACTGTCTACAATCAAATCAAAGACACGACCATCAATCGTACACCTCGTACGAAACAATTGATGTCGTTGGTCATCTTCCTCCTCATTGGGTGCTAACATTAACTTCCTGATCACATTAGTCCGGTCTCCATCTCCATCATACTCCTCATATTCATCACCTTCTTGGGCACTCATTAGATCGATGTCCCGGTTGATTGTACTGGTGACACTTCGCTAATATGGGCTTTGCATAGGGATTGGTTTGCTTCTGTACTTCCTTCGATTCCACAACTTTCTTGCCTACTGATTTATCCTTCTTCTGCTCAACAGCACCTCCTTGTATCTCCTGAATAGTTTTGGTTTTCTCAACAGATTTCTTACTAGAACTGTCACCCCTATAGTGCTTATTGTTATCAAATCAATTTCTCTTCTTTTGTAACATCAATTCTGCTTTTATAGCCATGTTCTTGGCCTCATTTAAGGTATGTAACACATGGACCCGAATTCGATCACGAATATGGGGTTTCAAACCCTCCAAATACCTTGCTACTTGTTGGCCTTTGCTCTTTCGTAGTTCATTCCTCTCCACCAACAGCATAAAGTCTACAGCATAATCATGCACCTATCTTTGCCCTTGCCGACATCTCTAATATTGTTGAAATAAAATTTGCTCATAATCTGAAGGTAGAAAATCTCGTTGCAATAGTTGTTTCATCTGGTACCACGTCCGCACCGACTGTCTACCTTCTCTCTGTCTCCTACTTTGTAGCCTCTCCCACCAGGCAGAAGTGCCTCCTTTTAGACGACACACAACTAACTTTACCGTCATCCCCTTTGGGATTTCCATATACTTAAAGAACCGATCAATATCGGCTATCCAATCAATAAAATCTTCAATATTTAGGTTCCCATTGAAACTGGAAATGCCAACCTTCAATTTGAAATCTCCTCTATCACCCTAACCATACCCACAATTATCTCGCCTGTCTCTACCACCATAACCACCTCTACCATCATAATCACCTGTACCACCATAACCACCTCCCCTACGGGGTTGTTCATCTTCGATTAGAATATCATCTTCTTCCTTCGAATCATCATCGGATACCTGTAATCTATGATTTGCAGCTACAGGCCTGCCAATAGGATCACCACGCGCATCTGCTGCCCTTAGTTGTCTCCCACCAACATTCTTGTCTCTGTTGGCATCGGGTCCCATCACGCTAAATCACACAACCAGGTCATTAAGGCGATGTTCAAAACACTGGAATCTCTGGTTCATGTCACCCAACACCGCCCTTTGATCCTACAATTCGGTTCGCAGGGCTTCCACATCCCTCACAACGTTTAGAACATGACCGCTTTCTAAACTGTCATCTCCTGATATCTCCGCAAGAATCTTTTCCTACTCTGATACCAATCTGATGCAGTGAGTTAGCGTGGATAGAACGAGAACACTTGACGAGTGATTCTCAAACGTGAACTTAATTCACATAATTGAAAAAAATTGCAATTTCAGAGAGAAGTCTCTAAACTTGGATTTCAAATTATTAAAAAATGTTCTTAAAAGCATAAGCTAGGGTTTCTGGACTATTTATATGCATAACAAAGTCCTAAAAACGACAATAAAAAAAAAAACAAGTCGAATAATTAAAAGCTGGAGTAAAAGATGGCAACTCAAAAGGCAAAACGTCTGGTGACCTATCTCCCTAAGCGGGCGGTTTATAACCGACTTTGCTGGTTCCCATCAAGGCTGGCCTTTTAAGGTCGACAGCCTTCATTCCTGTGCTTCTAATGTTGCTTCTAGACCGCTTCTTTATTCATAAACACGTCGGCTATCTTATATACATCAATAGCTGATAAGACAGTTGTGACTGACGTCTTAAGCAAGTTAATTAGCCTCAGGAAACTGGGATTGAATTGCCATTCATCAATAGCAAAAGCTATAGTGAGTTGAATTTCTTCTATGACCAATCTTTAGTCACTGAAGCTCAGAGTGATAGATGAAGGTCGAAAGCCATCGGAGCCTGAACTCAGTACAATGAAGGAACACAATATTGAAATTGAAGAAAACAAAACTATTCAAATATGGAATGAATGAAACTTACTTCATACGGAAAGAAAACCGAATTCAAGAGAGCCTAACAAGAACAGAGTTGAAGATGAAAGGAAAGAAATCAGAAGTTAGTTTGATTCTGTTACAGTGATGTTTATATACAAAGTATTGTCCTATTGCGTAATGACACGTGGAAAATAAATACTATACAGCTCAACTACAACTCAACTAAATACTTCTACATCCCCCCCCCCCCCCCCCCCCCCCCCCCCCCCCCTCCTCTCAAGTGGGACATGAAGAAGTCCCAACTTGGAAACAAAGATATGAAGTTGTTAAGAGTGGACTGCCTTTGTCATAAGGTCTGCAACTTGGCTTGCTGATGGAACATGAAGAATGTGAAGAAAACCAGAAGAAACATGATCTCTAACAAAATGAACATCTATCTCAATATGTTTGGTCCTCCCATGATGACACGGATTTTCTGCTATTTGCTGAGCAGCTCTACTATCAGTAAAAAGGGAAACTAGAAGAGAAACTGGAACAGAAAGATCAATAAGAACATGGGAAATCTAGATTAACTCCTTGGAAGTAGTAGCAAGATTGTGATACTTAGCCTCAACTGAGGATGTTGAAACCGTGACTTGTTTCTTGGTTTTCCAAGAAACTAAATTCGTACCAAGAAATACACAATAGCCCAAAAGTGATTTTGAAATACCCTAACTCTTCACCTAAAATAAAAATTGGTTTTAGACAGATTGAAATGACTAAAATAAATTATAGGATTTAATTAGACAAGTTGATATAATTTTAGTTAGCTATTAATTGAGATTCGAGGTTCAAATTCCCTAAACATGTCATCAAAGTGTTTAGAGAATTCCTAAATCATTGATTCTTAGCCTAAACACTAATTCCTAAATCTCAGTAAAATTTGAGTTCATTTGCTTATCTTAAAATATCAGTTCTTAAACCCGAACTCAAATTAAACATCTTTTATCTAAAATAAATTCTCAAATTAAGTTCTTATTGCAAGTTCTTAATTTCTAACATATCGGTTCATAAACAAAATTTTAAATACTCTTGGAACTATAGGTATTTGATCTGATAGTTCTAAACCTATACCTATAATCCTTTATATTAATTTTAGCCATTATCCTTACCCTTTTATTCTCATTCCTCTGCCCCTCTCTCTTCTCACTTTTCCCTTCCTTTTATTTTTTTTCTCCCAACCGATGGTTCTCTTTCTCTCTTCCTTTCTTCTTCATTTTTCCTTCTTTTCTTCAAATTCTTCAACAAATCTCAAGATCAAAGCCAACTAGAGGATGAATCAAGACTAGGAGATGAACTAGATGGAGGAAACCGAGCTAGAGGATGAAGTTTCAACTTGTGTTCTTTTCTAAAAGCTACGTATAGTTTACTATTTATTGTCTTATTTATAATTTCGAATTTAAATGTTATATAGATGATGTATATGAGTTGAGAAGTGTTGTTTAAGTTTGTATTTGTAAAGCTTATGGTTGTTGAAGTTGAGTTGTTCAGAAAGAACATAAATAGTGAAATTGGGGTTTGAAGTTGTTTATGATTATTATAGTGATGTTTGATGGATTAAAGTGGGAGTTTGTGTTTATTAGATTGTATTAAGATCAAATAACAAGTTTTAATAAGCTTGAAATGAATTTGGAGGAGTTTGAAACAATTTGAACAAATGTTTTTCTCAAAATGAAAATAGGGGAAAATTTGACAGCAGCGTAATGCATGTACGCCGGCACTCAACGCTGCCGGTATACGTTGGGAATTTGACTGTGTTGAAGAGTCCAACGTTGACCAGATCGCTCGACCCTTAACGCTGTCAAATTTTTAATATACGCCGCCGGTGTTGAAAGCCAGTTTCGCAACTTTTTCCAGTTTCACAGTCCTTTCGTATTTTGCCCATAACTTTTTCATCCAATATTCAATTGAGGTGATTTAAGTTGCGTTGGAAACATAAGAAAGAGATATACAACTTTCATCTTTTGAGTTTTTGCAAATTCAAAACGTATCAATACTTAAATTTTAATTCTTTCCAGCTGATATATTTTTCAAGCTAAGCTAAAAACTTGTTATAGATTGTTTTATGTGTATTTACTAGAACAAATGGATCTTTTTGACATAAAATGAGATAGATAAATAATATTTGATGTATTATGATATTTCATTGATATAATTAAACATGACTTAGATACATTTATAGATTAAATGAATAATTGAGTTAAATATGCGAGTTTAACATAAAATGAATCTAGTTACAATCTAAGTTCAACTTGACTAAATGAACTTGAATGAGTTAAAATAAATTAGATTGAGTTAGTTTAATTACTTTGGCTTAGTAATTAGATTGAATGATTAATTCTAATGAGTTTGACTTAATGAACTCAATTAAACTAAAATGAACTAGATTTCTTAAGCTTAATCCACTTGGCTTGGCTTTTGAATTAAATGGCTAAGGTTAATCAATTTGACTTGGTAAATGACTTAAATGACTAATTCTAATCAATTTGGTTAAGGTTAAGCTAAAATGGGTTAATAGCTAATAATTAGCTTAGATGAATGAATTAGGATGATCTTTGATTAATATGGGGAATATGTTGTTTCAAAGGTGTGTTTGCTTAAGAAATTGATGCTTTTATGTATGAATTATTTATATATATATATATAATATATTATGTTTTGTGATAAGAAACTATAATTAAAGTGAAAAGAATTACTTTGACAGACAAAGGAGAACTGTCCATATTTTGGCGGGGCGATATTCGTAGCCATAGTGGGGTTCTACATTAGTGTCTAATCAAATAGGATTAATAAAAGTTTGATATAAGTTCTTGTATGAATTTGATATAAGTGGATGTTAGTTTAATTACTTATATGAGTTCTTTCTTTTAACAGTGATGGATATCTAACATATCTTCTGAGATAGCTTCTGCCTTTGTTTGCATTTTATATATAAGGTACGCAGTAACTTGCATGATGATTGATAGGATAGGCATCCTAAATGGATTAAGAACTTAAAGATGACTTAATAATTGATGAGTGTTGGTTGTGCTTTACGTCGTTGAAACCAGAACCGGGGAGCGACAACCTTGTCATGATGCAATGACATGTTAGTTAGGCGCTTAACCAAGTCATGATGCAATGACTTTACCATGATGCAATGGTACGCTATGATGCAATAGCGATTCTTTTTGGTTAAGTGGGTAGCCAATAGGGGGAATAGTATCTGAGTAATGTTTACTTAAACTTAGGGGGAAATACCATGGTTTAGTTCAAAGTTTATGGGAACTTGTGAACTAGGCTCATGTTATGGACTGAGTTTAAGTAGAGTCGAGCAACGACTTTTGAACCCTAAATGAAGCTATTTTCTTTATCGGTTAGATATAGGAGATATAGATATCCAGTTTATCTATATCAACCCTCTGAGCAACTGCTGTTACTCAGGACCCCCAGATTCCCATTGGCTTGTTCCAGAGTGTGAGTGCTCCATTGTTGATTTGTTTATTTTAATGAAAAGATAATAACTTGTGGATTGATGCATTGCATTTAGTTAAGCTCGCGTGCCACTCCGTGTGTGATTGTGTTACTGTGTACTGAGCTCTGGCTCATTATTGTTGTTGTTATTTTTTTTACAGGTATTGTTGCTGTTGATGATGGATGATGAGATGATGACTTGATGATGATGTGGAGGTTGTTGATGTTGTTGTTCTTATTATTGTTATTGATGAGGATGGTAATGGTGGTGATGATTGATGTGATGATGTTTGTCCCGGGTTTTGGGCGATTATGAAGATATGGGAGAATGAATAAAGTGTGATAGGATCGAGATATTACTTGTATTTTGTTTCTTCTTTGCTTTATTTTATGAAGACTGGATATATTTATAAATTGTATTTTCTTTTAAGGGCTTGTTAATTCCCAATTGATTGTAAATGATTATCTACCCCTAGGAGTAGATCATAAAGTGTTTTTATAAAGATAGTTTCTTAGAAAACTGGTTTGCTCTATAGGGAGTAGACGTTTATAAGTTGTTTAATGAAATTTGATTTTCCGCTGCTGAATCAAGTTATTTAGAAATCTAACTAAACGATTTCATAAATTCTAAAATTAGTTTAGCAATGTTCAACATAAACACCTTCTTTTAAGACAACCTTACGTATAATTCGTAAGAGTTATACATGGTTGGGGACTTGGTGTGCTTAATTTGAGAATTGAGCATGTCGGGTCTTTACAAATTTTCGATCAACACATGAACTTTCCCAATCTGCATCAGAAAATCCCAACAATTGCAAAGAACTATTGGAAGAGAAAAATAACCCATGATCAAAAGTACCCTTAAGATAGCGGAGTACATGAAATGCAGTAGCAAGATGAGTGCTTCGAGGTGATGAAACGAATTGACTCAGCTACTAGACAGAAAAAGATAAATCTAGTCTAGTGATTGTCAAATACAAAAGACGTCCATTGATTCGTCGATATTGAGAAGGATCTTTCAGAGGTTCACCAGAAAACTTGTCGAGCTTCAAATATGTAGGAAAAGGAATAGCAATAGGCTTTGCCCCTATCAAACCATTGCTGGATAAAATATCGAGGAGAAACTTCCTCTGATTGAGGAGAAAACCAGTAGGCAATCTACAAATTTCAATGCCAAGAAAAAACCGTACTTCACCCAAATCTTTTATGGAAAAGGCATGATCAATCTTGGCTTTCACAACATCAATTTCGGACAAGGAATCACCAACCACCAAAACATCATCAACATAGACTAACAAGACAAACAATCCATGCTCAATTTGTCTAGTAAAAAGAGAATAATCTGATCATGATTGTTGAAACCCTAAGGAAATAATAAAAGTGGTAAACTCTTTATTCCATTACCGGGAAGCTTGTTTCAGTCCATAAAGAGACTTAACAAACTTGCAAACATGAGAAGAATTACTGATAAAATAACCTTCAAATGGAGTCATATAAATCTCTTCATCTAAAGATCCATGCAAGAAAGTGTTGTTAACATCAAGTTAGTGGACAAACCACCCTTTAACTGCTGCCACAGCTAAGAGAATCCGAACAGTAACCAATCTAGCAACTAGAGAAAAAGTATGTTTATAATCTAATCCTTCAACTTAGGTATAACCCTTGGCAACTAGCCTTGCCTTAAATCTTTCAATTGACCCATATGATTTATATTTGATCTTATAGACCCATTTACGACCGATAGGCTTCTTTCCTAGAGGTAAGGTAGTAAGCTCCCAAGTAGGATTAGATTCTAAGGCCAACAACTCTTTATTCATGGCCTCAACCCATCGGAGATCTTCTTTAGCCTCATGATAATTCCTAGGCTCATGGATTGTGAAAACATTGTCTAATGATGCAACATAATCCCAAGGTAACTGTGAAAGAGTATGAGAATGGAAAAAGAGGATAAGAATTATCAGATGTATTAGTAACAAAAGCACAATTATTAGCTTGTACTTGATGCACAAAATCAGACAGCCAAGGAGGTAATTTACGAACCCATTCTGAGTGCTGAACAACAGGTAAAAAAGTAAAATCAGTATCAGTTTCTACAAAATTATTATCACAACCAGACTTTGAGGACAGAAACCTATGTGCAACAGGAATTGAATCAGAACCAGATTGGGCATGATCATGTTCAGAAGGTAAAGACTCTGGTGTAGAAACCCGAGGAGAATCAGAATAAGAAACACTCTATGTATGAAGATGGTAATGAATGATCAGAATTTGATAAAGAAAAAGGGAAACGATGTTCATAGAAAATAACATCTCGAGACACAAAGACTTGCTTATTTTTCAAATCATAAAGCTTGTATGCCTTTTGTCCTAGGGGATAACCAATGAATACACATCTATGTCCTCTTAGATTAAACTTATCCCTATGATTTGGTGTGGTTGCAGTATAACAAAGACAACTAAAGGTTTTAAAATGTGAGTAGGAAGGTGGTTTTTGATGGAGAATTTCAAAGGGGCTAAGCCAATTCAAAGAATGAACCGGCATACAATTCAAAAGAATAGTGGCAACAAGAATGCTATCTCCCCAAAATGTTTGAGGAAGATTAGCATTTAAGTGAAAGGGCCCGAGCTGTGTCCAATAAATGGCGATGCTTCCTTTCAACCACCCCATTTTGTTGAGGTGTGTAAGGAGCACTTTTTTGATGAAAGATGCCTAATCTTTGAAATAAAGATTGACATTCTTTAGAGATAAATTCTCCACCATTATCTGATCGTATGGTTTTGATACTATGACCATATTGATTTTGAAGAAAAGTAAAAAATTTGGCAAGAGTGGAAGAGGTTTCAGATTTATATTTCATTAAGTAAGTCCATGTACATTTGGACAAGTCATCAATAAGAGTAAGGGAAAAATTTTCTCCAGAATATGTAGGTGTATTATATGGTTCCCAAACATCGATGTGTACCAATTCAAAAGGATACATTGACTTAGAAACACTTGAAGGAAAAGACAAATGATGAAACTTAGCAAGATGACAAGTATTACATCTGAAATTGGACAATTCTAAGTTGGAACAACATGGCAAATGTTTCATATTTGAAACTGAAATATGACTAAGACGATTGTGTAATGTAACAAAAGATACATTGTAAGGGAAAACATTGGAAACAAGTGCTATAGATTTAGAATGAACAGATTTCTTTAACATGGATTGCTGGATGAACTCAGAACGTGGCATCTTATCATTGTTCTTTGACTGCATCTTAAGTACATAAAGTCTAGAATTAATATTGGCCCATGCTACCTGCAAATTAGAAAGTAGGTCTTGAAAGAAACAAGCTTCATGAGTAACAAAAACAAGGTAATGTGTTTGATGAAGAAATTGACTTACGGAGAACAAGTTATAATGAAATTCTGGAACAAACGAAACAGGTGTTATTGTTATACTGTTATTAATGACAACGGTACCTACAACATCAACTTGTTTGAAACTTCCATCAAGAAGCTTTATTTGAATAGGTGTTAGAAGTGTGTGAGGATTATGTAAGAGATGAAAGTAGGGAGTCATATGATCAGAAGCCCTAGTATCAACAATCCAATCCAAGTAATTATCATTTGACAAGAAAGAAGAATCTAGAAATGATGCAGTACCTGCAAAATTAGCAAAGGATGTTCCACTCATTTGTGAATCTGCTTCCTTTGTGTCCTTTGTGCTTTTCAACAGTTGAACCACTTGTTGACAGATTTTATTCACAAAATCTGATTCATTTGCTATAGGTATACTTTTATCAAATGCAGACACAACATCCAATGGAGTATCAGTAGAGGCTATACTACCAACAAAACGACATGCGATCCTTTAAACCAATTAGGGAAACCAGTCAATTCAAAACATTTGTCTACAATATGCCCATTCTTCTTGCAATAAGTACACGTTAATCTTGCTACTGTTTTGCCTCTCCTATCCTTTTTGTCTAAAGCAAATTGTTTTTGTGTATTTCTTATAGCAAAAGCCATCGAGTCTTCAACTTGAGAATTAGATCTAGTCACCTCCTTTTGTTTTTCAACCTGATACACTAGATAGTAAACTTTACTGACATTAGGTAAAGGATCCATCGACAAAATATTACTCTTGACACTATCATAAGCATCATTAAGGCCCATAAGAAATTGTAAAAGACTTGTTATGTTCTCCATTACAAGTTGTTTATTATGCAAATCACAAACACAACTTGTTCGTGCTGCACAAATACATTCTGGAATAGAACATAAAGCAGTAGATTCATCCCAAAGTTTCTTGAGACGATTAAAATACATTGTTACTGACAGATTTCCTTACTTAGAATTTACAATTTCTTGCTGTAATTGATATAGTAAAGGACCATTTGTAAGACCAAAACGCTCAGCTCCATCATGTCACGCCCCAAAGGGTACCCTAAACGCGACAGTCCACCGCACCCGATATTTAAACTCAAGTATGACAACCTTAGTCATCCCATGAGTTTACATATCGTGTGTAAGGTGTACTCACACAACTTTTAGGATCACACTTTGATTCGAGTAGTCTTAAGAAAGCATACTTAGCGTTAAGAATATAAATCACAACAAGATAAATAGTTAAACTTTACAAAAGCCAAGGGGGCATACCCCCGCCAAAATAATAGGAGTCTACATCGTTTAGCTCCAATTACATATATGAATTCATTAAAGAGATTTTCCTAGAAGTCCACGCCTACACTAGGTCCCGACTTCCTCAAAAGCTCTTTAATTCCATGTGATAAACCTGCACAAAATGTCCTCTCGGAACATCCAAAAATAGGAACGCTGCAACAAAAACTGTTGGGGTATAAGCTAATGCTTAGTGAGATTCATTTTCTTCAAGTAACATGCCCGACCAAGCTAAAATATCTATACAAGCAAGTTATAATTAAGCAACCATATGAATGCACAAGCATATGAGCAAACAAGCATATGACTTTCCGGTAGTCATAAGTGAATGAATTTACGCCCTCCATTCGGGGTTTGGGGTAGTTCATAAGTCATGCAACTACAATTCCAAAGTTGGTCCATAAGACATGCAACCATAGTCCCAATCTTAAGTGGGGTGGTCCATAAGACATGCAACCACAATTTTTAATGTTGGTCCATAAGTCATGCAACCATAGTTTCATTATTCGAATGGGGTGGTCCATAAGTCATGCAACCCTAGCCCCATTCGTTAAAGACCCGCTGCCTCCCAAGTACACCTTTGTCCCACCAAAGATATACTCGACAATGATATACGACTCACTACGTGAGATGCATGTACAGTTTATTCATATAATCATGACATATTACTTAGATAATTTAAAGGTGACCATACAATTTTCAGACATTCCAAATCTATACTAGCTCATACAAGAATATTACAACAAAGCTTGCCTCGATATACTTATCGTTCATTCATGCAAGTTTAGATCACCATTCAAACACAATTTTATCTTTTCCTAAGTCTAATGCCACTACTACTACAAGCACATCCAAGAGCATAATTAATTGAGAAATGAACTCACTTGTCCATGTAGTGAAAATCCACTAGTCGTAATAGTCCTCGGGAAGTGGTAACCCGTCCTCCAATTCACCTAGGTACAAAGAATACCCTCAATGAGCATCTCTTATGAAGTTCTATTAAACTTAACAATTTTATTTACTAAGTTCGTCAATTTCCGTCTAGGTTGAATCCTTAACTTAAAAAGGTCATATCTAACTCATTTTAACTCGGAATTTAGCTTATAATATACCGATTTATACCTACTTCGAAAGAGCTATCCATTTCTAAAGTTAATTCAAACATTTAAGGTCATTTAAGGGTCGGAAACGTACTGTACAGTAGGGTTACGAAAATTCCAGATTTTGAGCCTTTGTGAAAAATTTCCATATCTACTCTATTTAACTACTTAGACCAATTTTTAGTCCTAAGCTTGCAAGGATCTCAAAACAAAATTAAGAGATTCACACTTATCTAATACCAAACATAAAGTTCAAATGAAACTTCTAAGAATCCATTTCATAAAACCAAATTCACAAGTTGAAACTCATTGTCTTGTTTTGAGTAATTCCTTTACTAAAACTCTTAGTTCAATGAAAATAATTTTTCCTATATTATATCATCAAAGCATTCATTTTCAATGTAAAATACTTGTTTTGAGATCAAAAAGAAGGTTTTCAATTGGTCTTCTCATAATTACGAATTTCCACTTTGAAACTTACAATGAAAACAAGACCTAAATATTGTCTTCTACAAAGCACTTGATTTATGCAATACTTCTTAGGAAAACCCATTCAAACTTATGAAAATCCATTCCTTAAGATATCTATATCAAGAGCCTCTTATATTTTTGTCTAAATCTTCATTTTAAAGTTGATTGATGGGTTTCAAAAATAGGTCTTGGTCTTGATCCGAATTTTCATAAATTTATTTTGGACATATCTCTTGAGAAAATTCATCAAAACTCATGAAAAACAACCCATTACATATTATATCCTAAGAACCCTTCATTTCTTGAATAAAATCCTCATTTGTGAGTTGAAAAATGTTTTTATTTTGGATCTTTGTCTTGATCCGAAAATACAATTTTTGTTTTTGAAAATAAACTTTGAAAATCAACTTTGATTCTTGCAAGATGAAGCCTTGATGATATACATCCATCAAACCTTCATTTTCTTAACAAAAGCTTCCATTTTAAGACTTGAAAGAGGGTTTTTAAAATAGGGCATTGACAAGTTACGAATTTTTCTTTTTCATTCCAACTTGAATCTAAGATCTACTCAATATATATCCATGAAAGCATAAGAAAAACTTAGTAGTAAGCCTTGAACTCCTAGATCTACACATAAACATAACTAAAGCTTGATAAAACTCTAGATCTACAAGCTATCACAAAAAAAGAAGATAAACAAGCCTTCCATATAACAAAAATACTAAGAACAAAAGAGATCATCATCTAGAGGAGTGTTTCACTTCTTGGCATCATCATCCATAGCCTTTTAAGCTTGTGGAATGTCCTTTGATGCATGAAACATCCATGGTATCATCCTAGAACATCTTATAAGAGCAAAAAGGGAAAGATTACCTCAAATAATTGCAAGAAATATATATGGAAGCAAGAAAGAAAAATGGGGACAGCTTGTTTTGAAAGAAAGCAAGAAGAAGAGAAAAGAGAGGGAAAAAGAGAGAGGAAAAATGTAGGGTTTGTAAAGTGAAAGAGGAAGGAATGAGATGTTTAAATAGAGATAAATGTGTGTTAAATAATTTTTAAAAAAAAAAAACCAGCTGCATGGAGGGGGCTGGCGTGATTTTGTGTGTGGGGTGTTTGTTTGATTAATTGTATTTTGAAAGTGTAACAAGTTGCATCCATTTCTAACTAAAATGAGACTTTAAAAATCAAATAATTGATTAAAAATAATGAAAAGTGGCTATTTTGGGGAATGGGCAGCTGCAATTTTGGGAAGAGAATGTAAGAAAAAGCAAAAGAAGACATAATAATGTGTAGTAATGATAATGTATGTGTACTTGTGATAAAGTGGCTTTTTGAATAAGAAAATATAAATAAATTAAGAAAAATATTTTTATTTAAGTAGCAGAATTTTTATGATTTAAATAAAATAATCAATTAAATTATTTTTAGAAATTTAACAATTAAGTTACCGGTAAGAGTAAAATAAGCTTATATGAGCTATAACTGATATTTTTAGAATCCGAAAAATTCTAAACTTGATATTTTTGAAATCCTTATAAAAATACGAGTCTAAAAATATTAAAGATATATTTTTAATTTTCCGAGCCCCGGGACACGCTTTCCAAAGCAGTATCCAAACGGGTTCGAAATAAGCCGAAAATGAACCAATCTGATATTTTTAATAATTCAAATATTAATACGGACTATTCTAAACACTTCAATTATTTTTCAACTCCTCGATTTGCGAACTCGGGTTTTCGGGATCTAAACTGTAGGGTTTTACTCAAGATTGGTTGACTCAAGGTCTCCGGTAGACTTTCCGGCTTAAGATTTAGGGCTTAGAAAACGGGGGTTTACACATCATCCCAAAGTTCTTTTGCATTTTGAGCATACATAAAAGCCTCTGCTAACTCCTTGACCATCGAATTCAACGGACAACACAAAATCATACTATCACACTGAGAGCATTTCTCCATTTCGATTACATTTCCTTCTGGTTTTGTACAAGAACCATTAATAAACCCCAATTTTCCTTTCGCTGCTAAAGCTAAGCGAACTGATCGACTCCAACCAATAAAATTGGTGCCATCAAACATCATATGAGTGTCACGCCCCAAAGGGGTATCCTAAATGTAATAGTCCACCACATGCTATATAAGACTCTCGAATTACCATCCAAGTCTTTCGGGAGTCTTGTATAGATGTAAGGCGTCCCTTTACGATAATAGAATGCTCTATTCAATGGAGTTAAGAAGTTTAACGCGGCATTCGATAGCATTAGATGATAAATCAAAACGCATATATAAAAGTTACATAGTCTAAGAGGCATTCTCTTGCAAAAGAATATTAAAGGTCCATTACAGTCATCCAGAGTCTTTTGGTTTCCTATGGAAGTCTAAACAAAACTGAATACGACTTCTATAGGAAACTCCTAGTTCCTATACCTGAGTTGTAGCCTGCCTTGGCATAAGCCAAATGAACTCGTGCTGCAACAAGTAAAAACTATAGGGGCGTAAGCTACACTAGCTTAGTGAGTGAAAACTTCCATATCGCAATTAAAACATAACAATCAAGCAAGTGATTAATCAGTCAAATGATATGCATCAAACACGTGAATTCAACAAATATATGACCAGCTGGAAATCATATGTGGATGGACTTGTGCCCTCCATCTTAGGTTAGCAGATTAACAAATCCTGCGATATGATGCCGTTTAGGCTCACGGTCAACCAACTTATATATTCGTTTTATGGATCACGATTAACCAACATATATTCATTTTATGGATCACGATTAACCAACTATATTCGTTTTATGGATTAAGAAAAACCAATAAATGCTAATGCTCCATCCCCATCATGATATGAATGAGATTAATTTCATCTTCAATTCCGAATAATCAATTATACCAATTCTTTTGGATCAATCAATATGCCCAGACAGTCAATCTTAATTCATCTATATAAGCAATAATTAATCACTCAGCTTTGATATTCTTATATTCCATTTCTCATATCAACAACAACCATACATAGTTCCCATTCATCCCCATCATGCATATCCATTTTATCTTTACCAAATATCTAGTGCAACTATCATTAGAATCACAAGCAATAATTGAAATTGGACGTAATACTCACTCGGTCATGGTACGACGATCTCTTAGTAGTAATAATCGGGTAGTAGGGATTCGTCGGTCTCGGGATCACCTACCAAATAAGAATACCCTAATGAGAACTTCATCACTTAACTAGTCCAAACTATGTATCAAAACTAAACAAAATCGTGATTCTCGCTATTTGCGGAAGTTCCAACTTAAAACGGCCATAACTTGGTCATTTTAACTCGAAATTTCACAAATTTTATATCGATTTCTATCTACTTCGAAAGATCTATCTATGTCTAATATTATTTTCAAGTTTTGAAAACATTTAGGTTACAGAATAGAGGGATCAGATCTGATCAGTAACCTTTTCCATTTCTGAAAAATTGTTTTGCACTTGTTTAAAATGTATCTAGTTGATGATTCATGTATATATAAAATATGAATGAGTTCCTAACGTGAATGACATGTGATGAGTCCAATGTATGCATGATCTTGATGATTTTTGATAATGAAACTTTGAGAACTTCTAAATCTCACAAGACTCCAACAATTTCTTCTTGAAAATCCAATTTTTCCAACTTTGATATCACCTAATGTTTTGGGGTTTCATTTTTAGAAATGCCTAGTTATCTTAATTGAAATTGAGTCTTCATCATCTATACTATCCAAGACCTTTATTTCCACATAAAAACTTACATTTTTCACTTTACAAGTATGTTTTTACATAAGCTTTTCTCCAAAATCCAAATTTTAGAAAATCCATTTCTTGAATGATTCCTTTGAGAAAACTTGCATAATGCATCAAAATTTAATGCTTTACTATATCCACTACCTAAGGATTTTATTTAACACATAAATTATTCATTTTGAGCTTGAATAGTAGGTGTTCACCTAGGTATCATTCAAAGTTACGAATTTTACAAGTTGAACATTTACTCAAAATTTTTCATCTTGATTCCACTACTTGTTTTACACATTACTCATATCCAAACTCATTTCAACTTATAAAAACTGTTACTTAATGATACCTATTACTTATACCCTTCATTGTTCATATAAAATATGAGTTTCAAGGTGATTACAAGGGTTTTTAAAATAGGTCTTGAAAATCATACGAATTTCCTTTTGAACATTTCTAACAAAAACCTTTTCTTTTTAAGTTCTTTGTCTTATCTTCATAAAGATCTACCAACTATCACATTTATATATACAAGACTAAACCTTTATGAACATTAATGCATGAAGACACAAAATATCCATATGAACATGAATGTCAAGTATTACATGAGTGTTTAAATGCCAGATCTACTGCTTATAGTGCATGAAAATGAGTTTAAAGGCATGAACATATATTTTTCATGCAAGATTTCTACTTTTATATGCATGAACATAATGATACTTCAACAAAAACTCATCAAACACAAGATCTACTCTTGTGATGGCTTGATATTCATGTATTAGTATTTTCTTATCCCTAGCATTTGCTCATGGGGATTTAAAGTGAAAACACACAAGAATAGTCTTGCCATTACAAGATTAAGTAGTAATAAACTTAAAAATCATCACCTAAGGAAGGCTTTGATGAAGAAATGAAGAAGAAAAGAGCTTGTTGTGTGTGGGGGGTGGGGTTGAAGTCCACGACAAGGAGGAGAGAAAAGAGAGAGTTTTTTCTTTGTTAAAATTTTTGGAAGAGTTGAAATGAAGAGAGAGAATGAAAATGAGTATATATATTAAGTAAATTAGGGTTTATTTGTATTATTAAAGAAGAAAAATAAAACAAATAGAGTGCAAAATTAGGGAAGGTGCACCGACCATCATGTGAGGAAGAGAGAGAGTGAATTGATTTTATTTGAATTTGTAATTTATGTAATAAATGTAATAATTTAGTAAGAAACAAAAATTTCTTGGAAAAGAAAATATAATGAGTAGTTGTAAGGATGTAAGACTAGGGCATGGGTAGTGTGCAGTGTAGGTTGTACTTGTGAATAGTGGTAAATAGTAGACAAGACATTTATTTTACCGGTAGCAAAGAAAATATGGGAAAAAGGCTATAACTATAATTTTTATAGCCCGGAAAATTATAAAACTTATATTTTTGAAATCCTTATAAAATTTCGGTTCTAATGAATATTCCAGAATATTTTTCTGAGTTTCTAGTCCCGGGGCTCGCTTTTCCGTAATGGAGCTCGGGAAGGCCCGGAATAGAAATTTTTCTTAAACTAAAACTTACTACGGTTTGAAATATACTTTAAAACAATAATTCATATTAATTTATTTTATAAAACTTCTTTTGATATGAAACTGAATGAAAGCCGAATCTATGGTTTCTAAGCTTCTCCCACTAAGCCTAAACTAGACCGATTTAGGGTTTTGCTTTTTTGTTTTCGAAGTTTACTTGACTACTAGGAAAACCGAGGCTTACAATGAGTAATTAAAGCTCCAAGATTATCATACGTTGAGAGATTAAACTGATCTCTATTACCAGATTCTGATTCAAACCCTAGAATATTACTCATCGAAGTATTCATGATGAAATTGCAAAACAAGAACAATCAAATCCGTGATCACAGAAATAGAGTGCTATGAATAGATCGAACCTGCTCTGATACCACATTGAAATTGAAGAAAACAAAACTATTCAAATTTGGAATGAATGAAACTTACTTCATATAGAAAGAAAACCGAATGCAAGAGAGCCTAACAAGAATAGAGTTAAAGATGAAAGGAAAGAAATCAGAAGTTAGTTTGATTCTGTTACAGTGATGTTTATATACAAAGTATTGTCCTATTGTGTAATGACACGGGGAAAATAAATACCATACAGCTCAACTACAACTCAACTAAATACTTCTACACACAAAACCCTCAAAAAGTTGTATCTAATGGGTTCCATGGTGAGGTCTGTAAAATTTAGTGAGCTATTTTCACCATCCCTATGCATCCTCACATTGTCAATGTCAAACTTGACAGAAGACCCAATGGAAGTCCTAGGAAAGCTGAAGTTCCTCAAGATCCTCATTCTTCTTGCTTTTTCCTACACAGGAGAACGAATGGCTGGCCTCCAAGGAGATTTCCCTAAACTCCTAGTCCTCAAATTGTGGAAGCTGGAGGTGGAAAAATTTGTGGTGGAGGCAAGAGCTATGCCTAAACTTCAAGAATTGGAAATAAGGGGTTGTGACAACCTGGAGTCTTGCGAGGGATTAGAGGAGGTCTCAACATTGAAGGAACTTGTCTTGACAAACATGGAAGAAATTTTCGTTAAGGCTATAAAAAAGATTAAAAGCAATGTACAATTCGAAAGTTTCTCCAGCTTGAGTAAGTAGCTATTCACATAATGCAATTTATTCCACCTCTTCATTTCAACTTGAAAAAAAAAATTATCAAAATTCTGGATTTCTTGCATTTGTTGCAGGGATAAATATCGGAGACTTTCCCAGAGCATCGTTGTCTGAAGTTCAAGGAATTATTCTTAGCTGCATGGAATATCAAGATACTTTTCTGCTATGTTTTTAGTTTTACTTGAAATTGTTATAGGTGATACAATGGTGATAGATCCGCGAATTTCAGGTATGGATGTTCGGCATTGAGGTTGAAGGAGGTGAATTCGAGAGCTGAAGTTGTCTAGAACATTCTGCAATATTTTATTTTAGTAGAAGCTATGGTCAAAATAATTTTGAATGTTGAGTCGAGGGCCTTATTTTAGCAGCAATTCGCAACAAATAGCTGGTATCCAAACACTACTGCTGCATCGCTCTGTTCAATGTTATTATTAATTCCATGCATTTTACTATTTTCTTCTATTATATATATCTTTCTTGCAAATTATTCTTTTTTTTTAAATTCAATTTCATTGTAATTTTGAAAAAAAAAAAAAGATGGGTGATCCTTATACCACCTATTATAATTTTAACTTTATTGAGGGTGTGTCAAATAAGATTGTAGGATCCTTGTTATCTATGCGGTTCTAGAATCCTATTTGACACACTCTCAATAGAGAATGTTGTTATAAATAGGTAGTCGAAGGATGATCCATCTTTTACTCGTAATTTTGATATTATAATGCAAGTTGGTGAAAAAGGATTCATTAAAAATTATACACTGTATAGACATGTAACTTATAAATTCCAATTAAAATTAGACATGCATATTAATCAAATTAGCACTTTCTAAAACAATTACTACCCATTATTTGCTTACTTAAATATTTTAAAATTTCACTAGCATTTACACCCCACAAGTGTATAATTTGTTAAAGTGGGTGTGATGTCCATTGAACCAAGTTTGCAGTTTGGCTTGAATATATAAGACAATTGATTTAATTGCCGGTTCCAGTAGAAGTTAAAGGGGTAAACAGCACAGTACATGGAAATCTCTTGAAAATGGCATCCAAAACATCAATAGCCGGGATCCATACGCAAATAAAATCTGTAGAAATTATGCCCAAAAGTAGCTACCACCGGACAAAACTACCGATTCCTCCACCCATAGTGATATTAGTGTCAGAACGCTTCGGATATGCCTAATGTTTTTAATGAAGTAAGATTTGTGTGTATATCAGAAGTAGAAATAACGAAAATGGAAATAAATTTAGTCCACAAAATTTATGGATATGAAAATGTTTAATCAACTTATCGTGAAAACATAAATATGGCATTGGATTATTGATATTTTGGTATTTATTGAAAAATTCTTTTCCCACAAGTAGAGTAAAGGTTTGCATTGGATTGAATCCATTATTTTGAGGTCATATTCATTATTAGAGTATGCCTGGATTTGGTACTATTCTCATTTTTCACGCCTTGCACAAAACGGTTGAAACCTAGATGTCTAGTCAATTGTTGCTCCTCAAAGACATTTTGGAAACATTGAACAAATTTGTTTCAAGTTGGAATCAATATAATATTTACATGCTGGATAGCCAATGGTCACCGTATGGACCACCTATTATCTCTTCCTAAGTCATACATGGTAATTCATTTCCTCTAAATCTATATTTCTTAATTAGCAAGGACTCATATATTATTATTTCTGGCAATCTGATAGAAATGCATATCTCTATCCTTTAGAAAGATAAGAACGAATTGTATCATATGTTAGCCAATTGATAGTCTTCCAATCTTTCTCCTTAACTTCATCTGATTTCTTTTATTCAATGGCAATATCTAGAGATTACTGAAAGAGAGCATCTAGAACCTTATTTTGCTACATACCGAAATGGTTTGATCCATAAAAAATCTCAACTAAAAGTTTCGTATTTGTCACAACAGTTCTTGCGTAAGTGGAAGATAATGGAATGAATTTTCCTGTATTTTCTTCCATTTTGGCTACAACTATCCTTCAATTGCCTTTCATGTAGATGCCTAATAGCTTAAAGAAAGCTTTTCTGGTGTGGAAGATCAGATAATCCTGCAACCACAGAGTATACTAAGAATAACCTTGGTTCTAATACTAATTATTGTGGAAGCAAAACTAATATTTCAACCACTAAATCCACTATTTTATAGATGCAAGAGAGTGAATTATTGTACCAAAAAATCACACTGAGTTTAATTCCCAAGAAAGGTTAGAGGGGTCACAAAATGTCCGTGTTAAAATCCAATCTCCTTAGACATAATTTGACTCTAAATGTAATTTTTTTGGGCCAATATATCACTATAACTATACTTTGTAATAGCTATTAAAAAAATAATAAAATAAAGAACACAAAAATAAAAGAGGTTCGGCTAATTATGCCTACTTCCCCTGACACTGTCAAAGCTTTATTTCACTCAAAAGGAATACAAACTGAAATAATACAAAATGGAGAAAGAAAAGAATTTCTTTAGAAGGGTCTAAGCTACAAAATTTTGGGATGATGAACTAAATAGGGGGGAGAACTTCTTTTGTGGCTTGAGGAATGAGTATCATCTTTTAAATTTTTCCATGTGGGACAAGTTGCTTAAATACTTCCTACATTGTAACCACTTTCTTTATTTTTTTTCATGTGTGACAACAACCCTTACATACATCCTACTTAATATTTTTCATGTGGGATGAGCCATAATTCAATAAGTAAATGATCAGCAGAGTTTAGAAACAACCTCTAAAATTAAACTTAGTACAAAAATACCTCATCAAGCTTTTGATAATGTGCTTTAACTGCTTATAAACGTTGATGTCAATGTAGTTTTTATTTTATTTTTTTAAAGTAAAAAAGAAAAAAAAAGAAGTCTTTTGTTTATTAACCAATTAGCAAAGATTACGATAGACATCTCCAAAAGTCGGGTTTGAATTAGGACTCGACCTAATCCAACCACGCCAAGTCTATCTTTGAATCCATCCCAACTTGCAAGATATATAGGTTACGGTGTCATTTACAATATTTATAGTCCAAGATGTATATTCGACCAAAATCAAAGTTTAGATGTAAATCTAATTTTCAGAGTTTGCCTTCATTTTGATACCTGTCAAACTGCCTGAGTTGAATTAGTGATTTACCCAAGATGTCCAACGACTTGCTATGTTTCAATAGATAGCTCTATGTTTATATTGATATTCTGCTTCTAAATTCTATATAACAGATAAAATAATTTATGTCATATCTTTGTGTTCAAGTTTTTAAATTAGAATATTGTGGTGCTTTCTTAAATATGATATCTAAGTCATGAGTTGGAATCCATACATATTCATTTCAATTCCTATTTAATAAAAGTTATAAGGAAAAAAATGCATACTCATTTCAAAAGAAAAAAAATTCACCTATAAATAAAAATGTATTATATAATAAATATAATAATTCATATCATCAAAGTTGTCAAACTCGCGATTCTATGTAGAATCGTGAGAAGGCTAGTATAATCGGAACATAAAATCAAAACGTAGAAACATAAGTTTCTACAACCTTTGCAAAATAGCTTTAGAAAATTATAGAAATGCATATAGAAGATGTAGAAAACGTAAAACAGATAATGTATGTAACAAAAAAAAGAAATTAATTTTTTTCATAATAATTCTTCATCTATGATATAACATATATAAAAAAGAGTGAATCGAGTCAAAATTAAATTATTTTCTATTATGTTTTGTTTGGAATAAGTGATAAATTAAAGGAGAATCAAAATTTTCAACTTATTAAATACTTAATTATATAAATGAAATAAATAAGTTTTTTTGTAAACTTTACAGTAATAACTTGACTTGAGTAAATTCTATAAATGTAGAATAAGGGTTTTAATGGGAAGAAGGGAAAAAGATAGAGAGAGAGTGTGTGGGTATGAATCCGGATGCAACGATCACGTGCGTGTCGCGTGACTATCGCGCTACGCATGACCTAGGGAAAACAACACGTGATAGGATGATCAAGAGAGAATAGTGTAGGGAGGAGGAGTAGGCAATCTCAATAGGCTCTAACACACGTGTGACAGGTAAGGGAGCTAAATAGCATCAACCTCACTGAGTACTATGGATTCGTGTATGTTCTTGAGTAAATTAAGTGTTTGATTCACCAAGACGGAAATCCGGCAGCACGACGGCGTTTGTCCTAGATTTCACCTTGTCCAAATGAGGTAAGGACTAAGGTATTTATAGAGAATCTAGCTGTCGATGTCGTCCGTCAGATGAGACAGACGACCGACGGCTAGGATGAGTCCCTCTCATTATGGACATGGATGTGGGCTCCCTCATGGACCCAGGCCCATTGAGGCCTTCATTGTAATGTGTGTGAGCCAATTTGAGAAAGGTTGGAATTGGGCAGGCCAATTCCAACGGACCCTACTTCAAGCCTACCATGCCAAAACTCCCATGATCATCCTAATTAGATCCAAATAATAATTAGGCTCAAGGCCTTTGTAATCAGATTTGTACATCTACATTTTGCCCCCTGACCAAAGTCGTTCGGGTTTCATCGGAGGGGTTTGGGCATTATTTCAAGCCCTTTCGAATGACAGAAGTCTCATCCAGCGCATGTGCGCTATAACTTAGCTGCACCGCTGCTTGGTGTATCAGTTTCTCGATAGCTTGCAATGTAGGAATCTGGTGCAAGGTGCAACATTGTCAAATAAATCTCCTTCTTTAGGAACAAAGGCTGAGATACTCGACAAGCTGCAGCCTGTAATAAAGGCTCTTTGTCGTTTTCGAACCAACTTTCCAGTAATTGTTTGCATTTGAGAACTCTGTTGCACCCTATAGGAGCAGAATCTTGATAGAAGCTTAAGACCATCTGGCCATGGCTTTCACGCCCTTGTTATTCACCGCATTGTTTTCGTTCGTTTGAGTGATCTTGTTCCTTTACTCCCAAAACAGTATGTTATGGCTGTGTAAATATTTTATACTATCATAAATTGAGCCCGATTGAGCCTGTATCGATTTTTTGAATCTTCTTGCTCTTCTAATAAAGACTTTGCTTGAGTTGGGTCTTATGAAGCCCTCTACCATATCATCATTCATACTTGTCTCAATTGAATCAAAGTGAAGAGCAATATATATCACTCCTATAAGGTAGGCTATCGGAGCACTTCGAGCTTCTTCCAGAAAAATGATGTTGAACATTGATCTTCAATAAAATATAGTCCCATAATATGTAAATTATAACTTCCACCGTTGATGTTCGTTGGAGAAGATTATAGACCCTTCCCGTAAAACCCTAGAATGTATAATATGCTTTTTTTTTACCAAAAAAGGAAACCTATCTAATAATACCTAGAGCGAAAATAGATGAGCGAACGAGATTAATGCCACAGACGGCATATAAAAAAGATTATCCTATGAAAAGATATGACATGAAGAAAAGTTACTAAAAATAGTAAAAACGCGGTTTTGAAGGCCTAAACGAAGGAATTTGGCCAAAAACCAGCTTGGGTCATGAGCAAAGCTGATGAGTATTGCTCGTTGGGTCGTTTCCCTTCAGAATATGGTCTCGCTTGGTAAAAATTCAAAACTCTCCAAAATTACGAAACTACCATCTCGAAATTACGAAACTGCCATCGACACTATGTTTCCTTTTCTGCTAAAATATTTCTGAATAGGGCAACCTTCTGTGGTGAAGCCTGTTGTTGAGCCATATCAGCAAACATATTGCTGCTGCTGCTGTGTAATGCCAGCTGGGTACAGCATTTTTTTTTTTTTTTTTACTGGGATAGACACAATTGGCTATGTGGATGGTGCAACCTGCAAACCTGCAAATTTTCGTTCTACTACTGCTGTGTAATGCCAGATGTCACCATTTAATTGCCCTAGTACAATATATTGCCCCATTTATTCCAGCACACAAGATATCTTTTTGCTTCCTTGCCTCATTTGCTCACGTTCTGTTTATATATATACATCTCTATAAACACATCTTCCTCATTGCCCTTCTTTTTCCTTGTCTGTCTTCTCATCTTCATATATTTTTTTTTTTTGCTTTCATCTTCATTTTATTCAATCAGATTGCCCACGAACGGAGATCCCATTTGTCCACTCACATCGAGCAATCTCACATCCATTTCAGAAACTCTCTAATGCACAATACGTGTCTCCTCTATACTCTCTGTACGGAGTCCAGAAACTCTCTGTTGCAAGTGGCATCCAGGCCTTCAATTTTCCGAGTAGCAGCAAGTATGCATAAAGCCGTGCTATCAGGGTCTTCAATATTTTTGTTTTGCTTGTCTTGTTGTTTGGTCCTTGTTACTCAATATATCTATATTCCCCTTACAATACCGTTTACTTTCAGTTGCAGCTTGAATTTGAAGACGAATCTTGTTGCTGTTGGAATTTGAAAGTAAGGAATCCGGGTCGAGTGCTGTTGAACACTAAGAAGTCCAGGCATAGTATTTTACAATAGCCATTTTTTTTTTAATCTATGAATGTTTTTTTTCAGTAACATTTCCAAGTACACTTTTATTTGCTATGTCACTTCACTTCTGTAACTAAAATAATCATCAACCTTTCTTCTCTTAATAGGGCTATCTACTTTGAGAGAATCATCCTCCATCCAGCTAGGAGCATCACTGATGTTTTGACCGTGGTGTTACAGATTCTTGGCCATCTGGCTGGAAGGTGAGTATGATTGTCTGAAAACATGTGGAGGCAGTGATCTTTTTCTTTACTAAGATGGCGTTGTTGGGTTAGAATTGGGAATCTAAACTTTTTGCTGAGAAACTCGAATTCCTCTTGTTGTTATAAGCTAATCTCTTAAATGCACCATCAGCTCTAAGATACTTGTTTTGATTAGGATGCAACAAAAGAGCTAGCTTTCAGTACTGTTTCTTGATTGTTTCATCACTTAAAATGCTATACATCAAGTATAGTCAGCATATGAGAAAGTCTCTCAAGTCCCAAAAATAGACTTTAGGCCTTGACCTCCATTATATGTTGTGCTTATGTGTTGTATCTCCTTTAAGTTTGTGTAGGCTTGGCTTGCTTGTGCATACCAAAATAACATGAAAGACTATTCCTAGGCATTTGGCTATTGCATTGGGAAATTGTATATGTGCTTCATGCCTTTCTGTCCATTTAATGCCTTGTCTTGTAGAACTAACATAAGTGGGTTTAGCACTTGCCAAAGAATGTTTGTAAAATTTGAATGAGCCAAACCTTTCTTGTTTGTTAAACCAACTCATCTCATTTTCTTGCATGCAGGGCTCTAAATTGAAGTGTTGGATCTTCACCGTGCATCCGCTTGACTTCATTTTTACAAGTATGGTTTTTTGCTTTATAAACTGCCTATTCAATGTCATATTAGTGCCACCAATCGTTAATGATTTCTGAACACATTCGAAAAGAATACTCAATTCCATCATTCACATTCACCATGTGTTCCATTCATTCATCTAATGACCACGGTGCCTCGTGATTTTTAAGACAGAGCTCTTTGTTCTCCGTGTTCTGACCGCATAAATGGCAATCTTGAGACCATGCACTGTACGATGACACTCTCAGCTGTGCGTGTCCCAAACCTCATGTGACAATCTTGGAACCGCACATTGCGTCCGTGTTCCATTCCTCACATGATGATCTTGGCACCGCACCGCCATGAGAGAGGCTCTCCTCGGTTGTTTGTGTCTCACTTGCCCATGTGACGATCTTGGAACCGCACCACTATAAGAGGGGATTCTTACTCATCTTGGGCACCTAATCATTTGGTGAATGAATGAGATACTGTGGTAGCTAATACACTTGTTGCATATGTCTCATGCCGCATATTTGAGTTCACGAATAGCATCTCTTTCGATCTTGTATGTGCATATAACTCCTTTATCATGTAGGTGCGCATAAAATAAACATCTTGAGGATGGTGAAGGAAAATAGAAAGAGTCGATTTCGCAGTGGCAACCATACAGACAAAAGTAATGAAATATTGGCGAATTCAGGTCATGTGCCAAAAGCTCCCTTGCCACGTAGTAAATGGCTTGATG
The DNA here is from genome assembly GCA_024138025.1 of Combretum micranthum. Taxonomy (NCBI): domain Eukaryota; kingdom Viridiplantae; phylum Streptophyta; class Magnoliopsida; order Myrtales; family Combretaceae; genus Combretum; species Combretum micranthum. The sequence goes on from JAMXBD010000346.1 coordinate 639,739, forward strand.
CTACAATTCGAAATGATTTTTTCTGGAAAGATATCAAAAAGAGGGATTTGTGTGCTCATCCTCCCAAAGATGGTGAATTTCATTTCATCCAACCAGAGCCTCGAGTAAGTGATAGGAAGAACATAGATGAGAATTCCATTTACGTTTCAGAAATGAAAGAAAGGAGCTTCCCTTTCAGAGACAGTGTTTAGTTACCCAAAACAGATATTGCAAGGGTGGCAGTCATGGGTATATTACATTGTAAAGAATTCTCATTATAGGTCTCGTTTAGAAAGTGCATGGATCAATTTTGCTATATGGATTTCTTCTAAAATGGTTATCCGTTCTCAAAGTGTTGAAGCATGGCGAGCTATATTGGCACGTTGGAGTACATGTACACATACTTTTGTGACATCATGGGGTGAGATTACTCCAACCTTAGAAGATGTGTGCACACTGCTAAGTTTCCCTAGCTCTGGGTCAACTGATATTGTCACAGCTGAGATTTCAGAAGAGGATGAAAAATTGGTGGAAGTACTAGAAGCTGATAGACAAGAAGCAAGAGACAGTCGTAGACAAGCATCATTTTGTGTGTGGATAAGACATTTTTTTGAGCACGAAAGGACTCGATCCGAAGGCCCCCGGTATGGATGCGAGTAAGTATGCATTCCCTACTTTGTTTATTTATGCTTGAATGTCGTCACTTCAATCTGACTTTACTTATAACCCATAATTCATTTCAGGCATGAGTTAGAAGCTTTCATCGCTTGTTGGCTATCCATGTACGTGTTTAACGTGGAGAACGAGTTGCCTTGGCGCCTTTTTATTTAGGGTCTTTATATCGGCGCTTGGACCTTTACAGTGAGACTTCAGTTCGATTAAAGGGGCGATATATCATCGTATCAAATGTAGATTTGGGATTTCTACACTTGTTTTTCAGCGAACATTACAAAAGATATCCAGGTGTACCTGTTGCAAAACCTGATCCTCCTGAACCTCGAGCTTGGGCTTGGGTTGATAGGAAGCCTTTGGGTTCATTACTTGATATTATAGATGATGCTCATGAGGTCGACTTTCGCCCTTATACAAAGGAATTGGAGGGATATGAGTGGTGCACAACATATTACCCTTCGGGTTCCAAGACCTTAGTGAATCTGATGGAATGTGGTGAGCAGCTTTCTGATGCTGAAGTAGTATATGTTCTCTGGTGTACGCCTCGAGGTTTGCCTGCGCTTCACGATTGGTGTGATTCTTCTACTGAATTCTTGGAGCATAGAGTAATGTTGTACTCACCTCATCGGGTTGCACGTCAGTTTGGGTTTGATCAAGGTGTGCCTCCTATTGTGGCTATCGACACAGATTTTAATAGATGCTGTGAGGCAATTAGTCTTGAGAAACGCCATGAGCTCTATTGTTCTGTCAGATAGATGTTTTTTCCATCTATCAATCGCTCCGGTGTTGCATCAAGTGGATGGTTAACGTATTGGACAGGGTGTCTTGAGGCATTCAAGAAATATACTCTTTCAGCTATAGATGACAGTTTGCCAGAGTCGGTCATTTATAAGCATGAGTTCCACTTTCAACTTCCGAAAGATGACAAGAATAACACTTCAGGAAAAGCGGTGATTGGGCGGACCATGCCTCCTGCCTCAATCATCAGTCAAATCAAGCGTCCTCGCCTTTGTGAGGTATTAAATCTTGTTACTTAAGCTGTCTATACATGCACATATGTCATTAACCATGGTTTCACTCCTTCTTTCCTTTTCAGGACAAGTTGAGGACAAGTCGAGTCACAAGCCAAAGTGAGGTTAACAAAAATATTTCTGGCGATGGAAACGCCAGCACTTTTGGAATATTTTCTCCATCTAAGTCTTCTTCGCCGAACACTCACCCTTATCCCAATCGATATGGTGTTGGGAAGGTATTGCAAGCAAGAGGTGATAATACATCCGCTGTAGTGATTGATGATGATGATGATGATGATGAGGACATGGCCGGTGAGGAGCAAGCTTCTGACGACTTTGGAAGCGACAGAAGCGATCATGGAAATGAAAGCATACAGGAGGAAGATATTAATGCATATGCAGAAGCGTTGGCTGCAGAGATTCACGGTGAGGGAATTGATGATGTCCCTTGTAATAATGCCTCCGAACCCCGGCACATCAGGATACTACTCTTGCTCTTCCAAATAATGAAATACCAGAGCAAGTTGGAGGGGAGAACACGCACCCGCATATGATAACTTCGGGGGAGAGTGTTTCGTTTTATGAATTCCTGGTCCCCCCTATTTACTTGGAGTCATTAAAGAGGTTGCATGCACGTGATGGGGATTTTTGGGCAGGATCAATTTGTCCTGGTTCCGAAGTCACAAATGCTATGGTTGTGATGTTAGGTCGGGCTTGTATGCTGCTAGGTAGACCATGGAATTCATTTTCTTCAGCTGACTTGGAGTTATTGGTACAAGCTTTTAATAGTGCTCGTGCCTTGGGGTTTAAAATTGATAGCTTGGAGAGTGTTGCTAGCAAGGCACAAAAGGTATTGCACCATCGACCATTAATCCAACGTTACGAGAGGCTCAAGGCTGAACTTGAGGCGACACAACTCGAATTGGAGAATTCTCTTGAGGGTCTTGATACTGCTTCTATAGCAGAATAGATTATTGCATTGGTCATGATACCCCTTTTTTTTTTTAAGGATTGCGTTAAGTTATGTAACTTCATGAACTTTGTCTTTGTTTTGTTTCATGTTTCATGCACAATATTTCACATGGTGCTACTTTCTCTTAGTTTTGTTCCCTTCACTTGGTATCGTATCATAGTACGATGAACTCGTGCGCTTTACAGAATGTAAGATTCATGTAGCGGCACATTATATGTTATGACTTTGCGCGTTTAAATTATTATTTCTTTCGCGAGCAAAGGCTTCTTGATTTCATAAGAATTCTCAAGGGGGTATTACCCACTACTTGATTTCACAAGAATTCATATGCATGTATTATGCCACGCGCTTAGTAAATTTGAACTATTACAAGCCATGAATGAATGAACGAATGTCGCGCGTAGGAGACAAGTCTCTTACCAAGCAGCAGCAACATATAAATATAATAAATGAAATTGATCGGTGAAAGAATCATGTGAAAGCAAGCCCATATTATTCAAGTCATCATCATCACTGATCATGCTATTACATGTGAAACTTCTTTACATATTGAAAATTTATAGGAGCCGTAATAGCATCAGTCTTTGGATTGAGGAGCTTGCAATACCCGCTATCATGGACTTCATGTATAATGAAGGGACCTTCCCATTTTGGCGTGAACTTTGGCGCAGGTATACTTCGGCGCACATGCTCGGCTGCACGAAGTACAACATCACCCACTTGAAATGACCTTTTCTTCACCAACCGATCGTAGGCCATACCAAGCTTGTGTTGGTAGTTGATCAAGTTGTTTTTGGCCATATCTCGTCTTTCATCTAAGGCTTCCAAGTCTATTATGCGTAAAGCATCTGGCTCAAGCTCAGCATTGATCGCTAATCGTGCTGAAGGGATCAGAACCTCTATAGGCACGACTGCTTCGGCACCATATACTAACGAAAAAGGTGTTGCTTGTGTTGGTCGCCGCTTTGAAGTCCTGTAAGCCCAAAGTGCTAGGGATAGTTTATCGTGCCATTCTTTATGGTTATCGTGTACCATACGACTCAGAACTTTTAAAAGAGTCTTGTTCGTAGCTTCCGCTTGGCCGTTGCCCTTAGGGTAATAAGGGGTTGACTTTACATGATCAATACCATATGATTCCAACAGTTGTCGAACATGTGAATTGATGAAAGGAGTGCCATTATCTGAAAGGATACGCTTTGGAATCCCGAATCGGCATATAATGTTCTCCTTAATGAAGCTTGCAACTATTGGTCCTGTCGCCTTTTTAAAGGAATGGCTTCTACCCTTAGTAAAACATTCAGTTCCAGCTAGGATCCAAATACAACCTCTAGATGGCGGGTGAATAGGACCGATTAGATCAAACGCCCAAGTGTGGAAAGGCCATGGTGTTGTTAAGCTGTGAAGTGCAACTGCAGGAGCATGAATCACATCTCCATGTTCTTGGCAAGGAACGCACCGCTTAACAAAATTGGAACTATCTGATTCCATGGTTGGCCAATAGTACCCCATGTCTAGTAGTGATAATACAACTTCCTTGCGCCTTGGTGCTCACCGCATTCTCCAGCATGTACCTCGGTTAATATCTCTTCTGTTTCAGGAGATGTAATGCATCTGAGAGGCTTTCCCATGAATGAGACTCTATACAACTCATCCTCATGCATTAGGTACTTGCGTGCCTTCCTTTTTACTAATTTGGCATCCGTACTATTAGTCGGTAGCACGTTATTCTTCAAATAGTCAATATACGGACGACGCCAATCTCCAGCACTTGCGACAAAATTACATTCTTTTGCATCTGGTAACTCAGAGCATTTAGGACAATGCATTTGTACTGAGATGCATCCTTAGCCATTGAGGGCCAAATACCCTGCACGTTGAATGCGACGATACAAAGGAGGTCCTTCTTCCCCACACCAGATCTTATGATACTTGTCTAATTTTAATCGAGCCTGTTTCGCGCAAATGCATCGCGATAGAACGCCCTCCGGTCCTTTAAAGTACAAAGCACCATTGATACGAATAAAATTCTTCAAGGTTACGATGGAGGCTGCATTGGGTTGCGCTAATTGATTCTTGATACCAACACGCCAATCATCTCCTGTTTCATCTTCCTCCAACAATTGCAAGGTTGTGCAAGGAATAGTTTTCTTGATAACTTTGACATCTAGGCTTTCATCTGAAGCATGCATTGGAATCTTAGATGCCAATGTTGCCAATGCATCTGCGTAACGGTTCGTAGATCGTTTGGTATGTTCATACCTTACGACTTCAAACTTCCCAATTAAGCTGCACTGCAGCCCTATAAGGCGCAAGTGATGGCTCCTTGAGGGCATATTCACCATTGGTCTGCTTAATGATCAAATTCGAATCGCCACGAATACACAAGTGGTTTGCTCCAGCTTCCAAGGCAAAGACGATCCCGAGTAACAATGCCTCATACTCGGCTTCGTTATTAGTGCAATGAAAGTCAAGTTAATGCCAAAGGTATTTCTTGGCCATTAGGTGATGTTAATACAACTCCTGCTCCCCACCCTTGACTTCCTGATGAGCCATCAAATTGAAGTGACCATTCTCCTTCTGTTTCGATCATGAGTGAGTCCTCGTGAAATTCTGCTGGTATAGTATCTGTGATCACATCTTCACTTTCGTTCGGAAAATGAGCCAAGAGATCAGCTAAGGCCTGTGACTTAACAGCTTTAGGAGTCTGTATTGTAATGTCGAACTCTCCAAGAAGCAACAACCATTTTGCAATACGCCCAGACAAGCTGGTCGTGACAATAAATACTTGATAGGATCTGACCGTGTGACAAGGTTAACCTTATGTGCCAGAAAGTAGTGACGTAATTTTTGAGTTGCAAACACCAGCGCGAGACAATGCTTCTCGCAAGCTGGGTATTTGACCTCACTTCCTTGAAGTGAGCGACTCAAATAATAGACCGGGCGTTCTTGGCCGTCTATTTCTTGTGCAAGTAAAGCTCCGATTGATCTGCTGGTAGAAGTGAGATATAATATCATCGGTACTTGCTTCACAGGCATAGTCATGGTATGAGAAGAAGTGAGAATTCCCTTAATTCTTTGAATCGCATCTTCATGGACTTGTTTCCATTCAAATGCAATTCCTTTCTTCATAAGTTGATGTAAGGGATGCGAAATCTCTGCAAGTGCAGGCATGAATCTCCTAATATATGAAACTTTCCCCATGAAAGTTTTCAACTCTTTCAAAGTAGTTGGCGAGGGCATAGACAATATAGCTTGTATTTTTGCAGGATCAACATCAATTCCCTTCCTATGGACCACGAATCCAAGGAATTTTCCCGAAGCAACTCCAAAGACACATTTCAAAGGATTCATGCGAAGCTTATACAATCGACATCGTTCAAAAACCTTCCGAAGATGGACCAAGTGGTCTGGTGCATGTTTTGATTTCACGACTATGTCGTCCACGTAATCCTCCATGAAATCATGCATCATATCGTGAAAAATGGCTGTCATTGCCCTTTGATAAGTAGCACCAGCATTCTTGAGTCCAAAGGGCATGACAGTATAATAGAAATTCCCAACAGGCGTTCGAAAGGCAGTACGCTCAGCGTCTCCAATTGCCATCTTGATTTGATTATACCCGCTGAAACCATCCATGAATGAAAATAATTCATGTCCTGCCGTGACATCCACTAAGGTGTCTATATTTGGTAAAGGGAAATCATCTTTAGGACAAGCCTTGTTCAAATCTCGAAAATCTACGCAAACCCTTATTTGACCATTCTTTTTTCTAACAGGTACGACATTTGCGAGCCAAGTAGGGTGCTCGATTGGTTTGATAAAGCCTGCATGAAGCAACTTCTCAATTTCATGTTTGATTTGAACCTCAACCTCAGGACGGAAAACTCGTTGTCCTTGCTTAATAGGAGTAGTGCCTGGGGCGATATTTAGTCTGTGCACTACAAGACTAGGATCTAAACCTGGCATCTCATCATATGCCCAAGCAAACACGTCCCTATATTCTCTCAACAAATCAATGAGAGGACTTTTAACATCTTGTAACAAACCTTTGCTGACAAAAATTGGCCGCGGCGACTCCCTGGACGCGCTAGATCCAATTCCTCAATTTCTTCATTCTGTGGCTTTATTTGATCTTGCATTTGTTGAGGGGCGGGTTGAATTTCTTGAATTGGTACAGGGTCTGAAGAAGAACAAACTTCCTTAGACCCTGGAAACCGTCATAAGAGATATACTCTTCGCCCATCTCTCTAACATAACTTTCAACAGCGTCAGCTTGCTTGTTCTTCTTTTTACCTCCTCGACAACCACGCATTTTTCTCTTCTTTTGTTGGCCCTCTTGAATTTCTTCCCAAGTGGGTAATGGTACACCTGAAGCTCTAGCAATAGCTGTCTCACCTTCATCAGAGTACTCATTGAAGAAGGTAGATTCAATGAAATTTGCCTCATCGTGCTCGAAAGGATTCTTTGTAGCAGGAATAAATATATCCTTCCCTTTCCAATGTCCTTTGATACATTGATGCATCGTTGATGGCACTAAATTGTGATCGTGCAGCCATTTCCTACCTATCAAGAGGTGGTAGGACACAGGCGCATCAATCACGTGAAAAGTAACACTACCACGGATAGGCCCAATCTTAAGATCAACATTAACTCTTCCAATGGTCTTTGTTGTAGTATGACTAAAGCCATTAACTGAAATGGGTTGCTTCACCAAACGACGATAGTCAATACCAGCAGCTTCAAATGTAGTCTTAGGCATGATGTTGAGAGAAGAACCAGCGTCAATGAATGTCCTCTTAACTGGATAGCCATTAAGTGTGCCCTCCACATATAATGGTCGATTGTGATTTGGACCGTCTACACACATATCTGCATCAGTGAACAAGATTGCATTTTCATGCGCTCGAGCCATTCTTTTGACTGGCTGCGCTGCACTACACTCGGCATATTGTCCCTCGGAAATTTGCGCGAGCATAGTTGCTGCTGCAAGCCTTGCCTTCTCATCAAAGCCAAGTAGATCAAAGAAATTTCTAAAATTTGAAGTCTTCAAAAGCGCCGCAGCAATGGGTGCACAATCATTTTCCTCAATTACATGTTGTTTTCCTTTTGTGTTACTTGCCTCAGTAAGTGGTGTATCACTGGCCTCGACCATGGCAGGATCATGAATAACGACGTTGACAGCACCACGCTGATTGTTATGGGTTGGAAGTGGATTGTTCCTAACATCGTTATTTTCAATAACAAGCTCTCCACTCTGCACTCTTTCGTTGAAAATTCTCTTCAAAGTAAAACAATCCCTAGTAGGCCCTACAATCCTGTGGAACCTACAAAACTTGGGATCATTCCTCTCCTCTTGAGTTGGTAAACGCTCTACCCTCGGGAGCTTAAGATTTCCATCTCTCAACCATTGATCGAGCATAGCATGCACTTTTCCCATCGAACAAGGATATGTTGGCACTTCCTTTGTTCTCTCACGTCCAGACTTTTCAACTCTTCGTTTCTTCTCATCTTTGGGATCCTCACTTTGAGTTGCATTCACAGACGGTCCTCTTTTGTTAAAATTCACGCTTCCTCCTCTCTGTCGCATGACAGAATTATTAGTCCTTCGCGCATTCTCAACCAAAGTGGAGAATGAGGCTAAAGAGAGATTTTCCAGGTGTACCGCATATTCGGTGAACATGCCTTGGATGCAAATTTTCACCAGCTCTCTTTCGTCACATATGTCTTGGATGTCTAGTGAACGTTCCCTGAAACGCTCAATATAATCCATCAAGTCTTCCTTGGGCTTCTGGCGAATCCGTCCCATATCAGTCAAGGTCACTCGTTCCTGTGTGGAGAAGAACTTCTCTAGGAACATCTTGCACATAGTTGCCCATGAATCTACTGATCCAGGAGGAAGGTTAACGTACCATGTGTACGCTTTCTCTGTAAGGGACTTAGAAAATTCTTTCAACTTGAGATCATCATCAAATCCGTAAACCTCTAGCGTTTCAATGAACTTCAACAAATGTTCCTTGGCACTTCCCTTTTTACCGTTGAATAGCATGAATTTCGGACTCACGTAGTCCTGAGGATATGGCTTAGCAGCAATACGTTGATTGTATGGGAGCTTGAGATCCAATACTCCCACAGACTTAGCTTGTATTTCCCTTAAGTACATGTCTAGATCTTCCTTTGTGACGAAAGTAACTTTAGGAGTTGAAGTAGTAACTTCAACTGGTGTAGCAGGAGTGACAGTCTGGAGTGGAGTTGTATTTGGTTGAGCAGCAGGTCCACCAATGACAATCTGTGGCGTAGTCTGTGAGGATGAAGATCCTCCGGGTTGAACATGTACTGTAGGCTGGGAGGTTGAGGGTCCTCCTAGCTGAATTCCAGTGTTCACTACCTGAGGTACAGGCAATTGTGTAACTATAGGCTCCAACGGAGGGGCTTGCTCCCTACTTCCAATAGTGTCATGTTCAGGAGTAGGAAGAGGATCAACAGGTCGAGCAACTTGAGGTGCCTGAGAAGCGCGTTGTTGCGCAACAACAACAGGGTTCGACGAAGTCGCACCTTGTTGCGTAGCAGCAATAGCAGCTATTCCAGGCAGGTACTGAGCAAATATTGTCATGAATTGTTGGAATTGTTTTGCAGACTCTTGCATTGATTGATTGACTTGTTTGGTATTTTCTTGCACAGCACGCAAGATCGTAGCATTGTCTATTTGAGCACCAGCAGGTTGGTTCACATCCTCAAGTGCTGGCATGTCATGTTCAGTAGCCTCGGGATCAACATTAAGTTCTTGAGTTGTACCCTCAGTGGGATCGGTAGGTCTCTTCCTTGGAGGTGCCATCACACAAGTGTTGATTTCCCTGTCCCCAGTGGAGTCGCCAAAAATGTGTGGGTATGAATCCGGATGCAACGATCACGTGCGTGTCGCGTGACTATCGCGCTACGCGTACCTAGGGAAACAACACGTGATAGGATGATCAAGAGAGAATCGTGTAGAGAGGAGGAGTAGCAATCTCAATAGGCTCTAACACACGTGTGACAGGTAAGGGAGCTAAATAGCATCAACCTCACTGAGTACTATGGATTCGTGTATGTTCTTGAGTAAATTAAGTGTTTGATTCACCAAGACGGAAATCCGGCAGCACGACGGCGTTTGTCCCAGATTTCACCTTGTCCAAATGAGGTAAGGAAAGGTATTTTAGAGAATCTAGCTGTCGATGTCGTCCGTCAGATGAGACAGACGACCGACGGCTAGATGAGTCCCTCTCATTATGGACATGGATGTGGGCTCCCTCATGGACCCAGGCCCATTGAGGCCTTCATTGTAATGTGTGTGAGCCAATTTGAGAAAGGTTGGAATTGGGCAGGCCAATTCCAACGGACCCTACTCCAAGCCTACCATGCCAAAACTCCCATGATAATCCCAATTGGATTGGGCCTAACTCTTTAAGCCCTGTCACATTAGCCCAAAGAGTTAGATCTAAATAATAATTAGGCTCAAGGCCTTTGTAATCAGATTTGTACATCTACAGAGTGTATGGAAAATAAATAGAAACAATAACAAGAAAGATACATCATTCTAATTTCTTATAGTTTATAAGCTTGTAAACATATGATTATATTTTTTATATTTTAGCTCATTTGAATTGAATAGATAGAATTGGTAAATTCGTTTTAAAGTCATAAGATTTCATTAAGTTTACATGTAAACTCGATCGAAATTATAAGATTCTACCAAAAAAGATTTTATTTACGAGTCAAATCGAAAAGATCTTTTAAAATCATAAACTCATGAAATCGTATGGATAAAATCTCGATTTTAATAATTATACGTATCATATCTAAAAAAAAAAAGATGTGTTGATAAACCGAATACTAAACGGTCACTAATGGCTTTACAAGCCATCCACAATCACTCTCCAACTCCTGTTTCAACATTATTTAATTACTGCTAAGTGCTAGGTAATATTAAACATAAAAGACATGATTTTTTAAATATTATTTTGTTGGTCCCCACAGCCTTGACAATTGATAATAATTCGCCATCATGGAAAACGCGATTATGATAGAAAACTGTGATTTAAATTACTCAGAATTGACTTGACTTGCATATACTTCCAAAGAGACTTTGGTTGAAGACACTGTACACATGGGAATAGATAAGTCCATGATCCGCTGATAGACAGGCGAATTCTATGAGATATTGGGTTGTTTGTACTTCGGTAGATTATAAATATAAATATTTTTTTTTTAATTTTATTATAATAAATTATATGTAGAAAATTACATATAGATAAAAAAAATTAATAATTTTTATTAAAAGGTCAAATAAATCAAATATAGATAAATATAAATATAAATAAAATATATTTATATATATCATTTTAAAAAAATATATAAAAATAGATAAAAACATAAACCATTTAAACATACTCATATCTCAAAATAGGGGGTACTTTGGGAAATTGAGACTTAAATGTTAGGTAATTTTGGTTTTTCAAATGATGCAAGGTAGCATCTAATAGATTTTATAGTGTATCAGATGCAGCGAGATTGAATTGCTTTACAAAATTAATAGTTATAAGCAAAAATTTATTTATTTTTTTAATGCAAAAAATTATCTTTAAGGCAAGTGAAAAGTAGCACTCCCGAAGTGAAAAAAATGGATTTACCATGAGGGCTCGGAGTTGTCCTCTAGCAACACATGCTGAGGACATCAGGATTCAGGAAATATTTCTAATCCTTGCACTGCCAAATAATATGGACTAAGGGGTGTTTTTGGTGATTTTTTTTTTATCTGTATTTATATTTATATCAAAATGATATGTATAAATGCGTATGATTTGTATTTATATTTTATTTATATTTAATCTATTTTATCTTTTAATGAGAAATGATAATTTTTTATTTATATTTATTTTTTGATAAATAATTTATTAAAAAAATTAGCATTTGCCCAAAAAAAAACCAGCCAAACAACTCATAAATAGATTGCGAACGCAGAGACCAAAGTAAACAGCACTGGGATTAGAATTGGCTTGCCTTCCTATATCCTCTGTACGACAAAATGACCACAAACATAATGCACCTTGGTGTTAAAAATGATAAAAATGGAAGCATGTCTGACTTTTCAACTAGCATTCATCAAAGGAGAAAAAGGTAAAAGGACTTCACCAAGTAGCTTTTAAAAATAATTTTATATTAAAAAAGAATTTTCTACACTGTTGGCTTAAAAAGGCCAAAAGAAGTGATACATCTGCTGTTACCCCCTTTTTTTTCTCAACTCTCTTCCTTCACCATATAGTATTGTTCCATGGCTGCTGCAGAAGTTGCTGTTGTGCTTCTAAAGGATAAGCTTCAGATTCTAAACTCTGATGAAGTAATTTTCTATCCAGGATTAAGGAAAAAACTCAAGGAGGCCATCCAGAAGCTGAATGAGATATCACTCCTCTTGAAACATGAAGAGGAAGGACATGACAACAATCAAAAGACTCCGAGGTCAGAAGCCCAGTTTCTGGCCAAAATTCAAGTGGTGGAAGATGTCACCGATATGTTCTACCTCAAACGAGCAAAGGCAAAGCTGAGGAGGATGCGATCCTCTTTATTGTTCACTCCATTGTTGTCCTTGTCACCCTTATTGAGGCAAAAGTATTTGAGTAATGGGATAGACAAGTTCATCTCAGACAGGAAAATGGTAAGAGACAACCCCAAGCTGATGCTGGAATCACACGATCAAAAGCTAAAAGCCAAAGAGGCCATCAGCGTTTTCAGCCTCCAAAAAGGCTATGATGGCAAAGAAGCATCAAACCACTGGAAAAAAATTTCACATTATGCGGAAACGCAAACTGCTATTGTCGGGCGTGGCAAGGAAATTGGTGAGCTCTTGGCTCGGTTGGTCAACAATAAGGGTGCGGTGGCTGGTGATGAAATCCGAGTCATTCCAGTTGTTGGAGAAGCTGGCTCAGGGAAGACTTCCCTGGTGAGGTACGTTTACACTAGTCTAGACGTTAAAAACCATTTTGAGGCCCGTGCTTGGGTGCATGTTTCCAGTGAATATGTCTATAGGGATGTTATGGTTGATATACTACGGCAGACTGCTCCGAGTTATGTTAAGGATGTAGATCATATGGATGACTACAAGTTAGCTGAGGTTCTTGTTAAGAATCTTATGAATAAGAGGTATTTAATTGTTTTAGATGACGTCGGTGATGTCGAAGTTTGGGAAAAGCTGACCATAGCTTTTCCAGACTCAAGGAATGGGAGTAGTGTGATTCTCACAACTCGCCATCTCTCTTTAGCGGGTCACCTTGATCCATGGAGTTTTCCATTACAGCTAGACGTGTTGAGCGATGAGGAGAGCATAGGACTGTTGAGAGCTAAGCTTAAAGAGGCAGAAGCGTGCTGTTCTAGTCTCGAGGATAGAATTATCAAACTGTGTCATGGCTTGCCCATTAACATTGTTCTCTTTGGCGGGCTGTTGTCAACGACAGAATCAAGTGAATGGTCTTCAATGATTGAAGATCTCGAGTCGTTCAGAAAACAAGAATACTCCGCATTTGACAATCTTGTAGCTTTGAGCTACAACAGACTGCCACCCTGCCTAAAACCTTGTTTCCTCTATTTGTGTCATCACTTCCCAAAAACCTTTTGCGTTCCATTAAGACGGCTGCTGGGGTTGTGGCTAGCAGAGGGGCTCCTAACATGGGCACCACATGGGGAAAGCTTGCTTGTAGAAGATTTGGCAGTGATGTATTTTGAGGCACTAGTGAGTAGAAACATAGTGGAAGTATCAAGATGGAGATCAGATGGAAGTCCAAGAGCATGTCAGGTGCCTGGCTTGATTCGTGATTTTTTCTGCTCGAAATCTGCAAGTGCAGATCCTTTTCAAGTCCACAGAAGCATGGATAAAGAATGTGCCAGTAAAGAAGAATCCGTTAGTATCCGGAGGGTGGCTGAACTCTTTGACATCAAGAACAGCCTGGAGTCTCATAGTGATCATTTGCTGCGATCATTTGTCTCTTTCAGCACTCGAATCAGGGGCACACCTAGGACAGATGTTGGTTCCTTGCTCAAAACAATAGTGGAGAAAAAGGGGTTTGGTTTACTTAAGGTGCTTGATCTTGAAGGAGTATACAAGCCGCAACTTCCTGAGTCACTGGGGAAATTGTATCTTCTAAGATACTTGGGTTTAAGGCTGACTGTCTTAGATTCACTTCCAGAGTTCGTAGGAAACCTGCCTTGTTTGGAGACATTGGATGTGAAGTACACAAACATAGCTACCTTGCCCAATTCCATATGGAAGGCCAAAAACTTGAGACATCTCCACATGAACGAGGTTCGTCTAGATTTCTTCCACAACAAGACATCTAGAGCATTATTAAACAATCTTTTAACTTTAACTGGACTCTATGTGGGTGATAAGAAGGTTGTGGCTGATGTCTTAGGCAAGTTAATTGGCCTCAGGAAACTGGGATTGACATGCCATTTATCAGCTGCAAAGGCTGTAGTGAGTTGGATTTCTTCTATGACCAATCTTCAGTCATTGAAGCTCAGAGTGGTAGATGAATATGGAAAACCATCAGAGCTTCAACTCACTACATTGAAGGAGCACAAAACACTCAAAAAACTCTATCTGATGGGTTCCTTGGTGAGTTCTGTAAGATTTAATGACGTTTTCCCATCCCTAAGCATCCTCACATTGTCAATGTCAAACATGAATGAAGACCCAATGGAAGTCCTAGGAAAGCTGAAGTTCCTCAAGATCCTCAATCTTCTTGCTTTTTCCTACAGAGGAAAACGAATGACTTGTCTCCAGGAAGATTTTCCTGAACTCCGTGTCCTCAAATTGTGGAGGCTGGAGGTGGAAAAATTTGTGTTAGAGGAAAGAGCTATGCCTAAACTTCAAGAATTGGAAATAAGGGGGTGTGACAGCCTGGAGAGTTGCGACGGATTAGAGGAGGTCTCTTCATTGAAGGAACTTGTCTTGACAAACATGCAAAAAAACTTCATTGAGGCTATCAAAAAACAGCTGATGAAAGGCCATCTATTTGTTAAAGTGAACGATTGGAAGGTTTCTTCTACTTGAGTAAGTTGCTATTCACATAATGAAATTTCATACTGCCTCATTTTAAATCTCTAAGTGTCATTCTGAATTTCCTGCAATTGTGGCAGGAATAGATATCTTGGATTTTGCCAGAGCATCGATGTCTGAAGTTCAAGGGATCATGCCAGCTGCATGGAATATCAAGTTGTTTTTTCTTTTACATTTTTAGTTTTTTCTTCTGAGTTTTCTTGAGATATCCTTGTAATCTTGATGCTGGAATTATTTCTTTAGTTTTTCTTCTGCGTACTCTTGAAATGTCCTTGTATTGTTGATGCTGTAATGTGCAAAACCTCTGAAAATGTAATAATGCAAGTTTGTGGTTAGGCTTGAATAATATTCAAGCAAATTTGTTTAACAACCAATTCCAGTAGAAGCTTAAGGGGGAAACAATATAGTACATCAGTTGCAGGGATACATACAATAAAATAGGTAAGTCAGATTGCATATTTACATTGAAGAAAATGTTTGTAGCATTTTACACATATAGAACAACGGACCAACATGTGCTTTAATGTTCGACGTGCAGATTCCTATGTTCTATGTATTTGAAGATCAATAAATTTTTCTTTTTTCAATTTACTTATCCAAAAAATAAAAATAAAAAAGATCAATATAAATTATACCCAAAAGTAGCTACAACCAGATAAAAGTAAAACTATCTATTCATCCACACAAGAGGATGTAAGTGTGAATACCAGAAGCACAAATAATGAAAATGGAAATATATTTAGTCTGCAAAATTTATGGATTTGAAAATTTTTTTTTTATCGACTTATCAAGAAAACAGTAATACGGCATTGGATGGTGATATTCTTCAAGACGTTTGGGAAGACATAAACAAACTAGCTTTTAGTTAAAATCAACGCTCACGCGCTAGAAAGTCACTAAGTACACACTATGTACCATCCATAATCACTTCCAAAGTCATACATGATACATCATTGTCCCCTCTAATTATATATTACTTAATGCTCCAAATGGAGTTTTCTATTACACAAAATTGACTTGACCTGCATATACCGCCAAAGAGACAATAGTTGAAGCTACCCTTAACATGCGAACATGTGAATTAATAGAATTCTATATGTTAACACATAGGTGTAGCGTTTGATTACATAATTTTTTATGATATTGGATTGGATAAAAATCATTATACCATGTTTAGTTCATAAAATGTAGTTGGGATTAGATAAAACTCTTTTCATGAAATTGGATAACATAAAATTTTTATCTCATATATTTTATAGTACAAAAATATTAAAATATGATAAAAATCAAATTTTTAAATAAAAATTCTGTATAGTATTATCTAGTATCATGTATACCAAACATGATACAAGAAAAATTTCTTGTAGTATGTCATTCAGTTCTTTTTTTTCTATCCAATTCTTGAAACCAAATATTATCTAAATATCTCAACAATAAGATACATCTTTTCATCTTTACAAATTCAAATTGTCAACTAAATCAATGGTATGTGTCTTAAATTATATCAAACTGCACAAAGCAAATGTGTTGTTACCAAATTATTAAAAATTAAAAGTACGAATACATATGACAAATTTAAGTAAGAAGCGGAGATGTTCATGAACTTAATCTTTGGTGCGGATTCATCAACAATCACTTTCCACCGTCCATTTCTATGCATATTATTTAATTACTGCCAGGTAATAATATACATTATAAAAAAACACGGAATCATTTTTTATATACATTATTTTGTTGGTCCCTACATCCTTGACAAATGACAATGACAATGAGAGAACACAGAGTTAATATATTACTCAAAATTGACTTTGATTTCCAGATACTTCCAAAGAGATTTTAGTTGAAGGCACTTTAAACATGGGACAGATAAGCCCATGTGATGTGATGCCTGAAAAGGAGGAGGTACTTCCAGAAGTCCAGGCATAAATGTTAGTAGCTATAATTTTTCAAATGATGTGCTGGAGTATTGAGAGATCTTATTATATATGTGTGATATAATAAATATAGTAATTTATATTAATTTTTTAAATTAAATGATTATGATTTTAATTTAAACATTTATATTAATAATTTTTTATAATATATGTGTGATATAATAAATATATATTAAATAATTTATATCCCATTTTCCCGGTCCCCTCATCTTACCGATATAGAATGCATCGAAATTTGGACATCATTGCAAAATTAACTGTTATAAGCAAAATTATCCATATTCAAAGTAAAACCTCCCCCACAAGGCGACAAAAGTTCAAATGTTAACCGGCACTCACTTTCGACCATTGTAAAATAATAAAATTGGGTTCACCAAGAACACTCAAAAGTTGTCCCCTAGCAGTATGCACGCAAATTGGCTTGCTTTTCTATCCACTGTACGATTAAACAAGGACCGTCACACAAACTTTTTTAACTTTTTATTGGAAGCCATAGAGTTCTCAGATTCCTACCAAATAGTTTTTCCCGTTGAACTGTGCAGAGACTGGCCACTTGATACATGTAGTACCAAAGTTCTAATGCTCATTATTCACTTACAAACAGGGAGACATACAACAACATCTGATACATAACAGCTTCCATTTGGTTCTTCAGAACACAGTGACCATTCTTGAAAGGTAAGTGATTGAAGAAAATACTCTTGATAATGAGAGTTTTTTAGAAGCAAATTGATTGGCTAATGCCTTCTTTCTATGTCTTTCAATTGCCTGCAGTGTATCTCTTTCGAGAAGTCAGGCAATGGAGCTGATCAATTCAAGACTGAGAAATTTGTGGAATGTCTGGGACCTAAGACTGATGGTTTTGTTGTGTCTTGCTTTGCAAACTGTACTCATCCTTGTAGGAAACCGCCGAAAATTTAGTCATCGTATCTGGATAAGAATAGTCACTTGGTGTGCTTACTTGTCGGCAGATTCCCTAGCTACAGTAGCACTTGGCATATTGTCAAGTAAGCTTGCAGATGTCAATAAGGAATCCGGCAAGTTGGATGACAGAAGTAGGCTCATAGCATTTTGGGCACCATGTCTTCTTCTACTTTTAGGAGGACCAGATAATATCACAGCTTATGCCTTGGAAGACAATGAATTATGGCTAAGGCATTTCCTTGGAGTAGCAGTCCAAACAGGGGTGACAGGTTACATCTACTTCATGGCATGGTCAGTATCTTACTCTCTCTGCTGTCTTTCTTGATGATCATCGCTGGAGTAATTAAATACGGGGAGAGGACGTGGGTTCTTTGGTTGGCAAGCAGCGAGAAGCGGAAAGACTCCATGCTTGCTCCTCCAGATCCTAGTCCCAACTACCCTAGATTTATGGAGGAATACGGCTTGAAGAAAGCCGAAGGATATGATGTGACAGCAGATGAGATAGTAGAGATTCAAATAAGAGCTGATTATTCTGATAAAATCAATTCTAAGGTCGAGGATGCAGTTGAGCTTGTTCAAGCTTACAACCTGATCCAAATATTCCAGCGTCTTTTTGCCAAGCTTATCCTTAGTAATGACGATAGAGATGCTAGTCGAGCAGTGTTCAAGGATATTTCTTCGAAGAATGCTTTTAAAATAACAGAAATTGAACTGGGATTCATGTATGACATGCTGTATAGCAAGGCTATAGTGTTGTATTCCAGATGGGGCTTCGGTCGCCGCTTAATCACTCTTTGCATCACATGCACTGTGCTGACAAGTTTTTCCGTTGCTGAAAAGCCTCATTATAATAAAGTTGACCTTGCCATTACTTACTTATTGCTTGTGGTGGTGATTTTTTTGGAAATTTATTCCATTGTGATGCTTCTATCTTCAGACTGGACCGATGTATGGCTAAGCACAGGCGATAGAAGTCATTCACTTCTCAGAGGAGCTGTCGGTTGTCTTCAATTATGTAAACAGCCTAGATGGTCAAATTCTCTAGGTCAATTCAGTCTTCTAAGCTTTTGCTTAAAGGAGAGACCACTTGCTTGTCCAAGGCTGTTGAAGTTGATAAAAGTACATGATAAGGTGGAAAAGTACAACTACACACTCCATGAAGAGATCCCTGAAAACATGAAACAATCTATTTTTGACCATATTCAAGCCAGATATAATAGGCCACAGGAAGGGCCAGTGGGTCATCCAGGCCATATAAGCTATGTATTAGTAGGATATGGGAGTAATAAACTGAAATGGAGTACTGAAGGGCCATTAGATAAAATTATCATTACATGGCATGTGGCTACAGAGTTATCCTACTACTCCGATCGCGAAAAGGGTATTGATGAAATGAACCCTCAAGTTCCTTATCTAAGATTGGGGAGGCTATTGGCTAGGTATATGTTTTATTTGCTTGTCATGTACCCTTCTATGCTGCCTAGCGGAATTGGTCAGATTAGGCTTCGAGACACCATGGCTGAAGCAATCAAGTTTTTCCAAGAGCGTCAATCCAACAAAGGTGAAAAAAAGCTTCTGTTCTTGCTTCATAAATTGTTGCAGTTTCCCAAATAAGTTGTTCAAAAAGAAAAAAGATGCATCCAAAGATTTGGATCCATTGCAAGATTTTTATGAAGCTACCAAAATGCTGCTTGAAGTGAATACTGAATTACCACCTAGTAAAGTTAAAGGGGGAAGAAGCAAGTCGGTCTTATTTGATGGATGCATCATTGCTTCAGCATTGGATAAGATATTTGGGCGGGATCTTGGTCTGAAATGGGAAATGATTTCGAAGCTATGGACAGAGATGCTTCTTTATGCAGCGTATCACTGTGAGGGAGACCACCATGCTCAGCAACTGCGGCGGGGTGGAGAGCTTATCACTCATGTGTGGCTTCTACTTGCACATTATGGCCTAACTGATCACTTTCAGATGACAGAAGGCCATGCTATTGCTAAGCTGATTTTGAGATAAATTATCTGTTTAAGCATGGGAAATTTGTCTTATTTTCATTATAAATTCGTCTTTTTCGCTATGTATTGATGTCTGTATTGTAAAAATAGGTAATTAAATTGTATGCTTTAGAGTGCATGTGAAGTATCTAATTAAAGGAGCAATCGTATTGTTAATATACACACTAAGCAAGGACTTGTAGAAGTTTAGTTACAGATGCTATAAACTTCTGCATGAATCGACAAGAACTTTTGGTATAATTTCATGAATTAGGAGCAAATTTAGTGATTTCACGAAGATGTGCCAAATGAAATTATGGACTCAAAGTAATTTTACAAAATATATAATGAATTTAACTTAAAACAACTCAATAATGATAACAGGTTCATTGTTCCTAACATTTATATGAAGTCATTGTGATTGAATAATTTTAAGAAATTAAGTGAATTTACAAACTTTCAATGATTTCACTGCTGTTTGAGTGTATTTACAAATCGTATGGCAGCCAAGATCAGAAGGTACTTTTAAATTGAACTTTTGATTTTTGTGCCCCTTCTTATTTACAGCTTTTGCTTTTGGTTGATAATGTATAAAGACTGTATCCAAAGGCAACTAGATGCCTTAGAAGGGGAAATGTGTCCTCTGACATTGAAATATTGTATCTAGGGGCAGTGAACTTCTTAGGACAAAGATTGATATATCAAGTTCTAGGTGAACTTTTAGCACAAAAGCGCGCCATTATAATCCCTAGGAGATCTTGGGCAGGTGAACATCGTTCTAGCTCCAGGTTTATCTCTAAATTTTCAAAGGCGAAAATAAGGTCTCTTTTTGGCAAAATTTACCACGAAGAGGGGGAGGGTGTAGGATTTTTTAATATTCATATATATCATACAAATAAATCTTAAGAGATGTCATCAAAATAATGGTGAAATCTTGTAGATTACCTGAGATTCTACGAATGGGGACACATTTTTAGGCCAGATTCAAGTTAAATCCAATACTATCGACCTCCAGTAAATATATACATATATGCATATAAAATTTGTTCAAAGATAAGATATGGCGGAATCTTACTAAAAAATGTTTAGTTTTCAACGAAATTTTATCGAATTGAGGGTAGAAATCATGATTTTGAGACACGCAATCGAATTTTTTCGGAAAAAATTAACCCAGATCGAAGCAAGAAGATGATGCATTCAATGTATATATCTGATCTTCCGAAACCTTCTTAAAGATATTGGACACAAAAACCTTATAAATAGGACTCGAGGAAGACAATCACTCTCAAAACACAAATATGAGATATGTTCTTCAAGGCCAGGATTTCGAAATTTGGAGCTTTCTTCTTTGAATCCTTTGTCTCACAGGCAAATTTGGTGCAAATCGCCACCTTGAGACGCTCCAGGAAGGTAAAGCTACCAATTGATAGCTCCAACATATAGTGGGATTCTTCCAACCGCAGCTAGAGTAAGCCAAAATCACCTCCGCCTGCCTTTGTCTCCTCCAAATAAATGTAGTTTGCTTTATTTTGTTTATTATTTATTTCTTTAATAATTTAAAAAAATAAAAAAATATATACAATGTAACACATTTCACATATATAGTCGCGGTAACATACAATATAGGTACATGTATATAATGTAATGATATATGTATATAAAATAAGATCAAGACGTTATACTTAAAAAAGTTCTTATTTTTCTAAATATAGAAAAGTGGAATTGGTAATATTCGTTTTAGGATTTTATCATACCACATCTATTCTTGTAAAACTAACAAAACCTAAGAAGTTAAAGTGGACGAATTCTAAATTAAAAAAATAAAATAAAATAAACGAACCTACTAACGCTTTCATGGACAGAATTACGTGAGTCTAATATTGATTAATAGTTACATAGACATCTGCAAAGTCATTTAAAAAATTAAACTTTTTTCCCTTTTCTTGTTAATAATAACCTGTTTATCGATTTTTTTGCTGTAAATAATTCTTTTATCTTGCATTGTAAGAATTAATTATTATATTAATGATTTTTTAAGCATTAAAGAAATAAACTCTAATTTAAAAGTTTAAAGGTGGTAATTGTTAGGTTTTAGGGTTTTTCTACGGTCCCGTCACTATTATCGACGGGACCGATCCCGTCAAACAATTACCGGCTACAGCCGGTTGTAAACGTGCGGTGACTAAGTCTAACGCAGAGGAGGGGAGGAAGCAATTGTCATACAGGAATGAGAAAAGTTGTCAATGTGTAAAACATAAAAAGGGGAAAAAAACAACATCGTTTCAATTCTACGTTCGTAGAAAACATGAAAGGAAAAAAAATTAATTAATCAATAAAGATTCCTTTGTACTGTAAATTTCAATTAAAAAGTTAACCATTATTATATAAATATTTGAAGGAAAAAATACCATATATTTTGTGTTTATGAAGGCTTTGAGAAAGATAAACTGTTCATATATCTAATTAAAATATTCGATTTTAAATTAAAATATAATTATTTAAAACTTGTGAAAAAATAAAATCAATTAAAATATGTCCCTCAACTGCATTATTATCATCATATACCAACAAAATAAAGGCGAATGTGACACAATGTTGTAGGAATTTTTTTTCTAACTAATCAAGTGTACTAATATCATTAAATATCAATAATATTAAATAATGAATCTAGAGAGAAAATTTTAATTGCCAAATATAATATGTTTTATGTTAAAATAATAAGAGCTAATAATATATTCAAGTATAAACTATGTAACGTTTGAAGACACGTGGAAAAATAAAATGTACAATTGTAAATAATTATTATATAATTTTTTAAGACTTGTGGGAAAAAAAAGTAATTAGCTTATATGTCATTGAAGTGTATAATCATCATCAAAGGTTAATAAAACAAAGTTGTAGAAAAACCATGATATATTATATATTTATGAAGAGTTTTGGAAATGATAAATCATTAGCATGTCTAAGCAAAATATTCAGTTTAAAATTTAATTATATAAGTATTTAAATTGTGTACAAAAATCAAATTAATTGTCATTAAATATCAATAAAACAAAAAAACAAGCCAAAAAAGTATAATGCTTTTATTTTAAGTTATTAAGTGTACAATTAGAATCAAAGGTTAAAACAGTGTGAATTAGACACTTTAACGACCTACATTGAATAATATTTTTTCTAACATACATTTAATTACATGTTTAACAATTTACCCCAAAAAAATATTAAACAATATAAATTATCAACATTGAGTTAAATTGCATGATTTTGTAACACTCGTAAAAGAATAAATCAATTAGCATATTCAACTAGAGTGTAGACTTATTATCACATGTGAACAAGGCAAATATGAATAGGCACTTTAGCTTAATTGACTAGCTCATTAAAGTGCATAATTTTGTCAAGACATATAAATGTTTAGAAAACTTTCATTTACTTACATATTTAAGTAAACGAATTACGTATGTGAGTGTCTAAACAACCAATTAATTTAGGTTATGGTGAAAATTGTGAGTTATTGTAAAACGAGCCTTGCAGCAAGGAGTATTACCCTGCTTTGTGAAATAATCCTTACAATAAGGAATTTTGCACAATTATGGTTATAAGCTTGTAACAATCAATTTAACCATGTCATGGTGAAATGAGCCTTACAACAAATAATCAAGTCCGTTTATGTTGTTAGCAGTGCTTATGTGGTCAAATGAGTCTTAGAACGAGTCACTGAGATATGTAATGATGAATATGATACATGTATAGTGAATGAGAAATATGGTAAGGATTCAATCCTATTATAGTGAAAATAGTAACTATGTGGTAGAATGAGCTTTTAAGGAGGGCTTGAGCCGTGTAAAGGTAAAATGAGCATTGCACAAGGAAATCCACCTTAGTGCTGTAAAATGGCCATTGGTACGAAGAAATCCCTCAAAGTATGGTAATATGGCCCATAGAAAGAGAATTTTCCTCCAACTGTGGTAAATGGCTCTTAAAATGATGAATTTCCTCCAAATGTGGTAAATAGCCCTTGGAGCGATGAATTCCCTCTTAGTGTGGTAAAATGACCTCTATAATGAGGAATTTCCCTTTTATATGGTAAAATGGGTCCTGGAATGAGAAATTTCCTTCTAATGTGGTAAATTAACCCTTGGAATGAGGAATTCCCCCTTAGTGTGGTAAAATGGCTCCTATAATGAGGAATTTCCCTTTAGTGTGGTAGAATGACCCTCTAAACGAGGAATTCCCCCTAGTTTGGTAAAATGGACTCGAGAACGAGAAATTCTATCCTGGTGTAGTAAAATGACCCTTGGAATGAGGAATTCTCCACTAGTATGGTAAAATAGCCATTGGAAAGATGAACTCCCCTTAGTGACGTAAAACGGCCTCTAGTATGACGAATTCCTCCCTAGTATGTTAAAATGACACATAGAGTGAGGAATTTCCCTCTAGTATAGTAAAATAGCTCCTAAAATGAGAAATTTCCTCTTAATGTGGTAAAATGACCTTTAGAACAAGGAATTCCCCCTAGTATACTGGCACTTGAAACGCTAAAATAAGGAATTACCCCCCTAATTTGTTAAAAAGGCCACATAAATGAGAAATTTCCCTCTAGTGTAGTAAAATAGTTCCCAGAACAAGGAATTTCCCCATAGAATTATAAAATAGCCCTAGAACTAGAAATTTCCCCCTAGTATAGTAAAATGGCCTTCATAATGAGGAATTCCCCTCAGTGTGGTAAAATGACCCATGGAATGAGGAATTTCCCCTTAGTGTGGTAACATGGCCTCCAGAACGAGGAATTCTTCCATAGTATAGTAAAATGGTCCATAGAATGAGGAATTTCCCCTTAATATGGTAAAATGACTCCTAAAATGAGGAATTTCCCCCTATGGTGGTAACATGGCCTCCGAAACGAGGAATTCTTCCCTAGAATAGTAAAATGGCCCATAAAATGAGGAATTTCCCCCTAGTATGGTAAAATGACTCCTAAAATGAGGATTTTCCTCCTAGTATGACAAAATGGCCTTTGGAGCGACGAATTCCTACCTAGTGTGGTAAAATGGCCATTGGAACACTAAAATGAGGAATTACCCCCCTAATGTGGTAAAATGGCCCATAAAAATAAGGAATTTCCCCATAGTGTGGTAAAATGAATCCTAAAATGAACAATTTCCCCTATTATAGTAAAATAGCCCATGGAACTAGAAATTTACCCTAGTGTAATAAAATGATCTCTAGAACAAGGAATTCCTTTCTAGCGCGGTAAAACGACCCATAGAATGAGGAATTTGTCCCTACTATGGCAAAATGGCATCCAGAACGAGGAATTCCCCCTTACTATAGTAAAATGACCCATAGAATGAGGAATTTTCCTCTAGTGTGGTAAAATAGTCCATGTAAAAGAAAAACATTTTAATCTATCACTATAACATATAACAAATATCCTATACAACATATAAAAAATTTAGAAATTTTCATATAATGCTTAAATTAAGCTTATACATATTGATATACTAGTATAACAATTGAAACATACATACATAATATATAACATATAAGATATATATACATATGATTTGTTTTTTTTTTATCTTATATAATGAAATATATGATATACACAGCATATAAAATATATATTACTTACAAATTATATGTATCAAAATTTTTCATACTAGTATAAAATGTAAATTATATGCATCTTACATAACATATTGGAACATATAAAAATTAATTTTTTATATATGATTTAAATTAATCAAATACATATTTGATACATTACTATAACATTCTAAATATACATATACATAATATATAACATATAATATATATAATACATATGATTTGTTTTTTATCTTATCTAATCAAATGTATGATGATACAAACACAACTTTATCTACATCAAATAAAATATATATTACTTACAAATTATATGTATCAAAAATTTTACATATTAGTAAACATATAAATTATATGCATCTTACATAACATATGGGAACATATATAAATTAACTTTTATGTAATACTTGGATGTATAAAAACATGAATACATATTATGCATCTTATATATCCTATGTGGCAATAAAGCACAATGTGCTGTATAATATAAATCTTGTCTAGCTTATTTGTTTCTCCAAGACTAAATGACATAAATCATACATATCCTACAGTATGGGAAAGTTCATCGTTGTAAGAGCCATTTTACCACACTTAGGGCAAAATTCCTCGTTTTAGGGGTGATTTTACCATAGTAGGGACAATTTTTTTTTTTTTTTGTAAAGTTATTTTACCACTATAGGGGGAAAATCCTCATTCTGAGGGCCATTTTACCACATTAAGGGGGAATTCCTCGTTATGCTGGCCTTCTTACCACACTAGAGGGAAATTCCTCATTATAAGGGTCGTTTTACCATACTAGGTGGAAATTCCTCATTTTAAGAGACATTCTACCACACTAGGGGAAAATTCCTCGTTCTGTGGGATATTTTACCACACTAGAGGGAAATTCCTCATTATAAGGGTTGTTTTACCATACTAGGGGAAATTCCTCATTTTAAGAGACATTCTACCACACTAGGGGAAAATTCCTCGTTCTGTGGGATATTTTACCACACTAGAGGGAAATTCCTCATTATAAGGGTCGTTTTACCATACTAAGGGGAAATTCCTCATTTTAAGAGACATTCTACCACACTAAGGGAAAATTCCTCGTTCTGTGGGATATTTTACCATACTAGAGGGAAATTCCTCAATCCGAGGGCCATTTTACCACATTGGAAAGAAATTCCTCATTTTATGGGCTATTTTACCACACTAGGGGAATTCCTCATTCTAGCGGCTATGTTACCGCACTGAGGAGGAATTCATCGCTCAAAGGGTTATTCTACCACACTAAAGGGATTTATCACGCTAAGGTCATTTTACCATGCTAGGGGGAATTCATATATAAACATATGAATTGTTATTTTCTGCTCATAAATAAAATATGCATTACAAACAAACAAATATACCATATATAACATATACAATATGTATTTAAAAAAAATAATAATATATATACACAATACAAATTTCATTCATGAAAGATATATATATATATCGTATATGTGTTTTATAAAATTTTATATGTATACAGAGTTTTTACATTACTATCACGTATAAAAAATACATATATTATACAACATTAAAGAAAATTAAAAAAATTCATTTATCACCTTAACATACATATTACAAATTTATGAATAAGAACCCATATAAAAAATCTATATATTAATATTACATTCTAAACATATATCCTATGTGGCAATGAAGTACAACATGCTGTATAATATAAATCTTTATATATTCAAATTACATTCAAGATTATCTTTAAGATTTGTTAATCTTGTCTAGCTTATCTGTTTCTCCAAAACTAAATCACATAAAACCATAACTCCCTAATCCAAGATTTCAAGTAGGATTTGTAATATGCTTATCTATTTCTTGAAGGCCATTCAAAACTAAATAAAACTCTAATTTTCTTTAAGTACAGCAATCCCCTGGTAAGTTTGATATGCATGCCCATATTTGCATCATTCAAGACAAAAACACCAACCAATCTCATCTTTATTAATCAACATACTTTTAAAGTAAAGAGTGTGGAGAATTTATAAGTTCTTTTTAATTGCAAGAATGTTGGATCGTTATAAGGTCAATGAAATTTTGTTGCTTTATCT
Organism: Combretum micranthum; assembly: GCA_024138025.1. Lineage (NCBI taxonomy): Eukaryota > Viridiplantae > Streptophyta > Magnoliopsida > Myrtales > Combretaceae > Combretum > Combretum micranthum. The sequence continues at coordinate 667,011 of JAMXBD010000346.1, forward strand.
TACTCAATCCTAACACCTAAATAATGATCTTATAGTAACATATAATATTTGAATTTTATATAATACCCAGATGTGTAAAACATGAATACATACTATATATCTTATATAACACATAGAGCATGTATAAATTTTCCATGTTGTTACAACATACAAATTAAGTAAATATCATAACATAATACGAGTAATTAAATATTACTTAACATTAAAATTTCATTTCTCATATAACATGTAAGATATATATATATATATATTTATATGGTATGTTTTTTGGTTTTTAAAACAAAATCAAACAAACACAAGTTCATATAATACCTTAACATATAAACATATGATTTGTTATTTTATGCTCATAAATAAAATATGCAATACACACAAACAAATATACCACATATACATATATAAATATGTATTTAACAAATTATATATATACACAATACAAATTTCATTCATGAAAGATATATATATCATTTATATGTTTTATAAAAATCATATGTAATAGAGTTTTTACATTACTATCACGTATAAAAAATACATATATTGTACAACATGAATTAAAATTAAGAAATTTCATCTATCACCTTAAATTACATATTACAAATTTATGAATAAGACCCCATATAAAATATCTATATATTAATATTACATTCTAAATATATATCCTATGTGGCAATAAAGTACGATATGTTGTATAATATAAATCTTGTCTAGCTTATCTGTTTCTCCAAGACTAAATCACATAAAATCATAATTCCCTAATCCAACATTTCCAGTAAGATTTGTTAATATCGACTTATCTATTTGTTCAAGGCCATTCTAAACCAAAGAAAAGCTCTAATTTTCTTCAAGTGCAGCAATCCCCTGGTAAGTTTCATATGCATGCTTATATTTGCATCATTGAAGATAAAACACTAACCAATCTCATTAAATCACAGACTTTTAAGTAAAGAGTGTGGATAATTTATCAGTCCTTTTTAATTGCAAGACTGTTGGATCGTTAAAGGTTAGTAAAATTTTGTTGCTTTATCTCACTCAATCCTAACACTTGAATAATTATCTTATTAAACACATTTTGTGTGTTGATGTACATAGATTGCTATGCAATAACATGCACCTTAATTGTATTTTTAAAATTTTATATTTAGATGGATGGGGAACGTCACGACAACAACATGGTCAACTTAAGTGATTTAAACAACTTCGAGGGATTGCATTCTATTTGGTCTTTGATTAACAGAAATTTTTATCAGATAGTGACGCTGAGACATTCTATAAGGAGTATGCTACAATGTTTGGTTTTAGTATTCGTAGGAACGACATTAAACGTGACAAAAATAAGAAAATTGTCATGCGATCTTGGGTGTGCCATAAGGAAGGTTATCGAAGAGAAAAACACGTTAAAAGATGATCGCATTAGAGAACCTAGGTCAATCACAAGAACAGGTTGTTTAGCATGTTTTAGAATAAATCTTCTAAAAAATACAATTGCTGGCAAGTCACAAAAGTAGTTGCTGAACACAATCACCAACTTGTTGAAGAGAAGCATGCGTGTTTTCTACATACAAACAGAGAAGTGACAGACGCTGATGATGTTCAAATTAAATCAATGCTATCATGTGCATTTAGACCTTGCCAGATAATGGAACATCTAGTTCAACAAGCGGCGGTTTTGAGAAAGTGGGATTCACTAAGAAAGATTTATACACCTATATAGAAAACAAAAGCAAATTGACATTGCAAACGGCGATGCAAATGCTGCGATAGGCTATCTTTCTGCTATTAAAGATTCAGACCCCGGCTTCATTATGATTACGATTTGAAAGAAGGAAGGCTCAGTCGATTGTTCTGGTGTGATTCAAGAAGCCAAATTGATTTTGCTTGTTTTGGAGATGTAATTGCCTTTGACTCTACTTACAAATCAAATGCATACTTGATGCCACTAGTGGTAATAGTAGGCGTGAACAACCATCATAAGACGTGTGTATTTGGATGTGCTGTTATTGATGATGAAACGGTTGAAAGCTACACTTGGCTGTTACAAGTCTTCATGCGTGCCATGCAAAATAAAGAGCCTACATCTATTGTAACAGATGGAGACAAGTCAATGCATATCGCAATTAACACAGTTTTTCCAAATGCCCGACATCGTCTATGTTCATGGCATCTTGAAAGAAATGCAACAGCACATGTCCATGATAAGGACTTCTTGAAAGAATTCAAAAGATGTATGTTTGACATTGAGGCAATTCATGATTTTGAGGATACATGGGGTGAAATAGTTGATCGCTTCAACCTTATCAATAACCAGTGGGCAAACGAGATTTATAAAAAGAGACACATGTGGGCGAATGCATATCTTCGTGGTTTCTTTTGGGCCGAGCTTCGTAGCACACAACGATGCGAAGGAATGAATGCCTACATAAAAGGTTCTGCAGCTGTAGATCGACGATACAAACTATATGAGTTACTCCAACACTTCGAACGTGCAATGTCAAGCCTCAGACATACAGAGTTGATGGCTGACTATGATAGTTTGCACACTAGTCCAGTTCTTCAAAGCATGCTACGAAGCTTTGAGCAGCACGCCGCACGCATTTACACAAGGAGTCATTCAAACGAGTAAGAACTCAAATTGTGGAAGAGGCTGCATTGATCGTAACAAATGCTCAATCCCAATCCGACATTACAAATTACACCGTATGTCCATATGACTCACCTGCAAAGTTGATGACCGTTTCCTTCAATCAATTAGATAAATCAATTACATGTTCTTGCTTGTACTTTGAGACCGTAGGGTTCCCCTGTTCTCATGCATTTCATGTGGCAAAGGTGGAATTCATGTCAACAATCCCCCAAAATCTGATATCTCCTAGATGGACTAAGCAAGCAAAGATCTTATACGACCAGGGTGAAATGTTGAGTAATGCTAGAGTGCAACAAATACATGAGAAAGTTCGGTATGGTGCACTTGTTTCAGCGAGTCGCATCATGTGCGAATGGGGTTGTAAATCAAAGCAAGCGTACGATGAACTCATGGAGGACATTGCAAACTTAACAGTAAAGATTAGGAAAAATATGCTGCAAGAAGATGTACCTCTATTTGCACCGACAAGCATGGAAGTCATGTGGCTGACCCATTAGTTGTGCGACATAAAGGTAAAAGTAGCCACGACAATAAGAAATCAAGAAGACCTCAGCGTTGTAGTAGATGTAATAAAGAAGGTCATAATCGGGTTAGATGTCCAAAAAGTCTTCCGACCATTGATGAAAATAAGCCGCAATAGCATGCCAAGTGAAGACTTCATGATGAACCAAACTGGTGCAGAAGGTGATCCTCCAAAATTTGGTGAAGATTTGCAAAACAATGAACAATCTAGTTCAGTTTATGCCCAAAATATATCCTTATATGAATCAGGTTATCATCATAATTCTTAATGTTTGGGCAATATTTATAAATTCATTATTTAAACTGTATAATTCGTCTATTGACATTGCTATTTAATGGTACGTGCAGGATGACACCGTGTCGTATTCCTAAAAGACGTGCAACTTGCAGTAGAGGTACCTTCCATATGGTGCGAATTATTTAGTGCATTGGTGAACATCTTACAATTTATTTTTTTTTCTTTTTTCATCTTAGATAGCAATTATAATCATTCTTATGAATGTGTTTGGTTGGTTTGCTCAGTAATAGTTTTAGAGAACAATTAATGTGCCACATTACCAAAATGGAGTTGGTGTATAGACATATGGCCATTTTCTTGTTACACCATCTCCTATTTTAACTCCATTAAATAGTGTCATCTAATATTTGAATTATATCCAAATGTTTATTCTCTGTTATGTAATTTTCTCTATAGAAAATGTGTGTTTGGCGGGGCGGGTATCTATGTACGAGAAACAACATTGATGCATTTTCTACATATAAAGTGAAATTATAATTGGTTCAGCCTAATATTATACAACGAAAGCTGTTGCCTATAGATTCGTGAGGAGCATTCAAAATTTCACTAAGAAACAACCATCTGTATCAACATGAAATTGAGAAGAGAGCATGTGTTTTGGCTTACAATATAACAATAAAGCACAGGTGATCTTTGCATCCTTGTAGAAGTTAGATATCTCACTTTAGAGAACTTTTTACATGTTCCTTTGCAACCAAAAAAGCAGTATTGCAGCACGGCATTGAAACCTCTAAAGCTAAGTTGATAATCTTAACAATGCTGCCAAAACTTGATACATGAGCAAAAAACAGGTCAGGATCTAGCTTGAAGCTTAAACAAATGAATTAGAAGGATTGGGATGGGTAAAACTTTCCCTACATCCCCAAAAACAGATAAGAAAATAAATAAAGAGTGAAAACTTTAGTGAAAAAAACTCCAACAAAATCCCTTTGCCTAACTTTAATCTACTTTGTCACACTTCATGTACATCGGTATAACACATCGTACGCATCGACTATATACGTTTTTCTTCCATCTTTCTCCTTTGTTGATCATGCATGGCCTAAATCTCCGAGTTTCTCACATGTGAAGTATCCTTTGCTTGGAAGACATGAATTGCATTATTTACATTGATCCAACTGTATATAGCAAAGTTGACATATCAAATAAGTTATGGGTTGCTTCCTCCCACCTGCAAAGTTGACATATCATATAAGCTAAATAAAATTAATGTGGCAAGCATATAGCAAGAAAAGAAATGCATTTGAGTTTTTCTATATAGGATATACAGCTTCTTCGTTGTGGTTATTCTTAATTGAGTTCTTCTGTAAAGAATGTGGAAAATGCATACAAATCCTCTTAAGAAAAATAATGCATGAATTCCATGTATTAAGTACTCTGCAGAAGATCAGACCAAGTTATTGCCCTTACTTGTATATCATCTTTCATCATAAAGAATGGTATAGGAACTGTTGAGAGTCCTGATGATATTGGTGGCAACAAAACCGTCATTGCTAAAAGATATCAACTGAAACCAAGTCCTCACTATAAGCAGATATCCTAAAAACACTCTCTTTCATGCTTAAATTCCTGGCCCTTTGTCTGGAGTTGTCATGTACACAAAGTTCATTTTTTTTGGAAGAAAATGTACACAATTTCTAATTACTATACTATGGCAGAGTGCAGGGTTTTCTGCTGCATCCGATGCTACACGGGTATCAATTTCTGATATTATATTGTTTACGTAATGATATGGATCATCTGCCAGACTTATTGCACTTTCTCTTTATGTACACACGATTTCCAGTGTCTTGTGGATCAAGTTCAAATAATTTCTCAGCTCCAATTTGAAAAAAAAATATGCATTCATTGAACAATTGGACGGATTTCAACCTAAGAATATTCAAATCTGCATTTTTACTCATTTTAACACATTCTCAAGTTCAAACATACTAATTGTGTGTGATTTTGAGTCATTTTAGTTGAGATAAATGTGTAAATTTAAAAATTTATCAATGCTGATCACAAGGTTCTACCTTAATGGGATTACTCAAGAAATAATTAAATTACTAAACATTATGCTACTTTTTTTTGTACATCGATGTACTTCAACCAGCAAACCTTTGATGATTAAAATTATAATCTAGGAATGTATCCCTGCCCTACTTTCATAAAACCTAAACATCTTTAAATCTGCAGCTTACTACTTCAGAATGTTACATTCCAGCAGGAGAGAACAAATCATTTCCCGTAGTATCTTATGCACTATCAAGTCTACGTACTCCCCATCCAAAAGACAACTACAAAATTTGACCTATAACTTTTGCAAGTGAACAAAATCTAGTACAGTAAAATCCTGAGAAATAGGATACAGTAATAAACTAATCATTCAGCTAGTGAATGCAACAATAACCCTTGTGGTAAACAGCAGAAACCAAGCATCAAGCATGATTTACTAAGAAATGACCAAAAAAAAAATCAATATCAGAAATATACCATTTGTCAAACAGATTGGAAATGGATTATGTACCTTCTTTTCAAGTTTTCATGCACAGCTCTCAAGCACTCACGGCAACCAAAAATGTTGCCCACCAAGAGACATAATCCCTTTGAGGACACATCGCCATTCCTAGTGCTGTTTCCTCCAACATTTTTTTGAAATTCTTCCCAAACTCTTTCCCTTCTTCTCTTCATAGTGGATTGCCGCCATATTTTTAACAATGTCTCTATTCTTGTTCCCCTCAAATGTAACAAGATCATATAAGTTTCTGTACCGATCCATATCTTCAGCAACCTAGTTTAGCAAACACATTATTGTATGTTTAGATGAAAAGGCTTCTACATGGTTTCTTAATTTATAAATTAAATACACATTACCATTCCTGCAATCTTGTCATCTTCGCCTTTCGCGTGCATGAACTTTATCACATATATCCCACAATTGTCACTATGCAATAAACGTTAGTAAGGAACGTCGAACAACGTACTACTTTGAAAAATAAATAAATAAATGTCTCCCATAAGTTAAAAATCACATATATCTACCGCATAGTTATCTTAATGTTGAAAAGCATATTGAAAATGATAAATAACCTATCGTTTCGTGCTAATTGATCAGGCACATTATGCCCTGGAGATATGCTCCAAGATGCCATTGGAGTGCGAAATGGCTTCACATCGGGCTCTTTGAAACTTTCATCTTTGAACATTTGATCACTGAATTCCAACTGCAAAAACAAACATGAATATTTGAATCTTTTTTGTAATAAAATACATTACAAACTCTGACATGAAAATGCCTTACCACTTGCTTAATGGAATTGTAGACTATTGCCGAGCCCTTTCTATTTATTGTATCATAAAATAAAACTCTTTCACGCTTTACATGTATTACCAGCAAGAACCAATGCATATTTGATGGATTCATTGGTATAAGTATCTGTAGAGACATGGCGCATTTAGATTTTGATTTACTTAATAATTGGAAAAGACAAATAGAGCTTAATATTACCTTTTCACAGGTTCTTAATGAACCCATATATTTATCTTCACCTCTATACAGTTTTAAATAGTTTGACACCTCAGCACCTTTTTGAAGAATTACAGCCTAGAAAATTGGAATGAGCATTTACTTAACATTGTATGGTTATAACATAATGAATATATATATATATATATATATATATCCATATGCATAAAATGTGGTAAAATAGTTTCTTACTGAGAAGAATGTTGGTAGGGGGGGGGGGGGGGGGGGGGGGAACCATGTCCTCCATGCAGGGTTTTCCACTTGTTCCATCCTACTTAACATTTCAGCATTCAGATTGATAACCTGCATCCATAATTTAAACATATAATTGGAAAAAAGAAAACTCATAAATTTTTATATTTAAATTAAGAATAAGATTTTAAAATAATCTAAGATATTAGGGATCACCTCACTTGACACCCATTCATGGGCTTTCATACACCAAAGGTCCATTCTATAGGCAAACACAACTGAAATTGGACTATAACAGGACTGTTTCATAATTTCAAAATTATTAGCTAGAGAAATTGTAATATGAGATTAACATACACAAATTGAAATAACTTACTTATCTTCTCTTCGAAATCAAAGATGTAATCTAGCACTTGTAGTTGATGGATGTCGAGTTTGGTAAGGACATCTACCTTACGACCATTCATGGTTGCTTTGATAAACTGTATAAAATGTAAAACAATTATTTTGACTAAAATAAGTACAAATACATAATGTTAAAAAAAAATAACTTCTAGAATGTAATTACCGGAGGATGATATCTCCTGTTCTTGTTCTAAAGTCCTTTTGTTTTTTTTTCCTTCAACTGTATATTTTTCTTCTGCTTGTTAATAGGATGTGGCGTCATCATAGAAAGCGAAGATTTTCTAGAAGCTCTGTTCTTTATGTCAATCTTTTCTCCATCATCTTTTCCAAATGATTGAACATGGAGACTTTCTACCACTATTGGTCTTCTTGCCACCTTATTTTCAACATGTGCTGTGGATGATATCTCCATGACATTATTTTGTTGGCCGTCCACTATATTTCCATTGAGACCCTTCAAACATTAATAAGTTAATAAGATTATAATAACTAAGAAAAAAATTACAAAAAAACTATAAATTACCTCAACTCTATTAGGATGATTGCTCCCTGTGCATGATGAATAGCTTCCTAGCTACAACATAAAAAGTATTCCATTATAAAAAATAGACAAACTCATTTTAAAACTATAAGTGATAATAAACATTACCTTTACATCTTTTGTTTCGGTCAACGACATCTGCATCAATGTTTCCTACATTATCCCCTTAGAAGCAACATTACTCGTCCCACATTTGTGAGGTGTAGATTCCACTGATCTATTAATGTTGCATGTCAACGTGGGTAGATGGAAATCGTCATATTCCACACTATCGGGCTCATCTATGAGCTGATAGCCTTAAATCCAAGTTTATATTACTTGATGCCTTGTCTGCTCCCAATGCGGTGTGCATGGTATCCAAAAACGCTGCTAATTTTTCTCAATGAAGGCGTACGGTATGAATCTGATGCCTTCTCACCATGCTCAACCCTATCTTGTCTTGCCTGATTGTCCCCCTTCCCTTTGTTATAAAGATCTATTTATCCTCACATCCTTTGCCTTTGTATCAACTCCAACAAACTGTTTTGTTTTCTCGGCTGGATATTCCTATCTTGCACCATCTCCACCTTATCCCTCATCTACACTCCCTACAAGGTTTGACTAACAATGTAATTGCATCTATTAAGGACTCCATCTCCTTTTGTATAGTGGAAAAGTCGCTCGCAACTATCTATATCCTCACGTAATCGTCGTTGCTCTTTCTCCACTACTAAGAGACGTGATGCAGACCCCTACAAAAAAACATTCACAATAAACTTATAATGAATATATAAAAATAAAAAACTATGATATCAAATATTCTGGATAATATACTTTGAGACATGTTGCACATCTTGAAGCATGAGCAGGCTCATTTGTATGAAATTGAGGACTTCCTTAAAACAACCTATAATAAAAGAGCAAAATTAAATAATGCACTATAAAAAATTCAATACAACATGAATTAAAACATATATCAGTGACCTTCTCAATGGCATCTTGTTGAAGCGACTGATGACTTTCTTTATTTGATTGTCCTTCCAAGTCTTCACACGGGGAGTGAGACGACTTGATAGTTCAACGTCGATATAGCCCAATGCTAAATTATCAATAAAAAAGCTGCATAACACATTGTAAAAAATTTAAATAAATTTGAAAGAATGTGTACATTCAACTTAACAAAAAATACATAGTTGAAATATGAAAATTTACCAATAACATGAGGGCACAACCAGATAGATACTTTTTTCCACCAGTCTTGTAATTTCTCACCCCCGCACATAGCCTTTCCAGTAGAAATTTCCCCCAATTAACATTGTTAAAGTTTTCGATATTAGCTACTACAGACCAATGATCCCTAGGTACATTGTATCCAGAATGGGGTGCTATGCAATCGCCCAAGAAACCACAAAATTAACATGTACCTGAAAGTCTTATCTAAAGGGATGCATCATCTTTAATTTTCTCCTCAATATCATTAATAGATAAATCACCTATTGTGGACTTAATTGATGTGATCTTATCATCCAAAGCATCTGCACAAGGAACAAGTCCATCAGACCTTACACCCAATATATTTTCCACATCTTTTTCAGACAAAACAATACTATTGTGGTTTATATGTAATTCACAAGTTTCGGCGTCAAATCTTTCAATGATCCATGCTATAATTTCTCTATTCATTTTCCCACATTGCATATGTAACATGCCACCAAACCCCAACTCAATTACTATTTCTTTCTTTTGTGCGTTCAACTTTTCTAACACTTCTGTAACTCGATTAGGGTTGCATCGAGTTTGCAACTGCATTAAATTCAAAATGATAAAAAAATTGATTAGATAGCAAATAAAGATACTAGTACCCATTATAGTACACAAAATAAATAACCAATATCTTCATTAAAAATTACTGAACAAGCATGTATTTATAAATATTACTTTACAAAGGTAGCATGCAATTACCTTATCCTCTTCAATATTAAGTGAGTCCTTTTTCCTAACATATCCACATGCGCTCGCCTCAGCCTTTGCTATTTCATTGAATTTTTCTTTCTCCTCATTAGAAAGAGATTTCCACTTCTTAGTTATTTCTGTATGTACCTAAAAAATAATGTTTCAATGAATCAATATAACATTATAGGCCAACAAAATACATACAACATCACACATTTTCTAATTATGTGCACATTAAATAAATATGCATACCGCATTAGCACTTCCCACTCTTTCCTTCTTTTTGTCCATTTTACTCTTCTTCACTCGTTCTTCTTTACTGAAAAATGTACAATTCCATTATCCATCAATAATTTGTATTGCACGCTACATATTCACAAAATTATGTACTACAAAACTTACTAGAATAGCATATAACCAGTCGGTGGTCGCTTCCTTCTATTCATAGCTAAACAAGGTCACAAACTGCTTGGGTGTGAAGATCCAAGTGCAGAAACCAGCAATACTTGTAATATGTAGCATGGTCAGAAATTTATTATACCAGGCACATGACTAGAACTACAACGATTCAAGCGCAGTCCAATAGCCTTCAGAAAAGGACAGCAATATAGTTTTTCCTCTAAATTTATTCACAATGCAATGAATGTTCTCCAGGCCAAAGCAATGAATGTCTATTCACCGTCCTCCTCTACATTATGTTTCATTAGAAGAATATATCTTTTGCATAGAATTTAATTTAAGACAGCATGGTTCCCGAACTCAACTTGAAATGTCAACAACTTAAAAACACCGAGTAGTTTTCATCATCCCACTTCCATTTACATCACTACCTTCTCTCCGAAGCAATATATTCCATTATTGCCAAATAGAAAAGTTGTTTCATTTAAAATATCCACCCAAAAGACATGTAGAAAGACTCTTCCAATGAATTCAAACTATGTATGGCGAATTCAAACCAAAAATCCAACCTTAACTGTTGCAATCCATCCTTTCTTCTTTTTATAATTATTTTATTTGGGTAAAATACAACTAACCTTTTTGATTAAGTATACCCAGACTTCTAGGATTGGTCACGAGACCACACCTTTTGGCTAAACAAGGTCACAAACTGCTTGGGTGTGAAGATCCAAGTGCAGAAACCAGCAATACTTGTAATCTGTAGCATGGTCAGAAATTTATTATACCAGGCACATGACTAGAACTACAACGATCAAGCGCAGTCCAATAGCCTTCAGAAAAGGACAGCAATATAGTTTTTTCCTCTAAATTTATTCACAATGCAATGAATGTTCTCAGGCCAAAGCAATGAATGTCTATTCACCGTCCTCCTCTACATTATGTTTCATTAGAAGAATATATCTTTTGCATAGAATTTAATTTAAGACAGCATGGTTCCCGAACTCAACTTGAAATGTCAACAACTTAAAAACACCGAGTAGTTTTCATCATCCCACTTCCATTTACATCACTACCTTCCTCCGAAGCAATATATTCCATTATTGCCAAATAGAAAAGTTGTTTCATTTAAAATATCCACCCAAAAGACAGCATGTAGAAAGACTCTTCCAATGAATTCAAACTATGTATGGCGAATTCAAACCAAAAATCCAACCTTAACTGTTGCAATCCATCCTTTCTTTTTTTTTTATAATTATTTTATTTGGGTAAAATACAACTAACATTTTTGATTAAGTATACCCAGACTTCTAGGATTGGTCACGAGACCACACCTTTAATAAAATTAATTTTAAAAAAATGAAGATAAAATAATTTAAAGAAATAAATTATGGTTAGAAAAGTTTTAGGTCAGTCATTTGATATCACAAATGATAAATAAAGCAGATTCTCATAAACCCTAATACATGCAACAAATGACGGTTACAAAATTAACTTACGATTACAAAAGCGGATACACTGCAAAACGAAAATACCTTACTAGGTGTGGTGCGCAGTGGTTTACTATGTGGTTCGAAGCAGACGTGGGTTGTAATAATCACCAGAATGTGTTAGTGGCTCGACATTGATGGATTATTTCAAATGCCCATGACCGATTGCAACTTCGTGTTACAGAGTTCAACTCTGTAAATTGGTTCTGATGCTCGATCGAGCAATGAATGGTGATGGATGATACAAGACACCCTCGTTTTTGATTTGTGAAGGAGAGAGATGGCGTGGAGTCTCGAAGTTTTCAGAACAGAGAGAGGGTGAATGAGAGAGTGGGAATAACAGGGAGAGGTTGAATGAGGGTGGGAAGAAGACGAGAAGAAAAATGAGGCGAGAGAGGAAGAGAGAGAGAGAGGAAGATAGAGACTGGGATAGTGAGAAAACGAAATAAAGAGAGAAATCAGGAGGCCGGTAGCAGGTGAGGAAACGAAATAAAGAGAGAGAAGAGGAGGCCGGTAGCAGGTGAGAGTTTTAAAAAAAATCTACGGCTGATATTAATTACAATAATATGTACGATGGATAATGAAACGGGTCCGGTCCCGTTAAAAATAGCAACGGGACCGTAGAAGTCCCCTAGGTTTTAATAGGTAGCTCATTCCTCAAAAATTAATTTTAAATAAGTTTTTATCTCAAATCGGTGATTAAGTTAGAATAAACCAAATACTAACTTATATTGGGTCTTTCTCGATTTTAGTGAGATGGTGACTTTTAAAAAGTTTTTTAAATCAAATTTCTTTTAGCTTTTAATTACAAGCTCATTTATAGTATGGTAGATCCATTGGAATAAAATAATAAGAATCAAATATACTTTTTTATCAGAAATAGCTATTCCTCCAGTAAAAAAAATGAATAAAAATTTCTTATCTATTCCATATTACACGGAATAGACATTCTTTTGATAAATTTTTTTATAAACCAAATAAAATAATAGATATTCCGCGGTAGTAAAGATAGAATACCGATTCCATTCCATAGAACCAAATATATCATTAATATATCAATATTTCAAGTAATTAAAAAAAGAGGAATTAATGTTAAGGAATAAATTCATTTAGGTATTAATGTTTCAAACAGTTAAAAAAGGGTATCAACCTTTTGCAAAATAGGTCAAATAGCGTTTTAATAATTGACCATTTATGAGAATTAAGAAAACTTAACTGAAAAAAAAAAATCAAAACGTTAATACCTTAAATAAATTTTACAAAACATTAATACCTCATTTGATTTACATTACGAAACATTAGTTTCTCATTTTAACAATTATACCTTAAATGAATTTAGTCCAAAAACAAAGAATCTACCTTAAAACATACGTACCTCTTGGTTATATAGAATTAAAGATTTACTTGGTTTATTTAGTTCGATTCTTACAAGCCGCATAGCAACGGTGCATTTACCTAGGGCCTTTTTGGATTGTCAGTTTTTTATCAGTATCGGTTTTGGTATCGGTTCAGTCTTGGTTCAATATTTGTTCAGTTTGGTTAGTTTATTAGTAAAATTATTAGTTTTTCATCGTAATCATATCAATATCAATTTAATATCAATTCAGTATCTATTTGAAACCAAAATAACGAACTAAAAAAGCCTAGATTTCTAGTCAACTGCTGCACCTTAGTATATTTTCGGGGAAGTGGCCAACTTTGGCTAAGCAACTGATATGGACACTCTGGACACCTACAGGTCATCTTTTGGACCATGTATAATCACGTCCCACCTTCTAATTCTACATTATTTATTTATTTAGTAATAAAAAATATTAAGATATACACCCAACTTAATTCAATATTAAAGTTTAAGTTCAAACTATTAGATATCAATTTACTCATATCTAATTAAATGGTCCACTTTATAGGTTTTATTAAAAATTTTAACATTTAAGTAATTAGGAATGTTAAATAATCTACAAATTTAAATTTTTAAGTTGAAATGTAATAGCAATATTAACAAATATCAGATCACTAATGAAAAGATAAAAATAAAAATAATGGTAACCCAAACACTAGAAATATGGTGTGTACGGTTCCTTATCTTATTCGCCCATTATGCAATATATATATTCCCCTCTTTTACTAATTCAAAGAAATCGCTACTTTCAAATTGGCTTCACATGAGAATTTGCCGGTCCCTGCATCCCTTGGGAACACCTAAAGACACAGCAAATAATAATTTGTCATGGTGAAACGTGCCAACGAGCCAACAGGAAAAAAAATAATAATAATGGAACGTACTAATGGGCCAACAGGAAAAATAATAATAATAATGGAACGTGCCAATATGACAGAAAAAGGAGTTTTCTATTACTTGAAATTGACTTGACTTGCACATACTGCCAAAGGGACATTAGTTGAAGGCCACATTCATATGGGAACACATGAATTAATAATCTGCCTATGATGTCTCAAACGAGGTGGGGCATTAGGAAGTTGAGACTCCTTAATTTTAGGTAGCTACAGTCTGTGAAATGATATGAAGCTTGCTGCTTTCTACTTGCTCTATGTGATTGGATCTGCAAACTTCCAGTGCTAAGAGTTCATACCCGTTGTTCACTTGCTACTAACCGGAAGACATGCGGCATCCTCTGGTTGATATTGGCCCTTCAGACAACAGTGACCATCTTTGAAAGGTAAGTGATTGAGTTTCTAGTAACTTAAGTTGGTACATATAGTTGCGTTTACTAGTTACCTTAAGGGTCTGTTTGTTTTGGCTTTTTTCCGGCAGATACAGACACTTTTTCAAACTTTTTGCTAACAAATTATTTATCAAAAAATAGATATAGATAAAAAAAAGTTGACAGTTCTCATCAAAAGATCAAATAGAACAAATATAGATAAAATTTATATGCAAATCGGATATATCTATATATATCATTTTAAAAAAGATACAGATACAGATGAAAAACAGACAATCCAAATAGACCCTTAATCAATTTGCTACATCCGAATGCTTATTGATTAAAAGAAATTAGGGGATCAAGCAGCTTTTTATGATAGATACTCGTAAGTGAACTAGCGAACGTCGGACTGTGAATATTTTACAAAAGAAGTTCCTTGCTACAAGCATGTGGGCATTGACATACATGCTTTTATTTTATGTATATGATTTGGAGTTAAGGGTGTGTTTATCTTACGAATAACGTTTCCCAATCTTTTTTCGACGTTTTTATAATATTATTGTCACATCTTCTTCTAATATTCTTAAGAGGTAGCGCTTGCACTTACCAGTAACTTTATTTATAATTGATCATAGAGGTAAATGTGGTAGAAATAGTAGATAGTGGTAATTGGCCATCACAAAAAATATCCATAATGATTTTTTCCCTGTCATTAGCTTCAATAATTGTCAATAGTGAAAACTTATACCAATTGCTATAATTATTTCCCACCACCGTTTGATGCTCAAAACTACTAGTATTTATAATCTCTTAAAATTAATAACAATCATATTGCTTATGTGTATCAAATGTTAAAAAATCTAGAAAAAAAAATGTTTTTTGTGAGACAAATACACTACTAAAAGACAAACATTTTGCCACCTCAATGAAAAGGAAATACTCTTGATAGTAGTAGGTTTGTAAAAGCAAACCCATGATCTCATGTTCGCTTTTAATGTCATTCAATTTCAAGCAGCATATCTCTATCGAGAAGGGAAGCAATGGAGCTCAATACTTCAAGACTAAGAAATCTGTGGAATGATTGGGACCTAAGACTAATGATATTATTATGTCTTACCTTGCAAACTGTACTAATTCTCATAGGACACCGCAGAAAATTTAGTAACAATCTCAAGATAAGAGTAGTTACTTGGTGTGCATATCTATCAGCAGATTCCTTAGCCACAGTAGCACTTGGTATATTGTCAAGTAAGCTTGGAGATGTTAATGAGCAATCTGGTAAGCTAGATGAAAGAAGTAGGCTCATGGCATTTTGGGCCCCATGTCTTTTATTGCTTTTAGGAGGACCAGATAATATTACAGCTTATGCCCTAGAAGACAATGAATTGTGGTTAAGGCATTTGCTTGGAGTAGCAGTCCAAACAGGGGTGACAACTTACATCTATTTCATGGCATGGTCAATTTCTTATTTATCTCTACTGTCTTTCTTAATGATCATTGTGGGAGCAATTAAATATGGGGAGAGGACTTGGGTACTCTGGTTAGCAAGCAGTGAGAAACGAAAAGACTCTATGCTTGCACCTCCAGATCCTAGTCCTAACTACCCAAGATTTATGGAGGAATACAGCTTGAAGAAAGCAGAAGGGTATGATGTGACAGCAGATGCCATAGTAGAGGTACAAATAAAGGTTGATCATTCCACCAAAGTTGACACTTCCATCAGGGATGCAGCCGAACTTATTAAAGCTTACAGCCTGGTCCAAATATTCAAGCGCCTTTTTGCCAAGCTTATCCTTAGTAATGATGATAAGGATAATAGTCAAGCAGTATTCAAGGATATTTCTTGGCAGGATGCCTTTAAAATAATAGAAATTGAACTGGGATTCATGTATGACTTGCTATATAGCAAGGCTATAGTGTTGTATTCCAAATGGGTTTCAGCCGCCGTTTGATCACTTTTTCTATAACATGCACTGTGTTGGCAAGTTTTTCCGTTGCTGAAAAGCCTCACTATAAAAAAGTCGACCTTGCTGTTACTGACTTGCTTCTTATGGTAGTGATTATTTTGGAATTATATTCCACTATGATGTTGTTGTCTTCGGATTGGACAGATGTATGGTTAAGCATGGGTAACAAAGGTCCTTTTCATAGAGCTGTCACTTCTCTTCAATTATGTAAACAACCCAGATGGTCAAATTCCGTTGGTCAATTTAGTCTTCTTAGCTTTGGCTTGAAAGATAGACCACTTGCTTGTACAAGGTTGCTAAAGTTGATAAAAGTACACGACAAAGTAGAAAGGTACCACTACACACTCCACGAAGTAGTTCATGATGATCTGAAAGACTTAATCTTTAGACATATTAAACACAGATATGATAAGCCAGAGGAAGGGCTTGTTGGTGATCCACGCCATATAAGCTATGTATTAGAAGGATATCGAGGTAATAGTTTGAGATGGAGTACTGAAAAATCATTAGATCAAATCATCATTACGTGGCATGTTGCTTCAGAGTTATGCTACTACTCAGATTGTGAAAAAGGTATCAATGAAATGGACCCTGATGTTCCATATCTAAGGTTGGGAAGGTTGTTGTCAAGGTACATGTTTTATTTGCTAGTAATGTACCCTTCTATGCTTCCTAGCGGAATTGGTCAAATTCGGCTTCGAGACACCAAAGCTGAAGCAATGAAGTTTTTCCAAGAACGTCTAACCAACAAAGATGAAGAAGCAAGCTTCTCTTCTTACTTCAAGGATTGTAGCATCTTACCAAAAAACTTGTTCCAAAAGAAGAACTTGTATCAAACAATTTGCATCCATTTCAAAGTTTTTTCAAAGCTACCAAAATGCTACTTGAAGTGAATACTGAGTTACGCCCTAATAAAGTTAAAGGGGGAAGGAGCAAATCGGTTTTGTTTGATGGATGCATTGTTGCTTCAGAATTACAAGATATATTCGGGCAACAATATAATCTAAAATGGGAAATGGTTTCCAAGCTATGGACAGAGATGCTCCTTTATGCAGCATTTAATTGTGAAGGAGACCACCATGCTCAACAGCTGCGACGAGGTGGAGAGCTTATTACTCATGTGTGGCTTTTACTTGCACATTATGGCCTAACCGATCA
Organism: Combretum micranthum; assembly: GCA_024138025.1. Classification (NCBI taxonomy): domain Eukaryota; kingdom Viridiplantae; phylum Streptophyta; class Magnoliopsida; order Myrtales; family Combretaceae; genus Combretum; species Combretum micranthum. The sequence continues at coordinate 684,730 of JAMXBD010000346.1, forward strand.
CTATCAAATGACAGAAGGCCAGACTATAGCTAAGTTGATTTTGAGATAAATTATCAGTTTATCAAGGGATATTTTGTATTGTTTTCGTTATAATTTCATGTTCTTCACTCTATATGTATTCCCATAATGTAAACATAAGTATTTAAATTGTATGATTTAAAGTATGGATGTGTAAACTTCTTCTCCACATGTGTGTATAGGTATATTATGGAACAAATTAATCAAAGAAGTGAACATATTATCAAACACAACGACATAAAGCAACTCTTGTGCTACTTCAATGTCTTACCACTAATGACTCATTTGGTATGTAGGTATAAATCAGAATGGAATCGCGATTCCAGCTTCCATTCCTTTTTTTGCATTTGAAAGCGTCATAAGAAGGCGGAATCGTGATTCCTTAGAATCGACGAGATTCCGCTTTTGAGAAGGCGGAATTACGATTTCATTCCACCTTCTATTAAGAATTTATATTTAAATTACATTTTTATCCTATATAAATTTATTATCTTGTTTTTTAAAGCGTATTTTTGGTAAATTCTAATATAAATGAATTCATATCCATTTCATTCTGTGATCGTATTCAAACAAAGGAATGGATTTATCATTACCATATTGATTTCATTCCTTCGATTCCAATCCATTCCATTCTAAACGATTTTTATGTACCAAATGTACCATAAGAAGACATTTTCATCCTTAATGACTATACTTGAAGAGAATTGAATAGATGAGTTGTCATGCCCCAAGCGTAATCCTATCACTATTCTAGTTTGTGGCAAGATGGGGAAACTTACCTATATGCTAGGCACTATATAAAACCTACAATCTAAAACACCTTTATAACTAGTTATGAAATCTAACTTAATCATAGATATCTTCTATCATATGAATTAGCTTTAGTTGAACTCTAACAACATCTACTATTTACAAAGAAATTGAACATTGTGAGTTGTATAATATGATCTTCATTGTCCGTATGATCAATAAGTTGGTGGCTGTGATTGCCACTCTTATTTAGAAACTGAGCATTCAATCAACAGCATAGTAATCGCATTAATTAATATAGTTATCAACACCTAAGATGTGTGTATTTCTTTTAACAACAAGCATTAAGGAAGCTATAATGCCCTATAAGTATACTCACCGTCTCGGATAAACACATTTCATGCTTATAGTGCACATATGACCAAGTTAATGGACCGAGCAATTTCGTACCACATATTACATATTAATAACAAGAGCAATCTGCATTCCCAAGCTATTGGCACACAACAATTACAACTAGTTAAGCTATTGTGAACCATTGAAAAATAAGCTAGTCCTTTATGGATTAATGCCAACCAATACCTAAACCCTTTAAAGCTACATGCTACAAAATACAAACATATTAATCCTACCTATACTATTAGCCGCATACAACACATATATACACATATGACAATGTTATTATAAGTCCTTAGATTTTTTTATAGTATTAATCTTCAGAGGCCAAAAACCAAATAAAAACTCTAATAACTATCCAAGACAAAACAATATGTTTAGATCTGGCAATCCTGCACTCTTAACCCTAGAAGAATAAAATCTAGATAATCATAGATTATGGTCCATAATTATATAGTGGAACATAAAAAGATCAGATTCGCCAAAATTAAGTTTGTTTCGGACCCTAACGGGATCAATTTTCAAAATTAAAGTCTGGATACGCGAAACAGTAAAATTATTCTGATAACACCATTAAACTCATAATAATATAAGAATTCATAATATAATAATTATAGAATTTTTTGATAACTCAAAATATCATATATAGTTTTTTTATGCGTATTTTCTTTACTATCGATACTTTAATTGTCTTGTTTACTATTCACTACTATTAATCTATTTCTACTATTTCTTACTATCTATTTTTACAACCTATATACTTATTTTCTTATATCATTTCCAATACAACTTCACATCTTACTTTTCATTAACAAAAATATTAAAAAATAAAAATCTTTCCCTCTCTTCTCTGTGAATGGCATCGGCCCCCTCCCTCTTTCACTGATAATTATTTTATTTTTAACTTAATTATTTACCACAAATTACCCTTCACTTTCCCCTATAAATACCACCCCTCCTTCCACTTCTTTTACACCTCTCTTTCACTACAAAAATTCTCTTAAAATCTCCCCATGTTTCTCTCTACAAAAGTTCTCTTTATAGATAAAAACTTCAAGCTTTTTCTTTAGGTTTATGTAACTTGGTATGAACACAGTTTATGTTTTCTAAACCTATGAAGGTAACGAAAGCAACAATGTGTTCATACCTAAATCTATGCTATGATGTTATTATTATTTTGCTCTTTATGTTCATGTAACTTAGCATGAATATAGCATGTATTTTCTAGATGCATGGAGGTTAAGAAAGCAACAATATGTCCATGTTTTGTTTTTGTTCATACATTATGCTTTTTATTATTATTATGCTCTTATTAATATTGATCTTATTATCATGCTTTTTCTTTTCTTTCTTTTTTCTTTTCTTTTTGGAACTAGTCTATTCTTAGCTTTAGGTAGCCTTGATGAAGGTAAGACTCTCAATACTTGACCTTATTATTATGCTTACTTGCTTTTTATATCTTTTATTATCTTATTTTGTGATATTCTTATCTTTTTCATGACTACATATGCATGGCTAATATGTTGTTGTCCTAATAAAAATAAAAATGGATTCTTTCTTTAAATAAGACTAAACTCTTTTTTAAAATAAACTTTGTCACTTAACAAATATTTTCCATCAAGATTGAGAAAAATTATTTTTAATAAATTATTTTCAAAAACTTATATAAACTCATCATGAAGTTTCAAAATATTGATAAAGAAGATTTCTTAAAAGTCTAACTAAGTGGATATACACTTTCTTTTCAAATGGTAACATGAAAATCTTGATATAAAACTTTAATGATTATAACTTTTTACTGTGCTAATTTTTACCAACTTCATGATAAAAACCAAGAACTAAACAAGTTTCCAAGTTAAGATCAAAAAATCAACTTACAAGTTTTAAGAAACCCACTTAGAGAAATGAAGATTTGTTAACAACCTAAGAAAATAAGTGGTTAAAGGGTAAAATCCTTTTTCTAAATAATAGAAGAATATAAATATGATAAGGAAATATACCATCAAACACAACTCAAAAACATTGGTACTATTAACAACTTGAGTAAATTTTTTAAAACGTTATTTTTCAAATTACTAAGAATAAAATTGGTAGATAACTTAAAAAGGCCAAATTTTATTCTTAAATTAACTCACCTTAGATAAAAATATTATACACTTACTTATGATAACTCAAGGATTTATGAGTTTTTATTCCAATCACTTAAAGAAAAGTTTAACAACAATCCAATTTTTCAAACAATAAGAAAAGTTGTTTTATGAAAAATAATTATTTAGATAACAACTATAGCATCATGCATAAAATATGAGTCTATTTATGTATCAAAGGGATTTTTCAACCATATACATATCTATGCCTTTGATTAAGAGTTTTTGAGTGAAGAAAGGTTTGGGAAATTATGTTTTTAAAGGCTAGAATTTTCATGGTGAACTTGTACCCTACTGTTCCATGACTTAAATGACTTTTTATGGTAACAATAACCTTAAAAATAGATAGATCTTTTCAAGTTGGAATTTCCATAAATCCGATTTCTATCACAAATAGAAGATAGATTTAGAAACTTTAAGTAGAAATTCTACGAAATACTCATTTTTGGGTTTTTCATTTTGTTTAGGTGAAGGAGGAACCGATATCACTTTCCCGAAGGATTACTCGGATTTGGAGCAATCGCCATGGAGTTTGTTAATCCCCTATTATTTACATTTTCTTAAATATGCTTGTAAGTAGTAGTACTAGAAATTAAGGAAAGATAAAAAAATGAGATATAGTGTGAATTAGATGCATGTTGTATGAAGTGATTATTGAATAAAAGATAAGCATATTGAAAGGAGAATTGATGAATAATTTATACAGCTCTTGTAATGGTATGATGAATATTGTTTGGTCACCCTTAACTTGAAATTAACAATATTCAAGAAAACCAATATTTAAAAATGATTCATGCATGACACATTATGAGTCACATTTATATTTCACTACTATTCTTCGTGTGGGGAAACGAGGAGTCATAGTGGTGGCCAGTAGTAGTCGGGAAGTCTACATAGGCAAGTAAGAGCTGGTAAGTTTGCAAATTATGATGGTCGAATGGGCTGGTATACCCAACCCTCGATATGGATGGCATAAATCCATGCTACATATGATTTTCGATTAATCGTGTGTATTTTGTTTGTTCATATGATTGTTGCATACTCATATGCTTGTCTAATTACTTGTATGTTTTATGAAAACGTTTTGAAGAAGGAAATTATCTTACTAAGCTAGTTTTGTTTATACTCCTATAACTTTTTGTTTCTGTTTCATTACTTGTGGTTGGCACCAATGAGCCCTATTTGTTAGGTACGAGCCAAAGCTATTAGGAGCTCTTGGAAGAAGTTTACATATATTAGTTTTTGGTGTAGACTTCTAAGAAAAATGTCTATAGTAGCCTATTGTTACATATATATATATATATATATATATGTTATTTTCTTGGCTTGAATAGAAGACCTTTAGAATAGGGGAATACCCCTAAGAGTTGTAAGAATTTGAACTTGATGAATATTACATGTTATATTTATAAACTCTTGCATGCTTTTATTATCTACTTAAACATAATATTCCTTCGGAGTCTCATACTCTTTTAGAGGCACGCCTTGCATGTGATATCAAAGCTCTTACATGACAAAGATTGTCATTCACTAGCTTTAATATTATGGGCAGCGAATTACCACGTTTATGATACCCTCTAAAGCGTGACAGTTATAGCATTTCAAAATGATCACTAGTAGACAATTACAGTCATCCATAAGTAATCATAACCAATTATGAATCAAGAAAGATTGGTAAATCAAAACCTTTATCAATATGCACACAAATAAACATCACACTATGGAAACATGACAAGAAACTAGATGGTAATAATACTCAATTGGATAGGCTAATTGGTATTAACTTTTTTTTCCAACTAATTTCAATTGCATACTTTGAAGTCCTTGGTATTGTTCCTTCTTCCACATTGATAATTAGTACCTATAAGAAAATAACATTGATTTAATCTATTTTCTAAAATGGAGTTCTTCCATTTAGTTTAAAAATTGATTAGTCAAGTATATGGTCTCCATCAATTATCATTCATCTCATATCTATTATTCACTAAAACCAAGAGAGTTCATTAAAGGGATTGCAGCTTACCACTTACCACAAATTTGCAATCGCTTAAGAAATTAACATTGCTCTCACTGATTCCATAATTTTGATCCTATAATCAACAAAGAAATTTTTTAGATAGAATCATATATTGACTTTAGATGCTAAATTCAGCATTTGAAAATGCTCACAATTGAGTGGAATGGCATGAAAACATGACTAAATTTCTTTTACTTTGAATATATGTGAATATACTAATGCTTATGTCAGAACTACTAAGTAAGAGTTTCGTGTGTTACAATTCTCCACAATGAGATCCTACTTTCATTTATTCTTATTCCATTAATAACGATGAACAATCAATACGTTGCGTTTAACATTTCAAGTCAAACATTACCTTAATGTTGCTTCTATCATTGTAAGATCCTTGCCTCCTGTTTAGTCACCGCTGACCCTTAAAATAAATAGTATAAGGAGAGGGAGAGTAAACAATGGAATGTGCTCATACGGTCCTAGGGGAGAGGGAAGGAGAAAATTCTCAAATCTAATACTCATAAGAGAGAGAGAGAGAGAGAGAGAGAGAGTCATAATATTAAGAATGATAATCTTTTCTTTTTTTTTCATTCTATAACTATTGGATGCACGACCTTATTGTCATAAAAAACATTAAATATTTTAATTAATTGTTACTTTTTTCCCAAATAAGTCACTTAGTTGGAATAAATTACATCGGAAGTTCACAGCATTTAGGACAAGTTCATTTGTAGTCATAATGTTTCGAGTGGTTTATTTGATGTTACAATATTTAGAGAAGTTGGTCAACTGCAGTCATCAATGACACATGTTAACAAGAGAAAAATTTAATTAAAACTCAAAAATCACCATGTTGTGGTACGTGTTAATAGTGATCTCAATTGACTCACTTTACTCAAACATTATGACCTCAAATAAACTACTTGAAACGTTGTGACCTTAGATGAACTTACCCCAAATGTTATGACGTTTCAATACAATTTAGCCCACTTAATTAGGGCATAATTTGAAATTGAGAATTATTATTTATTAAAAAAATTCTTTTTTATTTTAGGAGGAAAGGACTCGGGAATGCAGTATACATTACAACTACTAGGGAATGGAGGATTAAAACTAATCCATCATATTAGAACATCGCCATTTATATTAAGAAGAATTAGGTACATTATTTCTATAAAATGACCTCAAGTGGCTTTACTCCCTAATAATTTCTTTATACAGATCAACCCCTCATGTAACTTTTCTCTATTTATATGAAATCTTTATATTTATAATGATTTATTGGTTGTATTGGTATAAATATTTAAGATACAAACTCTTATATAGATGAAAATGAATCCTGGATACAAAAAGGTACATAAGAAATTCTATGAAAGTTATCATTTTAACCATAGTTAATTGGTATCATGAAGAGTTAGTTTGGTTGAGAGCCTGGATATAAAAAATTTTGTGATTTTGGAATAACTAGAATATACTCTCTTGACACAATGCAAAGCGTAGATAAACAAGATTTGTAATAACTATGCAAACTTTATGAGAAAAACTTCTCAATTAGGGTTTCAAAGAGTAATAATAATGTTTAAAGAACAAAATATAGGTTTATTGACACTATATATACTAATACATGAAAGCATTATAAGATAGAATAGGAAAACAATTCGTGCATATAAAATCTAGACTAAACCTAGCAGCTCTGACAAGTTGTCTTCTGGTGGCCTATAATTTATGCCGGTAATTGTAGGATATATCCCGGCAACATTAAGCCGGCGTTGCCTTCCTGTAGAAATTCCACACCGTAACATGACCCGTGGTATAATCTAGGAACTTTTTTTTCATTCTATGGTGGCTAAACACCGGTAGCCTTCTTGGGAAATGCCGACGGCTTATGTTGCAGCACTAGCGGCCTTCATCTGCTGTCAACAAATTGTTTTCATCTTCTTTCGTTCCTTCTTTGATGCCTGTACTTTGTTCAAATAAACATCCGCTACCTCATCCATATTAGTCTCCTCCACTTGGGAAAAACTCATCCACGAGTCGTTGGAATGATCCGAATAAAGAGCAACATCTGAATCATGAAACTTGGATAAGTCCGCTACATTAAATGTTTTAGAAATACGTAAGCTATCTGGTAAATTCACTACATACGTATTATTATTGATGCGTTGCAGCATTGCATAAGGATCATATTTCTTTGGTTAAAGCTTGTTGTACATACCCACTGGAAATCTCTCCTTGCATAGAAAAACCACAACCTGATCTCCAACGTGAAATAGTTCACGTCGCTTATGTTTATCAGCAGCGTGCTTATAGCACTAATTTGTCTCTTCCAGCCTTTGTTTCACTTCTCTCTGCACATCAGCCAACTGCTCCGCCAAATGTCTTGCTGAAACGTTAACACCATCTCCCTTGGGCAACTTCATCAAGTCAAGAGTATGTTGTGGTACATTAGTAGAAACAACCGAAAAAGGAGATCAACCTATTGCACTATGGACAACACTATTGTAATCAAACTCAGCCTATAGAAGGAAGATGTTCTTTTGCTTTGGTCTATCACCACAATGACCATGAATCAGGTTCCTTAAAGTACGATTTACTACCTCCGTCTTCCCATCAGTTTGTGGCTAAGCTGTGCTACTAAACTGCAATGAAGAATCAAATAGCTTCCATAATGTCCACCAAAAGTAGCTCAAAAATTTGCTATCGTGATTGGAAGTGATGATTTTGGGAGCTCCATACAAACAGACAACTTCCTTGAAAATAACCTAGTCACGCCAACCGCATCAGTAATTTTCCTGTAATGAATAAAATGTAACATTTTGGAAAACCTATCAATAACCACAAAACAGAATCGACTCCTTTCACACCCCTACAGGGTACCCTAATCGTAATAGTAAGCTATGTAACTAACTAAGGCTATAAGCCCCGCAAAATTTCAATAAATAATTCCAAAATAAACATCGAAGATAAAACTCTAAAAATGACTCCAAATTAAAAAGCGAACTTCGACTAGTCCTAAATCACGAACAAATCTAGAAATTTCTTAATCTTCAGAAAATGAAAATCCTTAAAAAATAAAATAAAAACACAGCAGTCTATATATTCAAAACCGTTACGTATGACAAATTCTATACGTAACTCTGACTTATAAAATCGGATAATATAGAACCTAAAAAAACAAATTATTAAAAAGTAAATAATGATAAACCTTCGGAAATAAAACTCAATTCAAGAATTCCGAAAATGTTGAGAGATATTAAATACTTACAAAAATAAAATTTAAAATAAATTTCTCAAACTAAATGTGTTGTATAAATATAAATCCTCAATTTCCAAATTGGCAAATATCTAAACCGGAAAATCACCCAGGAACCACAAGTGGAATATAGTAGTTTAAGTCCGGAAAGCTCGCACCCTTAGCCCTAGAGGCTGAGGTGTGGTTTAAGTGTGTAGAGTATCTCGTAGTAATATAAGGTCGCTTAAAAATATCAGGTTGGTAAATTTTTGACTTATTTCGAACCCATTCGGATACAAACTTTGAAAAGCGTGTCCCGGGGCTCGAGATATCAAAAATATACCATTAATATCGTTAGACTCGTATTTTCATAAGGATTTCAAAAATATCAATTTTCTAATTTTTCGATAACTAGAAATATCTGATTTTGCGATTATATTCGTATTTCATTACTACTGGTAATTAGCTAGTCTTTTGTACTATTCACTATTATTAATTACACAATTTTACTATTTGTAAACCCTTATAATTTTTTGATAAATATTTTATATATCATAGAAAATTCTGTTTTTCTAAGATTTAGTTCATTTCGGGTTTTTAGGATCAATATCTGTTTAAGACCCGATACTAAAAATAAAATAAATTAATTTAATAATTGAAAAAAAAATTATTTTCATAACATAATTTCTTAGAATTTTTCGGGTTATAAAAATATCATTTATAGCTCATATTCGCGTATTTTGATCATACTGGTAACTTATTTGATAATTCACTAAAATAAATTAATTATTTATCTTATTTTAATTATGAAAAATCTGCTACAAAAATTTGGAATACATTTTCTATTTTTTTTCTTATTTTTATTTTATTTATAAAGAAAGTACTTTTACAAACTCATACCTTTAAGTACACCTTTCACACATCACTTCTTTTTCACTTCAATCTTTCTACACTTCATATATCACTACTTGGCAGATTTTTTACTTCTTTTTGCTGCCTTTGTCCTTTGAAATTCTCCAAAAATTGATTAAAGTAAAGCTATTTCAATTCTTCTTTAAGAAGCCACACATACTATTAACTACACATTACAATTTCAAGTTAAAAACCAACCAAATTCCCTCCCTCTCTCCTCCTAACTTTCACGCAGATTTGGGGTTTGTATAGGCTACCAATTATTTTATTTTATTTTTTACTTCATTAAAGTATCTTAAAACTCCTTCTATCTTTCTCTCTCATTACACCTTCTACTATTTACCATTCCTTATCTTTTCCTCTCTATTTTTCCTCTCTTTCTCTCTTCATTTTCTCTTGCTCTTATAAGAGAAGCATGTTGCCCCTATTCTTTATTGAAGCTCCCACACATATTTCTTCAAGATCCTTTGATAAAACTCTTGTCCAAACTTCCATAAATGATATAGGTAAAGTATAGTGAGAGTTTCATGCATCAAATGACCTTCCATAAGCTTAAAAGCTAAGGATGATGATACCAAAATGAAACACTCCTCTTATCAATGATTATTCTCTTTTATTATTATTATTATTATTTTCTTATTAAAAGTAGTTATATTTTGTAGATCTAACTTTTTATGTAACTTTGATTATGTTTATGTTTAGATCTATGAGTTTATAGTTTACTAGCGTGGATTTCTTCTATATTTATGTTCATATTAAGTGTAGATCTTGGTTTTGAACTCAAATAAAAATAGTGAAATTCGTATCTAGGTAAGACCCACATTTAAAAACCACTTTCCAAGTGTAAAATGGAATTTTTACTTGAAATAATAAAGGCTTAATGTAAATATATCATCAACACTTCATTTTATATGATTTAAAGTAATTTTCAAAGATTATTTTTCAAAACAAAACTCGATTTTCGGATCTAGACAAAGGCCTAACTTAAAAACATGTTTTCCAACTCAAAAATGAAGTTTTTATTCAAGAAATGGAAGGCTCTTAAGATAGGATATGTAAGAGATGAATTTTCATGAGTTTAGGTGGATTTTATTAAAAGATATGTCCAAAAATAAATTTTGTAAATTCGGATCTCAACCAAGACCAATTTTGAAAATTCATTTTTCAACACCAAAATGAAGGATTTGTTTAAAAAATGAAAGGCTTATGGAATAGGTATCAATAGGAGATGTTTTTGATAAGTAAATGATAGATCTACTAATAGAGATTCTCAAAATAGGAAGAAATTACAAAATATGAAATTTGAGTTTTATCCTAACTTTGTGAAATTCGGATGGTTTCAAGACCATGCCTTAAAAACCCTTTTATCAACTCCAAAACATGTGTTTTATGTGAAAAATGAAGAGTATAGGTAATAGATATCATCAAGTAATGATTTTTATAAGTTGAGATGGGATTTGCTAAGAAAAATATATATAACAAGGAGTAGAAATAAAGTAGGAAAATTTGAGTTGTTTGTCATTTTAAGAAATTCGTAATAATGGAGTAATGACATGAAAATACTTACTTAACAAACTCAAAATAGAAGTTTTATTAAAGAAATAAAGTCTTTAGTGGCTAAGCATGGTTGAGCTTTAATTTTCTAAGTATCAAATGAGTTTACTTAAAGGAATCATCACAAGAATAATTTTTACAAATTCGGATTTTTGGATGAACCAATTTTAAAACAATGTTTACAAAGTGTAAAATGAAAATTTTTATTGAAAAAAAAAAGGCCTTAAGGAATATACATAACGAGGACTTAATTTTAACAAGAATAAATGAATTTTATCAAGGAATTTTTCTAAAAACAAGTAGGAATTATCAAGACTACAAGACTAGCCTTTCTAAGTTGATTTTTCATAAAGTCTTATAAGGAAAAGTTTTCTAAAAATTTCTTTTATTCTTTATCATCAAGAACATGTATGTATATATCTCATGACATATCATTTATGATAGTAACTTGTTCATATTGCATGTATACTTGCTTTGGGTAGTAGAAACTTCATGAACTTTCACAAAAACAATTTTCTAAATCGGTTTTCGCCACTGATCTGAACTGATCAGATCTTTTTGAAGCTTTAAAATTTTCAAAACATAAATATGATATTAGACTTAGATAGATCTTTCGAAGTAGATAGAAATCGATATATAATTTGCTAAATTCCGAGTTAAAATGACCAAGTTATGGCCGTTTTAAGTTGGAATTCCCGCTTAGGACGAGAATTGCGAATTTGATAGTTTATATGAAATAAGATGATTAGTTTTGAGTTGAAATACTCATTTGGGTATTTCTTCCTTTTTAGGTGACCCCGAAATCGACGATTCACTACCACCGGATTACTTTTACTAAGAGACCGATGATCCAATGGCCGAGTGAGTTTTCCTCTTATTTTGTTACCTTGTTTGTGCTTATAGCTAGTTGCATTAGAATTATAGGAACAAGATAAAAATTGATATGAATGGGGATGAGATAGATGATGAGACTGTGATGAATGTATCCCAAAGAATACTAAAGCATATCGAAACCATGATTCGATTGGATAACTGCACTGTTCATATTATTTTTGTTATGTGTATGATATTGGTTGGTCACTTTAAAGAAAGTATGAATAATTTGACCTAAGCAAAAATTAAATTGGTCATGCATCGCATCGGACATGATGCATTTGGTAGCATGCTACTCCTACGCAGGTCGATCGGTATGGTCCGAGGACTCATTTGGAGAATGAGACCGGTATCAAAGCTCATTCATAGGGAACTAAGGTGCATCGGGGATGCATTCCATGTATAAGCCTAGCCAAGTCGAGTGCTATGAGCCTAGGGGCTTCGAGGACTAGCAGCGGTTGTGTAGACTTTCAATACCATCCCTAACCCTAGATACGGAGGGCGTAAATCCGTTCTGTGTATGGGTTCCGGATACCCATACACAATTGTCTGCTCATGTGTTTGTTCATGCATAGCATATGGATGATTTATAACTTGCTTGTTATGGTATAAAATTAAGGAAATTCTCACTAAGCTAGTGTAGCTTATGCCCCAATAGATGTTTGATTAAACAAGTTAACTCAAAATGTTACGTGCGGACCGAGATGGTTGGAGCTGAGTATGACTTCAGGATCCTGGCAGGAAGTAAGGATACTTGAAGATATTAGCTAGGTGTTATGAATTATCTCGTAATAGTTTGTATAGTGAAATCTGTGGATGAATTTTAATTGAAGTATAGTGAATTGTATTTCTTTTACATTGTTACTCAAGTTGTATCAATATAAAATATATCACTCCGATGTATCTTCTCCATGTATTAGACGCCTTGTACATAGCATGGAAGCCTTCGCGTGACCAAGGTGGTCATTCCTAGGCTTTAATATTGTATACGGCGAACTGTCACGTTTAGGGTACCCTTCGAGGCGTGACAGAGGCCTCCAGAAAGTTACATAAACACTATACCACTAATGTTCCCCAATTGGAGTAGACAATGAAAATAGGATTGAAAGTTGTTTGAATGAGAAAGATATTGCATACATGTATATTACCACAAAGGAACATATAACATATCTAGAACTTCATAAAAGCTTTACAAACCAAGGTCTACGAGGTTTGAACCAAACCCCATAACCAAAAAGGCTATAAAGATAAACAAACTTAAATTAAGCAACTACAATCATAACTAGTCTCTATTACATATATGGTCTTCACCTTAACAAATACATGGTCCAAAAAGTCAACTCCCACTTGAGCTTGGTTTGGTCTTCTTGCTTAAAACCCTATAATTCAACAATCTAAGAGAGTGTGAGCACATAAAGCTCAGTGAATAACAAAATCTTAGCACAAACATTAAGATCAAACAAGTAGAATTAGCAATCATATGCAATGCATGGATCAATCATATGCAACAAGTTTGAATAACCGGAATTCAAACTTATAGGCATTTACGCCCTTCCTAGGGGTTGAAGGATAATTTCAATAATTCATGCCCATGAGAAACTCAATACCAAAGTAGAAAGATTTTCTCTTCACCTAACCCGCCTGGGGGAATAGTCTCTACCAAAATCCCACAGGACACAAGTAGTCTTTTAAAGAATCATTTTCGTTTTCAAAAACTTCCACTTGTCATAAAACTTGAGAAATCTCACTAAGTATTAACACTCTTAAGCCAACTCTGACATAGACGACCTCCTTCGAAGCCTGCTTAGTTTCTGTGAAGTTAACAACCCTATGGTAACCTACAAGCAAACTCACTGGTCCCAACAAGCATTACCACATAATCGAATTTGTTAATACATGATAAGAATACTATGCTAATGCAATATGAGGTTATGAAATGCATGTCATATTAATATTAGAAATCTATTAAACTTAGTTCCATCTTATTAAGTGATCATATCAACTTCAAACACTCAATGAGACAACTATATAGTAATTTCAAACAAGTGGTTGTCACTTCAACTATTAAGAATCGCAATTCAAACATACATTACATACCATGTAATAATTCCCAAACCCGTGCAATTGATTCCTTATAGTTACAATTAAACTATATTCCACTACTTGTAAACACAAACAAAGTGCTAGAATTCAAGTTATTCACCTGTGCATGCTCCTTAATCATTGTAATAGTCCAACGGGAGATCCAACTCGTGATCTAGGGTTCCTATAAGATAGAAAAGTTTGTATTACTATCAACTTAACAAAGATAAGAAGGATTAAACAAGATTTTAAAGATAAAAGAGATAAAGAAATACTTTGAAGGTGCCACACTCCTACCACGCCCCATGCCAAGGGTGGTGTTTAACAGAGCACTACATAGGCCTCACCATGCCCCCCACCATGCCCCATGCTAAGGAGAAAAATGTTGACCAGTATCCACCATAACCCTTGCCACCACCTCATGGTGGCCCATCATACCCCTCACCACCACCCTATGGTGGCCTAGATTCCACCATTTCGCAATCCCTAGCCCCCACCACGGGCCATGGTACTTCTACAACGAAATACACATTTTCATGCAATTTATACACACTTTAACTAATTCCAATTGTCACGCCCCGAAGGGTACCCTAAACGTGGCAGTCCGCCATACACAATATTAAAGCCTAAGAATGACCACCTTAGTCACGCGAAGGCTTCCATACTATGTACAAGGCGTCTAACACATGGAGGAGACTCATCAGAGTAATACATTTTACGTTGATATAGCTTGAGTAACAATGTAAAGAAAATACAAATTTACTATACTTCAGATGCAAATCACTACACTTCAAAATACAAATGACTCAACTTCGATTACATTCATCCACAGACTTTCCTACACAAACAATTACAAGACAAATCATAAACTAGCTGATAACTTCAAACATTCGTATTCTTTGCCAATATCCCGGAGTCATTCCCGGCTCCAATTAATTCAGTCCCCACTTTGCATTCTTGAGATAACCTGTTCATTTAAACAACTATAGAGTTATAAGCTACACTAGCTTAGTGAGAATTCCCTTAATTTCGTACCATGACAAGCAAGTTATAATCAATCATATGCTATGCATGAACAAACACGTGAGCAAGCAATTTTGCATGGGTATCCGGAACCCACACACAGAACGGATTTACGCCCTCCGTATCTTGGGTTAGGGATGGTATTGAAGTCTACACGACTGCTGCTAGTCCCCAAGCCCTCGGCTCTAGCACTCGACTCGGCTAGGCTCACACATGAATGCATCCACATGCGCCTTAGTTCCCTATGAATGAGCTCTGATCCGGGTTCATTATCCAAACGAGTCCTCGGACCATACCGATCGACCTGCGTAGGAGTAGCACTACCAAATGCAATATGTCCAATGCGATGCATGACCAATTTAATTTTTTTGCTTAGGACAAAAATATTTATACATTCTTTAGAGTGACCAACCAATATCACACATATAACAGGAATAATATGAACGGTGCAGTTATCCAATCAAATCGTGGTTTCGATATGCTTTAGTATTCTTTGGCATACATTCATCACAGTCTCATCATATATCCCATCCCCATTCATATCGATTTTTATCTTGTTCCTATAATTCTAATGCAACTAACTACAATCACAATCAAGGTAACAAAACAAGGAGAAAACTCACTCGGCCATTGGATCATCGGTCTTCTAGTAATAGTAATCCGGTGGTAGGGAATCGTCGAATTCGGGATCACCTAAAGAGGAAGAAATACTCTAATAAGTATTTCAACTCAAACTAATCCAAACGATTTTACACGAACTATCAAATTCGTAATTCTCATCCTAAGCGGGAATTCCAACTTAAAACGGCCATAACTTGGTCATTTTAACTCGGAATCTCGCAAATTATATATCGATTTCTATCTACTTCGAAAGATCTATCTAATTATAATATTATATTTAAGTTTTGAAAACATTTAGCTCGAAGAGGGATCAGATCTGATCAGTAATTTTCATTCCGAAAAATAGTTTTTAAATGTTTGTAATGTTCCTACTATATAAATTAGTATACATGCAATATGAATGATTTCCTAACATGAATGACATGAGATGAGCTTAATGTATGCATGATCTTGATGATTTTTGCTAAAAGAAAATTTTATAACTTTTTATTTGCAAGACTAAAACAACTACTTATGAAATCTAGTTTTCTAACTTTGATCATTTCCATTTGTTTTGGATTTATTACTTAAGAAAATATAATTATTTTTGTTAAAATTGAGTCTTCATTATATATATTACTTATGACCTTCATTTCTACATAAAAATTTCCATTTTACACTTTGTAAATATGTTTTCCAATATGATTTACTCAAAAATCCGAATTTTAGAAAATCCATTTTTGAATGATTCATTTGGGAAAACTTGTTTAAAACATTAAAATTTAAGGCTTTACTATATCAATTACCTAAGGACTTCATTTAACACATAAAACTTGCAATTTGAGCTCAAATACTAAGTGATTACTTATGCATCATCTCAAATTACGAATTTGACAATTGATCACTAACTCAAAATTTTTCATTTTAATTCCATTACTTGTTTAACACCTTACTCATGCCTAAACTCATTTTAACTTGTAAAAATCATTGCTTAATGATATCTATTACCTATATACTTCATTTTTCACATAAAACATGAGTTTTGGAGTTGATACATGGGTTCTAAAAATTGGTCTTGGTTGGGATCCGAATTTACAAAATTCATTTTTGGTTATATCTTTTGATAAAATCTATCTAAGCTCATGAAAATCCATTCCTTACATATCATATCTTATGAGCCTTTCATTTCTTAAATAAAAACTTCATTTTTGAGTTGGAAAACATGTTTTTAAAATAGGCCTTGGCCAAAATCCGAAAATAGAATTTTTATTTTGAAAATAACTTTTGGAAATCACTTTTGATTCTTGTAAAAAGAAGTCTTGATGATATACATATATTAAGCCTTCATTTTCTTAAGTAAAATTTACATTTTGACACTTGGAAAGTGGTTTTTAAATGGGGGTTTTGCCAAAATACGAATTCCACAATTTTGTTTGAGTTCATAACTAAGATACTAACATAAACATAAAACAAATGCATGGTAATAAGCTATAAACATCATGGATCTAAACTTCATTATCAAAATCTTTCATTTATGGTATCTATACCCTAAGCCCTTCATTTTAAATGAAAAATATACATTTTGAAGTTGAAAAACCACTTTTCTAAATATGGTTCCATTTTCATCCGAATTTTCAAAATTGATTTTTGTTGAAAACAAAATAGATCTTGGGTTTCCTACAACTTTCCTACCATCATCAAGCTATAGCAAGTTGTTCATGAACATAAACAAAGATCTAATGCATCTATGAACTCAAAACTTTAGATCTAGTTTTCTAAACTAGTTTTACATGCATGAATCACTAAGATAGACATGTGGATGCTAGATCTATGCATAAATCATAAGGAATAACAAAAATACAACTTAAATACAAGATCTATGGCATAAACAAAAATCAAAGCTATAAAAAGTTAGATCTACAATAATATCAACTTTAAACAAGAAAATAATTGAAATACAAGATAATAAAAGTGGGAAGAGAAAGATTTCATTTTTGGCATCATCATCCTAAGCTTTTAAGCTTATGGAAGTCATTTGATGCATGAAACCTTCATTACACTTTACCTATATCACCTATGGAGCTTTGAGAAGAAGATTTGCTTAAAAATCTTCAAGAAATATGTGGAAGCTAAGAATGGAATGGGGGCAGCTTGGTTATGGTAAGAAACAAGAACAAAATGAAGAGAAAAGAGAGGAAAAAGAGAGAGAAAAAGCTAAGGAATAAAAGAGGGAAGAAGGAGTAAATGAAGGAGAGAGAGAAATGAGTGTTTTAATTAATGAATGAAGAGAAAAAAATAAAACAAGGCAGCCAAATAGATGTGCTGCACGTGAATGTTGGGGAGAGGAGAGAGAGGTTTTGTTGAATTTGACTCAAAATTAATTTGTGTAATAAATGTGTATGTGTAGCTTCTTTAAGAAGGAGTAGAATTTATTTATTTTAGTCAAAATAGGAGTAATTAAAGGACAATGGCAGCCAAAAGAAAGAAAAAATCTGCCATGAAGTGATTTAATAAAGTGTAAAAAGATTGAAGTGAAAAAGAAGTGATGTGTGAAAGGTGTACTTGAAAAGATGGGTTGTAAGAGTACTTTCTTAATAAAATAAAACAAAATAAAATAAAATTAGAAAAATTATTCCAAATAATTGTAGCAGATTTTTCATAATTAAAATTAAATAATTATTTGAATTATTTTAGTATTTTAACAAATATGTTACCGGTATGATCAAAATACGCGAATATAGGCTATAAATAATATTTTTATAACCCGAAAAATTATAAAAAATTATTTTATGAAAATAAAAATATTTTTCAATTATTAAATTATTTTATTTTATTTTTAGTATCGGGTCTTAAACAGAATCTAATCCCGTAAAACCGAAACGAACTAAATTTTAGGAAAACAAAATTTTCTATAACATATAAAATATTTATCTAAAAATATAAGACTTTATAAGAATAATAAAATTTTTTAATAAAATAAAAATGAATAGCGCAAAGACTAATCAATTACCGGTAATAATGGAAATACGATAAAAAGGTTATAACTGTAACTTTTATAACCCGAAAAATTATATAACTGATATATTTAGGAATCTTATGAAATTACGAGTCTAACGGTACTATTGGTATTATTTTGATATCTCGAGCCCCGGGACACGCTTTTCGAAGTCTGTATCCGAACAGGTTAGAAATAGGTCAAAAATTTACCAATCTGATATTTTTAAACAAACTCATATTACTATGAGCTATTCTACATATTTAAACTACATCTCGGCCTCTAGGGTTAGGGGCGCTAGATTGCCAGACTTACGCTATTGTGTTCCGGTTAGGGTTTTCGGATGATTTTCCGGTTTAGACCTTTGCCAATTTGGAAACTGATATTTATGTTTATACAACATATTTAATTTGAGAAATTTATTTTAAATTTTACTTTTGTAAGTATTTAATATCTCTTAATGTTTTCGGAATTCTTGAATTGAGTTATATTTTCGAAAGTCAATCGTTATTTGCTTTTTAATAATTTGTTTTTGAGCTTTCTATTACCCGTTTTTATAAGTCGGAGTTAAATATGGAATTTTTCGTACGTCGTGGTTTTGAATTTGAAGACCACTGAGTTCTTATTTTATTGTTTAAAGATTTTCATTTTCTCAAGATTAAGAAGTTTCTGAATTCGTTCGTGAATTAGAACTTCTCGAAATTCGGTTTTAATTTGGAGTGATTTTTAGGGTTTATTTTCGAAGTTCATCTTGAAATTATTTACTGAAATTTTCCGGGGCTTACACCAATTGTCTTGTTTTCATCCAAAACACTTGTATATCATGATACAAGACTCAAATTCACCATTACTCCTTCAATCCTCTAACTCATCTCTAAAACCACATCAAACTCCAACTATCAATCCAACCATTCACTTCAACCATTGAGACTTCAACTCCACTTTTCTATCACCTTACTTCATATATCAATAACTAAAACTCATAACCAAACTAATGAACTTCCAAAATCAGCTATAAACCAACAATAACTCTTAACCTATAACTACTCAAACAAACAAATAATAAGAATAAACCAAGAAACAATTACTTAAACTTGCTTAGTCTTGAAGATAGGAGCTAGTCTTGCTTTCCTTGATAATTTAGAGAAAAGAAATTGAAGTTGGTGTGGTGTGAGTGTGTGTATGTGACCATCGGTTTTGAAAGAGAGGAGACGGCAAAGAAGAGGAAAATTTTTTCCTCTTTAAAAGATAACACATGCATATATATAAATTCATATTTGACTTTTGAGGCTTTTTGAAACTTAATCAAGTGTGTGTGTGTGTGTGTGTGTGCATGGGAGTTGTGATGGTCTTCAAGCTTTAAATTGCAGCCATTAAGAGATCAAAAACTCATTTAACACTCATATATATTTCTATCAATAGAATTGTTAAATATTCTAACTCAAAACAAAGTTTAGTAACATAATACTTATAAGTTCCTATTTAACAAAATAATCTCTTAAAAGAACTTATCTCAATACTATAGGTAATTTAGAATTTATTTTTACAAAACTCAATTCTTTAAAAGAATATAAGAAATACATAACTAACAATTTTCTTAAATCAAATGCATTGATGATTTTAAATTTCTATTCTACTAAATTGATTTTATAAAAACTATTATACTTACATTTTACTTTAATAACAAATACTACCACATACATAATCAAACACAAAAATTCTTACTTTAATTCTATTTATGAAAAACTTGGGGATTACAACTCCTCTCTGTGTTCGTGGCAATCCCAGCATAAAATCTATGGACAAATCCTCCCATATATTTTCTAGAACTGGTAGAGGCATGTATAGTCCAGTATTCTTGGATCATCCCTTGGATCTTTGGTAGATATAACATTTCTCAACAAATCTGCTCACATCCCACCTTATCTGTGGTCAATAAAACCTATCCTTCACTATTGTCAGTGTCTTATCTCGCCCTAAATGACCCAATATCTGCCTCCATGTAGATCACTAATTGCCTTTTCTCTCAATAACGTTCTTGGCAAGCACAACTAGTTATCATGCATTAAAATCCATCAAACAAATAAAAACTAGAAACATGTTGATTATTGGATACTTGACGCATATCTCTACAAAATCCTCATCATGCTCCTACTCCTCTTTAAGCTGATCAAAACCCATAATTTCTTAACTCAAAGTCAGTAACAAAGAAGCTCACCTACTTAAAGCACCTGCTACTTTATTTTGTAACCCAAATTTATGTTGTAAACCCCTCAATTTCTGGGGTAAAGTTGGAATAAGCTCTAACCCTAATCAAACTGGAATTTCAAAAGGCAACTATGATCAAGATAATCTAACAGTTTCAACTCCGGAAATCCTGCGCTCAAAACCTGAGGATAATAGAAATGAGCTAATGGTGGATTATAGTTCGGAATAATATAAGATAGCTTAAAAGGATCATATTTTTCAAAATTCAACTTGTTTTGAACCCAAACGAGATAAGTTTTCGAAAAAATTGCCCCAGTGCTTAGAATAGTAAAAATATTTTGATAACACCAAAAGACTCGTAATTATACAAAGATTTCAAAATATCAGTTTCATAATTTTTTGATAACTAAAAATATTAAATATAACATATTTACGTGTATTTTTTTTACTACCAGTATTTTAATTGTTTAGTCTACTACTCATTACTATTTCATTATCTCTACTTTTTCTTATAACCTATTCTTACACTCCATCACACCTATTCCTTATAATTTACCTATCTCATGCAACTTTATTCACATGATACCTTACACATTATTACTTTTCATTAATAAAAATACAAAACAAAACAAAACAAAGCCCTCTCTCTTCTCCTACATGTGCACCGGCCCTCTCTCTCTCTTCTAATTTATTTCTTTTTCAATTTATTTTATTACATCTAATTTTCACTCCGAAATTCTATAAAGACCATATCTCCCTCCACTTCTTTCACACTTCTCATTTTTCCTACCAAAACTCTACCAAATTCTCTCCTCAAATCTCTCTCCAAATTTCTCTTCTAAACTCTCTTTTTGCTCTACAAAACTACTACCCACATATTACTACAACTACCTTTCTTCTTCTTCAATAAATACATAACCTTAGGTAAAATTTCTAATATTTATTCTTCATATCATGTAACTTAACATGACCATAGTGTATGTTTCCTAAACCTATTAGGTTATGGAAGCAACAATCTGTTCATGTTTTGTTATTATCCATGCTTAAACTCCCATTATATTATTGTTATTATGTTGTTATATTATTATTACTCTAATCTAACTTTATATATATTATTATGCATATGTATATCTATATTTCTTAGAGCCTAAATTATTCACTAACATGCTCTTATTATTATTTTTCTTATTATGGTTTTTCTTTTTTTTTTTTTTTTAGGACTAGTCTATTCTTAGTCCTGGGAAGCCTTAATGAAGCTAAGGCTTTCAATACTTGACTGGGATAACTTGATAAAGTTAAGGTTCTTAATACTTGACCTTATTATTTTTTATATATTTCTTATATTCTTATGTGATATTCTAGTCTTTTCATAACTACATAATCATATGCATGCATCATCATAATGATATTGTCTTAACAAAAATAAAGAGGAATTTTCCTTAATAAAGAAAAATGGAACCTAACTCTTTTATTATATAACTTGTCACTAAATAAATATTTTGTCATAAAAAATATAGGAAAATTATTTTAATGACTTCTTCTCAAACTCATCATAATTTTTCTTAGATGACAATAAGGAAGATTTTATCAAATAAATTAACTAAGAAATAAACACTCTCTTTTTATGATAAGTAACATGAAATTTATTAAAACTTAGTATTAATAATTCTTTGATATGCAAATTTTTCATAAAAGCTTAATTATAGGATTTTCACTAACTCCAGAATAAAAAAGAACTAGGCTAGTTTTCAAAGTTAAGATAAAAATCAACTCAATAATATTATAAATCCACTTAGAGAAATAAAAGTTTACCAAACAACCTAAGAAAGAAAGTTTCTAAATAATAAAACTCATTTTCAAAGGAATAGAAGAATATAAAAGTGATAAACTCAAAAACAATAGACATTATCAACAACTTAAGAAAATGTTGAAAGTGTTTTCTTCCAAGTACAAGTTGGTAGATAACTTAAAAGACCAAGTTTCTAGAAATAAAAATTTATCTTTAAAAAAGTTTAAAAAATAAAAATATAAGAGGAAAACACTTATTTATAATTTCCAATCAAAACCCTTTAAAAGGAAAAATATATGTAATACAATTCAAATTATTAGGGACTATCAACAACTTAAGAAAAATTTTGGAAACTTCATTTTATCACTGGAGGTAAAATTTGTAGATATCCTAAAAGACCAAGTAAAGAAAAAAAATTAAATTATCTAAGGAAAATTAGAAAATAAAAATTTATAAAAAAAATGCTCACTTATAATAACCCAAGAAATTATAATTTTATTTCAAACCACTTAAAGAAGAAATTGATAAAATTTAAGTTTTCAATACCATAAGACAAGTTGTTTTATGAAAAATGATCGTTGACAACACCATTAAAATTATGCATACAATATGAGTCTATATATATTTATTCAAAGGATTTTTCAATCATATAAATATATATATTTTTGCTAAAGGATTATTGGATAAAGAGATCATATTTTTAAAAGCCAGGAATTTCGTCACTGTTTTGTACCCTTCTGTTTAGGGATTAAAATGACCTGTTTTGATAAAAATAACCTTAGAAATAGATAGATCTTTTTTATTAGGTAGAAAACGACATATAATATGAGAAATTCTGAGTTAAAATGAGCATGTTATGGCTATTTTAAATTGAAATATCCTTCTATCCAAATTTTAACGCAAATACTTGAATAAAATTTGAAAGTTCAAGTAGAACTTCTATGAAATACTCATTCCAGATATTTCTTTCATTTAGGTAATGAAGCTTGGGAGGATCTGTATTTAGAGAACAATTGCGAGTAAAGAATTTTGGCAATGATGGCTAAGTGAGTTTATCTCCTACTTTTATATACTTGTTTGTACTTGTAGCTAGAGACATTAGAAGTAGGAAAAAGATGAAAATGGAATATGCATGATAATATTGGTTAAAAGTATACTAAGCATATCGAGACATGAATTGTTGTTAATTAAATTGTGTTGTATTATCATAATGGAGTATCTGCAAATTCTATGATCGCCTTTAAATTACCTTAATCACATATTAAGATTTATATTAATTGATTCATGCATATCACGTAATGAGTCACATTGCATCAGCTACTATACTCGATGAGACAATAGTATAGTAGTGGGGTTCGGGGGAACCCACAAGTTTGCAAGAATGAGCGAATAGGAGCTTGAAAGAACTATTTAAGAATGGGTGAATAGGATCCTAAAAGAACTATTTCAGGATGGAACAAGTAAGAAACAAAAAAAAAAAACTACATCATCGGATTTCAAAGATGGGTTTTAAAAGCTCGAAACACCTAACATCGAATGGAGGGGTAAATCCATTCAAACATATGATTTTCGGTAGATCATATGTGTTGCCTGCTCACATGTTTAATGCATTTCATATGCCTGTCTAATAACTTGTTTGATTTTCTTGATATGAGTATTTAACCCAGGAATATTCTCACTAAGCCAGTTAAGCTTACACCCCAATAGACTTTTGTTGACATAGGACTGATATCTTCTTTGCCCAAGGACTCCATATATCGTGGTGGAATTATGTTTTGGGAAGCTTTTAGGAAAAATTCTTTTGAAGATCTTAGAATAGATTTCCTTTAAAATCTTTTAGTTCTAGTATTGTTTCTTTTTGTTTATAGCTAAGGTTATATTATGATCTTTGGGGATTTAAGGGGGGAATGCCCCTAAGATGATGTAAAGACCATATTCTTATAATTTGAAGTTAAATGTTTATCTAGATTCTTGTATGCTATATTTACTATCTCGAACTACACATCCACTGGTGCCTTCTATTGTTGTGATAGATGCCTTATATATGTTGTTGAAGCTTTTGCATGACTTCGAGAAGTCATTCTTAAGCTTTAATACTGTATGTGGTAGACTGTCATGTCTAGGGTACCCTTTGGAGCGTGATATATGTTGTAGCCTAAAGGGAACTTTTTGTAAAAATTGGCACCATCTTGCATGCATATCACTACTAATCTTCTTCTGACTATTCAAATATTTCATTGCCTCATGGTCTGAATAGAGTACAAATTCCTTTCCAATTAGATAATGCTCAAGTCTTAAGAGCATGTACCACTGAATAAAACTCTTTGTCATAAGTGCTCCATTTTCACCTTGCATCACTGAGCTTCTCGCCGAAGAAAGCAATAGGTCTCTTTTCCTGTGAAGGAACATCCCCTATACCCACTCCACTTGCATCACACTCCACCTCAAATAATTTGTCAAAATTTGGAAAGGCAAAGACTGGTGCCACACATAATTTCTCCTTCAAAACTATAAAACTAGGGGCTGCTTCATCCGACCATAGGAACTTTTCTTTCTTCAAACACTCTATCATTGATGCAACAATAGTGCTAAAATTTCTAATAAATTTATGGTAACAAGTTGCTAAACAATGAAAACTTCGCAATCTAGAAACATTCTTAGGAGTAGGCCAATCTCTAATTGCCTGGATCTTTACATCATCAGCTTGTATACCATTAGCCGAAACAACAAACCATAGGAAAAGCAGTTTATTTATTAGGAAACTACACTTCTTAAGGTTAATATACAGCTTATTTTCTTACAAGGCTATTAGAATACTCCTCAAATGCAACAAATGTTCATCTTCACAAGAGCTATAAATCGTAATGTCATCAAAGTATACCACCATAAATTTTCCCATCAAGGTTTTAATACCTAGTGCATTAGTCTCATGAATGTACTAGGGACGTTAGATAACCCAAAAGGCATGACTAACTACTCATACAACTCTTCTTTCGTCTTGAAAGTAGTCTTTCACTCATCACTAGGTCTAATTCGAATCTGATTGTATCCATTCTTTAGATCAATCTTCGAAAACCATCTAGCCCCATGCAACCTATCAAACATATCATCCAACCATCGTATAGTAAATTTATAACCCACTGTGATCTATTTAATATCCCTACTATCAAAAAAAATCCTCCAACTCCCATCCTTCTTGGGCATCAATAATGTTGGAACTGCACATAGGCTCATGCTTTCCTAAATCAACCCCTTTCTCAAAAGCTCCTTTACCTTATCTTTTAGAATCCTACTCTCCTTTGGGTTCATCTTATAATGAGGTAGATTAGGGAGGCTAGCGCTATGAATAAGGTCTATTTAGTGTTGGATGTCTGTGAAAGGCGATAATCGAGTTAGGATTTCATCAGGCATCAATTCCTTACATTCCTGCAATAAAGGATGAACCAACTTTGGTTGCTCCTCAACTTGTAACTTAGCATTATTCATCAAGACCTGCTTTACAATCAAAGCATGCACTTGCCTGGTCTCTTTAATTTTTGCATCAAAATTCTTTACTATAAATAAATACATGTTCTTCTCATGTGAGGCAATCTTATTTTTCAATGGCAATAATGTGTACTTCACCCCATCCTTCTCCAACTTGTACACATTACTTTTACCACAATGCCGTGCATCCACATCATATTGTCATGGCCTACCAAATAAAAGGTGACATGCATACATATCTACAACATCACAATATACTACATCATGGTACTTACCTATGGAAAAAGCTACCTTGCAACACTCAGTCACCTCAATCTTCCCCATAACTGATTTAATCCACCCTAAGGTATAGGGATTCGGATGCTTCTCCACAGGAAACTTCAATTTATTCATTGTTTCCCTTCCAATTATGTTCTCACAACTACTACTATCAACTATGACTCCAAACACCTCCCCATCAATGGTACATCTAGTTCTAAACAATTGGTGGCCCTGAGCAGCATCATCACATTTTGGAGCTAACATCATTCTCCAAACAACAAAAACTTATTCATCATCTTCTCTATATTTATCCTCCTCATCTCCATCAGCATCACAACAAATTCCATCATCATCCTCTTCTCTTTACACTATATTAACGGTCTTCTTCTTAGGAAATTCATTAGATCTATGCCCCGATTGACCACATCGAAATCACTTCCCAACAATCAGTTTCACATAAGGAATATATACTTTCTTGATCTCTTTGTCTTGTCCCTCATTTACAAGACATTCTCCTACAGCTTTAACCTCTATGAGTCACCTCTTAGCACTGCATCCACAATCTGATTTTTCCTTCATATCCTTGGCTTTCTCCTCTGACCATGCAGTAGATATGTACCTCCTCCCAAAAAAAAAATTCTTTTTCTACATTCTTACTGCATCAAATCAGCTTCCAAAGCCAGATTCTTCGCCTCACTAAGGTATGACTAACCCATACTCCAATTCTATCCCACAAAGCTGGCTTTAACCCTTCTAAATATTGAGATACTTGCTGCCCTTCAGATTCTAGGAGGTTACTCCATTCTGCCAATCTCATGAACTCCATAGTGAATTCATGAACCAATTTGCTTCCTTATTGGCATCATTGATATTGCTAGAACAAAATCGACTCATAATCCGATAGTGAAAATTCCATCTTCATCAAGTATTTCATCCGATACCAAGTACGAATAGGACCCTTTCCTTCCTGCTCTCTCTTGTATTAGATCCGTTCTCATCATGCTAAAGCCATCCCCTTCAAGCGATAAGCCACCAACCTAACTCATCTTTTAAGAGCAGTCTCTGCATAATCGAAGAATCTATCAACATCTACAATCTAATCCAAGAATTCCTTAATCCTTAGCTCCCATTAAAGAACAAGATATCAACCTTCAACCAAAAATCTCTGACATCCCTATCATCATATCCATCTCTTCTATGACTACCATACTGCTAATAGTGAAAATTCGCGACATCTCTATCCTCATAATCATTCCTTCTTTAACCACCATGGCGGATTACAAGCGAATGGAGGTGGTTCCACATTACTCTCTTTGAATCCTCTTCGTAGACTAGTTGTCTATGTACTGGCAAAGTGATGTAGCATATAACGTGAAATCAACCTAGGGTTTATCTCAAGATGTTGATTCCCTCAAGAATACCATCCTACGATCTTCAAATATCTATTGATTCAATGAATAGCTAGGTAATTTGGCATCAAATATACAATCTACACAAGGAATATGATATTTGGAAAGTGAAAAGTAAAAGGCACTCTCAAACATTCAACAAAACAAAGAACATCATAATCCAACAGCCCCAGGGCTTATATTATAAAGAAGATAAAAGGAAACTCAAAAGTCTAAAACAATTAAAACAATTCAAAAAGGAAAAGCCGGTTAAAAGCCAACAGCTTTTATTCCTAGGCCAGCGGCGTACATCAATGAAAGTCGGTGGTGCTCAAACAAATAAGAAGCAAACAATAGACAAACAAAAGCCAAACTAGAGCCGACAGTACAACACTAAATGTCGACGGCTTTTAGGTCAAGGTTGGCGGCCTAAGTCAAACTTCGCAGCTTCATCTTTTCCATCCTTTAACACTTCTCTAAATAGTTGTTTGCTATTGCTTCTACTACATCGTCCTCCCTAGGGTGAATAAAATTCTCCCACGAATTGTCTTCATCGGTATCATCACCATTATATATAAAAGATGCTTCACATTAAACATATCTGATGTCCGCATATGCTTAGGTAGTCGAAGTCTTTGGATTAATCTTCTCAGTGATCTCAAATAGACCAACCTTCTTAGTAGAAAGCTTAATATGCTCACCCATAGGAAATATATCTTTGGTGAGAACAGCTCAGATAAAATCACCTACATCAAATTCCAAATGATGCTGCTTCCGGTCAACCAACTCTTTATACTTTTCTCAAAATCTGCTATGGACAAAATCTGCTGCCTTACCATGGTGCCTAGTGATCAACAACCACCAGAAGATCAAGAGATCCTCTAGGAATGATGGAATAAACAATCTAGAATGGGATGAAACATGTGCTTCGGTTGACTACATGATTGTGAGCAAACCCAGCTTGGCTTAACTTTAGATCCCAAGTCTTTATGTTTTCTCCTACCAAACTCCTTAGAAGATTACCCAATGACTTGTTTACTACCCTTGTTTGATCATCTGTTTGTGGATGGTAAGCACTATTGAAGTTTAACTGGGTGTTGACCATCTTCCACAAGCTTCTCCGAAAGTGGCTCAAAAACCTGGAATCCCAGTCAGACACAATAGAAGAAGGTAAACCATGTAATCTATACACCCCTCGAAAATATAACCATGCCACATGCATAGCATCAGTTGTTTTCCTGCAAAGGATGAAGTGTACCATCTTGGAGAACCGATCTACCACCACATATATGGAATCATTACCCCTTTGTGTCTTTGGTAAACCCAAGACAAAATATATATAGATATCCACCTATGATTGAGATGGCACGGGTAAAAGCAAACATAACCTAACATTAGTAGGCAATCCCATAGAGACTTGGCATATTCTACACCTCTGTACAAATCTGTCTACCTCCTTTCAAATAGAAGGCCAATAATAAGATGCCTGGACTAAGTGTAGTGTTCTACCTCTTCCCACATGCTCCTCACAATGCAACTTTTGGATAATCTTAGCCCTCAGGCTATAATTGGGAATACAAAGCTGATTACCCTTAAATAAAAACCCATCTTGTAGCAAAAATTCAATGTTCTCCCTACCTTAAATAGGGGTCAAACACAAGAAAAGAATGGATCAGATCAATATAAAGTAGAGAATGAGTCAAAACCTAGTACATCATTCTGCATTTTGCCCAATAGAGTTATCTGCCTACTTAAAGCATCTACAACCCTTTTTGTAGCCCCACTCTTGTGCTTCACAACAAAGGTGAAATGTTCTAAATATTCAACCCAGGAAGCATGCCTAGATGAACTTTATCTTAACTGTAAAGATGCTTTAAGGCTTCATGATTAGTATATAAAATGAACTCTTCATGGAATAAGTAATGTCGCCAATGCTTAACTGCCTACAGCACAGCATAAAACTCAACATCATAAGTGCTATATCTCAATTATGCTCCAGTCAACTTCTTATTATAGTAGGCAATGGGCCTACTATTCAGACTCAATACAGCACCAATTCCCACTTTGGATGCATTTGAGTGAAGCTCAAAAGGCTAATAGAAGTCTGGAAGCACCAAAATAGGGGCTGAAGTCATACGCCTCTTAATGAGTTCAAAAGATTCTTTTGCCTTGTCTTCCATTCAAACTTCCCCTTTTCATACAATTAGTCAATGGAGCCATGATATTGTTGAATTAAGGAATAAACCATCTATAAAAAGATGCTAAATCGTGGAAGCTTCTCACCTCTGTAATGGAAGTAGACTTAAGCCATTGCTAAATGGCCTCCACTTTAGATTGATCAACCTGTAAGCCTGCGTCAGAGATCACATGACCCAAGAAAAGTACTCTGGAAGTCATAAAATTACACTTCTTAGCTACTGCATAAAATTTCTCCCTGCACAGAATAGTCAAAACTTTACGCAAGTGTTGTTGATGCAAATCATGGCTAGCACTATAAACCAATATTTCATCAAAGTACATGACAATACACTTACCAATAAGTGGCCTCAGAATCTGGTTCATCACTCACATAAAGGTACTAAGGGCATTTGATAGCCCAAATGGCATGACTAGCCATCCATACAACCTTTCCCTTGTCTTGAAAGAGATTTCCACTCATCACCAACCCGAATGCGGATTTGATGATAACCACTCTTTAGATCTAACTTCAAAACATCTTTACCCCACTCAACTAATCAAGTAAATCATCTAATCTAGGGATAGAAAATCTGTACCTGACTATGATTTCATTGATGGTGCGGCTGTCCACACACATTCGTCAGGAATCATCTTTCTTAGGTATCAATAGGGCAGGATCAGCATAGGGACTCAATCTCTCCGAATAAACTCCTTCTCTAGCATATCTTCTACATGTCTTCTCAGCTCTTCATGCTCAGTAGGGCTCGTCCTATAGTGTGGTCTATTAGGAAAAGAAGCACCGGGCTCAAGGCCAATCTGATGCTGAATATCCCTGAGTGGTTGTAATCCATCAAGCAACTCCTCGAGAAATATATCCTGGAACTCTCTAACTAGATTTGCTGCTTCCTCAGGAACTACTGTATCCTTGACCAATTCTTTGCCCACCAGAGCAAACACTACTTCTGATGCTTGCAACTCCTCTTCAAACTTGGCTAAGACAACATAATAGTGTTATTACCCTGTTTCACAGGTTTGAGTTCACCAATAACCTTGTTTGGCACAAGTACAATCCTGAGCCCTTAAAAGTAAAGCTGTAGGTATTAGCCCTACCATCATGGGTCATACTTTTGTCAAACTACCAGGATCTACCCAATAGCACATGACAAGCATCCGTGGTCACCACATCACACCAAACAGAATCCCTATAGTTAGACCTAATAAAAAATGTGATGAAGGCACGTTTCGGGACACTGACCTCTCCACATTTCTTCAACCATGCCAACTTGTAGGGTTTAGGGGTACTATTCAGTCTAAACCCCTAGTTTTTGTACAGCTTAAGTAGAGATGATATTCTCACAACTATCTCAGTCAATCATGAATCTGCACACCTTTCCCAAAATGGTACAGGTGGACTGAAAGATATTGGTCCTCAACTAATCCTCCTCAACAGCTTTAGGAGTCATGCATGATCTCCTCATTATTAATGTCTCATGTCTATCCCCTTCTAAGAACTCCTCCTTCTCATACTCATCATCAAAAACAGGTTCACCATCCCTTTCGGGTTCAAACACTTCCTCTTCTTTACTGTTTCTTCATTTTCAACAAATAGTGTTACTCTTTTTTTGCCTTCCTGCATTCAGACTGCCTATGACCAGGCTCTCCACACTTAAAGCACTTCAAGCCACTACTACTAGGACTATTGAGGTTAGGTCTGTTAATGTGCCCAACAATAGTGTTACAGATATTCCACCACCAGCACGATTCCTCACTCTACCACTTTCACTACCAGTTACACCACCACTAGAAAACCCGCTACTAGATCATCTTTGCTATTTTTCAAGTATCAATGCCTGCTGATGTGCAGCAGAGACGCTTATTAGGTCAAACAAATTCATCATATCTGAATCTGCATCCTTAAGCCATCAATATATCTTGCTACTAACTAATCTTCAGTTTCATGAATTTCATTACTAGCAACCAATTGGTAAAACTCATATGTGTATTCAATTACTGACCTATTACCCTGCTTCAAGTTTTGCAACATCTGATACATGATTCATTGGAAGTTGTAAGGTAGAAATTCTAACCTCATATGTTTTTTCATCTTCTTCAAGAAGTGATCTTTGATTTACCTAGCCTAAGTCAGGTCAACTTCGTCTGTTGCCACCAAGCTATGGCCCTATCATGTAATCGAGTTTCCACCAACTGCAATTGTTTATCTTTCGGAACATTTTTGAAATCAAGAACTTCCTCTACAGTAGCCAACCAATCTAGAAACTCTTCTAGTTACAGATTACCTTGGAACTCAGGAACTTTGTTCTCATACCTACCTCCTATCGTTCATATCCTCCTCTACTACATGAAACCTATCATGCTCACATGGCAATCCTCCATATGAACTCCTTTCATCCACTGACAACATATCCTCCTCTTCCTTATCAAGCTCTAGAATAAGGCTAAGGTTTCTGTCATGCCTGAGGTTAGCATTACACTGATCTCCCATCATTGCAGGCTCGCAGGTATCCTCTCCATGAGTTGTTCCATCATCCCACTAAACCAACGTTCCATTGCACCCATTCGTTGATCAACAATTTGTCTAATATGTTGATCTAAGTCGCAATCAACTGCAATGCGACATTGATTGGGTTGTTTTCTGGGAGGCATCTTCTTCAAGAACGAACGCGGGCTCTGATACCAACTGACGTAACATACAACGTGAAACCAACCTATAGTTTATCTCAAGACGTTGATTCCCTCAAGAATATCATCCTATGATCTTCAAATACCTATTGATTCAATGAATAGCTAAATAATTTGGCATCAAATATACAATCCACAAAAGGAATATGATATTTGGAAAGTGAAGAATAAAAGGTACTCTCAAACATTCAATAAAATAGAGAACATCATAATCCAACAACCCTAAGGCTTACATTATAAAGAAGACAAAAAGAAACTCAAAAGTTTAAAACAAATCAAAAAGGAAAAGCCAGTTTAAAGTCAATGGCTTTTATTCCTAAGCCGGCAGCGTGCATCAATGAAAGCCGGCAGCACTCAAACAAATAAGAAGCAAATAATAGCCACACAAAAGCCAAGCTTGATGGCTTTTGGGTCAAGGCTGGTGGCCTAAGTCACATTTCGTAGCCTCCTCTTTTCCATCCTTTGACACTTCTTCAAATAGTTGTTTTCTATTGCTTATTCTGCATCAGACAAGTCTGTCAATAGGGTCACCACAAGCTACCTCAACCCTTAGCTTTCTATTGCCATTCTATCTCCTGTTTGCATCGATTCCACAAGTGTCTAGATAATCCACAATCTCCTCAAAACATTCTTTGAAACGCTGGAACATGTGATCCATTGATTGCTCTAGACATCGCTCCAATCGATGCAATGCATCGTCCCCTTGAGGGGCTCCACCGTCTTAATCGCCATCACCGTCAATTGCCATCCCACTTTGATACCACCTGACACAACGTAAAGCATAGACAAACAAGATTTACAATAAATATGAAAACTTTATGAGAAAATTTTCTCAATTAAGGTTTTAAAGAGTAATAATAATGTCTAAAAAGAAAAATATAGGTTTTTTGAGGCTATATATACTAATACATAAAAGTCCTAGAATATGTCAAAAAAAAAGTCCTAGAAGATAGAATAAGAAAGCAACTCGTGCATATAAAAGCTGGATTAAAGCTTGCAGCTCTAGAACATTGTCTCTAAGAGGCCTATAATGTACACAAGCAATTTTGGGATATATGCCAGCGGTGTTGTTCTAGTATTGCCTTCCCGCATAAATTCTACACCTATGACATGACTCATGGTATAATCTAGGCAACTGATTCTTCATTCTACGCCAGCTAAATGCCTGTGGCCTTCTTGTGAAACACCAACAACTTACATTACAACACTGGTAGCCTTCGTCTGCTGTCAGCAAGTTGTCTTCATCTTTCTTCATTCCTTCTTTGACGCCGATATTTTGTTCAAATAAACATGCGCTACCCGTCCACATCATCTTTAGTTTTAGTTTAGGGCGAATAGATTTCTAAACTCTTAGGTGTTACTTTACTCTTATAACATTTCAAAATATACAAATATTCTTAAACTGATATTGAAATCTTATAAAATTATTGTTAAAAAGACCATAAATTATTATAATTTTTAAGCTTGCTTTCATAAGCATGGTTAGAAATAATTGGACTATACTATTATTGGTAAAGGGCCAATAGATTTCTAAACTCCCAAAGTGTTGCTATGCTTCAATGTACACGTATATCCTTAAATTGTTACTCAAATCTTAAATTTATTATTAAAAAGACCATAAATGACAATAATTTTTAAGCTTTATTTTGTAAATATATATTATTAAAGATTAAAACCAATCACTTTATAGTATAATGCCATCATTAATCTCTAAGTCAAAGTTCAAATTCTCCTTAGCATAGTAATGGAAAAAGAAAAACTACTACATAAAGTCCCAGCTATAGTGGTAAAAACACCCAAAAATGCAGGTCATTTTATATAGGAAATAATATCAAGCACCTCCATTCTACATACACTAACAAACTGGTTCACTTAACGTAAATTGCTATTCATTCCCTCGTCTTGAAAATATTACCTATCAATTATCATCTCTCTATAATAAAGATTAGAGATATTTAGATATTTTACCTTTTACTCCAATAATTATTAATTTTATTTTCACACTAAATGAATATTGTAATAATCATTACAAAGATATTACATTCATATTGAATTAGAATCCAATTCTCCCTCATTCATTATGGTGAAGTGAATGAGCCATAAGAGAAGTATTATTTTACTATCGTTGTAAAATAATATATTGGAAAATTCTACAGTCCCGTCATTAATTTTGATGAGACCAGTTCTCTCACCATCCAACGGCTCATACTATATCCAATTGCGATCGAACCACTAAAATAGTTGATATTCCAATTACTATATTTATTTTAACGGTTAAATAGGATTGGATGGCTCCCCAATACATTTATGCTATTCAAGTGAAAACCTTGTGCATTTAGCTTGTGAGAGCCAGATTATTAATGAGTAATAATTGTGCATTTAATTTGTTGATTGAAATAAGACTGAGGAATTGAATAAAACTATAATGATAAGTTGTTATAACAGTGTTTAATTGGTTAAAATGAAGTGAATAAAATTTTGTTCATTGGTTGAATAGACTAGATAATAAGATTTGAATAGTTTAATAAAGAATTACAATGCCAGTTGCGCAGCCTAGTAGCATTAATAATGGTGGTCTTCCAAAGTGGAATGAATAGTGGTAAAAAAAAAACAAAGAAAGAAAGAGCAACTATGCCCCATATATATGATGATGATGATTATGATGATAGCAGCAGTAGTAGTAGATGAAAAATAAGCATTATTACAAGTATATATCATATAACAAAATACATAAAAATATATATATATGTCATGCTATACACTATATAGTGCGTATTTTTATATTATAATATAACAAAAGATACACATATATAACATATATATTAGAGAATATAATGTAGCATCTAGAACTAGGTAATTTTTTATATTGCAACATAAATATATATTATTATACAATATAACAAAGCATATAAAACAATATATTTGTGGTACTACATATTTGATAGTGTATATTTTTTACATTATTATATAATAAACGCATGAACATCTCTCAAGAACTAAATATTTATATTATATTATATATGTTTTGTTATAAAAGTATGATTAAAATACATGGGGTCTAGCGCATGTCTTCATTATTATAATAAATAATTACCAAAATACAAATTAAATGAAATTATTATCAAAATACATTGCAAAATTGTGTTTATAAAATGGGATATAAGTAATTTGCACACAAATCGTAATTAACAAGGGTGATTTGATATTTCTGCACCGTCGCTATATTGCTATAAAGATGCAATATAGCATTTAACATGTTCAATGTGAATTTTGATAAGACAATTAGTTTCACAATTAACTATTCAAATGTGTTAAATTACACTTAATTAGTTAAACAACTTGGATGAAAAGCATGATAGGATATATATGTGTGTTTTGTGTATGTGTTGTTCTCTGAAGATTATGTAGGAATTAGAAAGTACAAATTCTTTAGGCACGAGTTAAATCAAAGGCACGACAAGCTTGAGGTGTGACAACTTTGAATCTTAGGCACAACGAATCAAATAAGCACAGATTTGATCAAGGGTCAAATTTAAGGCGCGACAAGTTTAAGGCGTGATAAGTCTAAGGCACGACAATTTAAAATATGTGCCTATGGCATGAAAGAGCCATTACGTGCATTTAATGCTTGACGATTATAAGAAGTTATCTCTTACGGATATTTAAACTTTTGAAATATATAAATACTCTTTCCTTAGGAAATTCAAAAGAGTGGTGCCAAGCTGAGAAGAAGTGGTTAAGAGCTTTTATTTGCAGACAAACAAATCAAAAAATTCTCTCATTGTCTTTGTACTCTTATTCATTAATTTGCAAAATCTGCAAAGAGAAAGAAAATCACATAATGCTCTGTTCTTGTATTTGTTAGCTATAAGAGAGCATCTTGAAAAAGAAGGAAATATTTTATTTACTTAGTGTTATAAAGTGGTGTGCTGCTCTATTTGAGCGTGTGTGATTGAGATTAATAAAGTTTGTGAAATCCTCTTATTGGAGGAATTTAGGCAATCGTGGAGAGTAGAAGTGGTTGAACTCCATGTTAAATCTGGCTTATATCTTCTTTCTCTATCTCTTTAATATTATTTTAGTACTCTTATTGTTATATATCCACTACTATTAAAGTTTAATTTGATCTATTGCATTTTTTTTTTAGCATTTTAAGGCAAATACTCAATTCACCCCCTCTTGAGTATTTTCTAGTGCGTTTTCGTAATCATGAATAGGGCATAGCTTAGTTTGTAAGTTTGTGTCTATGTGTGAGGAAAGAATACTTTAGGAAAAACTAATGTAATTTAAACCTTAAATAGCTATGATCTCATTGATGTATTTCGATTCAACATTTTAATAATAGCATTCCTTATAAAATTGTTATTATTGTTGTACATCTAAAAAGAAACTAAACTCAATAATAACCCTTTCATAAGAAATTCATAAAAAATATCGGAGGGAATGAAATAGTTATTAACTCCAAAAAAAAACATGTTATAAATCAATTTCCTCGAAAAGTTAGAATATAATTCTATTATCAGCATGGTTCTTTAGAGCCTTTCTTTTCAAATATATTAATTGTCGAGTAAATCTAGAACTTATCCATATTCAAAGTTATATGTAGGAACATACAAACTAAAATTTCTAGAACAAAAAGGAAATTTCAGGGATAAGAAAGGAAGTCCCATATATAGGATCTTTTTTTCTTTAATTTTATTTTACTATTTTTTTTTAATATTTTTTTAAAATTTCTGACTATAGTTTCAACCGCTCAATTTCCAACAAACAAAAGTTCCATAGATAGAAAATTCGTTTGTGAGGCTCTCTTGTTATCACACAATGAGCAAGGCACAACAGGACCGAAAATCCAGCAAATAAGTTCCAAACAAAACTACAGCAACCATATCTGTCCTAGGGAGATCATCCAACCGGCTAAGCAATGGCCGCGAATCGCCTCCTGAGGCCATTGATTTTCTTCTTCTCAATCTTCTTGGTCCTATGTTCAATGGCACATTCAATACCACAGTCTGAAGCATTGCATAAGTTCAAGAAGTCATTGACAAATGCCGAGGCTCTTGATTCCTGGGATATAACCTCGGAACCTTGTAACGATGGAGCCAATTGGGATGGAGTTATTTGTTACAAGGGCATAGTTACAGGCCTTCGTCTCGGCGAAATGAATCTAAGTGGGACAATTGATGTTGATGCATTGCTGGAAATTCCAGGCCTCAGGACTGTTAGTTTTGTTAACAATAACTTTTCAGGTCCGATCCCGGCCTTCAGCCGCCTCGGCGCATTGAAGGGAATTTACCTTTCAGGGAATCAATTTTCAGGAGAAATACCTCAGGACTTCTTTGCGAATATGAAATCATTGAAGAAGATATGGTTGCCTGATAATGCATTCTCCGGCCCGATTCCATCATCATTAGGACATTCAGCTCGTCTCATCGAGTTGCATCTCGAAAACAATCAATTTAGTGGTGAAATCCCTTCGTTTAATGTACATTCCTTGACGTCTCTCAACGTTTCCAATAACAAATTGGAAGGGCAAATTCCTCCTGCTTTATCGAAATTTGATGAAAGCTCGTTCGCGGGAAATCCTGGCCTTTGTGGAGGAGCGTTGGGTATAGATTGTGATAAACCTGCAGAGCCTCCAACTGCACAAAGTAATACTACAGAGTCCAAATCGAAGGACAGTTCATGTGGCAAGCAGGACTCAAACAACAGTTCCAAAACCGCAAAAATTCTTATCGCACTCCTAGCTGTAGGGATTTTGGTTCTAATCATTTCTATTGTTCTAACCTTGAAAAAAAGGAGAAGGCAAGAGGCTACTGAAGATTTTAGTGTGCTTGAAAAGGAAAGGACTGAGGATTCTGTCCCCAAAAATGTGACGGTTCCAAGCAAAAAAGAAATGCAATTGAGTAGAAAAGGATCAGCCCAGAAAAGCTCTACTCATGGCAAGAATTCAGGAATAGGTGACTTAATTTTATTGAATACTGATAAGGGTCAATATGGATTGGCTGATTTAATGAAAGCAGCAGCCGAAGTACTAGGAAACGGAGGTTTAGGGTCAACCTACAAGGCCGTAATGTCGAATGGATTGGCAGTGGTGGTGAAGAGAATAAGAGAGATGGGCGAAAAAGGAAAAGATGAATTTGATGCCGAGATGAGAAAACTAGGAAAGTTAAAGCATCCTAATATTTTGCCACCTTTGGGTTACCATTACAGGAAAGATGAGAAATTGCTGGTTTATGAGTATATGCCTAAGGGCAGCTTAATTTATCTTTTACACGGTACATTCCTAGAACCGAAATTCCCTTTCTCTTGCCCTTACTTCTACATTTGGCTCAAATTATAGTACTAAGGTTGTATTTGTTTCATTGAAAGCGTTTCTGGATGCATTTTAACATTTGCAATAATCAGAACATCTATAACTGCCAAATATAATCAGAATAATCTCCAGAAGTTGCCATTACTAGTAATCTTAGCGATAGATGATGGTTAAAAATCACTAAAACTTTACATGAAACACAAGAGACAAAAGGGTTGTCCTTTAATTTCCACATTTATTAACCACTTAATACCAAAAGTCACTAGTATTTGTAACTTCTTTGTAAATTTACCTTCATAGTATGGTTTTTCACATTTCCCTCAATCTCATAAGTCATTTAAACAGGGAGGATACTTACTTTGTTTTTATGCTTTAGGTGATCGAGGACCATCTCATTCAGACTTTGATTGGCCGGCTCGTTTGAGAGTAATAAAAGGAATTGCTAGAGGGCTTGGTTATTTGCATTGTGAACTTGCTTCTTCTGAACTACCTCATGGCAATCTAAAATCAAGCAATGTACTTATTGGCAATGAATACGAACCACTACTCGCAGATTTTGGATTCAGTTCATTGATCAGCACAACCAACCTTAGCCAAGCATTATTTGCATACAAGGCCCCTGAAGCTATACAATATGGACAAATATCTCCTAAATGCGATGTATACTGTCTTGGCGTCCTGATCCTGGAAATCCTTACAGGGAAATTCCCTTCACAATATCTCAACAACAATAAAGGTGGAACTGATGTGATTGAATGGGTGAGATCAGCAATCCTAGAGGGAAGACAAACCGAATTATTAGATCCCGAAATTGCCACTTCCAGAAGTTCAATTGGAGAAATGGAAAAACTTCTCCACATTGGTGCAGCCTGCACTGAAAGCAATCCTCAGCAGCGTACAGACATGAATGAGGCAATTAGCAGGATAGAGGAGATACAATTGGAGGGAAGTCCAGAGAATGGAGCATTGCACGGGTTATCATCACATTCTTATGTACCAAGTTTGTGAGGTATTAAATTGCAACTTCTTGTAGAAAAATTTAATTACACAGGCTGGTATCAGGAGGGACTTGAGGTGGGGGGAGAGTTTTCCATTTTCCTGACCATATTAAGTTAGGACATAGCTAGTTTATGTTTTTTTGGGATAATTTATAGCTAGTAATTATGTAAGAAAATATTGTAAACTTTTTTTTTTTTTTTCCCTTCTCTCTTTACTCCTCTTCTTTAGAGTTAAATTATGCAAACTGAAAATTGCAAGTGGAAAATTTGATGAAAGAAGTCCGCTGCATATGGATCTATGTTCAAGAGAATTTGATTATGCATTGAGTGATACTATTGCTTTGTACAATATGAGTCTTCTATGATATTTCTGGTAACCACTAATTTTCTCACTAATCCTACTAATTATAATTTTTTACTAATTTGCCTATCTAATCTATAGCATCATAACAGTTAATCTTATATTACAATACGACAATATAGATCAAGATACAACTTATTTCCCTCCATAATGGCTTTATTTAACTTTGTTTTATTTATGTTAATGCCCCTAGGCGACTCAGTAGAGGTTCTACTTTGGGTTTTTGTTAGCAAATATTAGTTCATTATTGAAGGAATAAACCAATTGCAAATGAGAATTGAAAGTAAAACTTAAAGAAGATAAAAGTCACAAATGCTATATCGAAGAAGAAGACGAAGAGAAGTGATGAGGATTTGATAGCATCAACATTAGAGTCGATCAACTGCAAGTCCAACAATCAATTTCAAGGAGTTGGAGACCCATTAATTGTAGTTTCAATGATAAAAACACGAGTCAAGCAAACCTATAAAATAGTTTGGATACGAAAGATTAAAAACTTGAAGAATTGAAGTTGCAAGAGGCCGTATGCCGACCCAACGTTGTCCGCCTTCATTTAGTTTTTGTATCTTTTTGAATTTCTTTATTTTTATTTTGTTAATTGATGTAGGGATTAATTACAATTATATTTTTCAGTTACGTTATCAATTATGTAACTACCACAATTATGTTTTTCAGTTACGATTATTTAACTGCCTTGTAATAAGCCTATATATAAAGACTAGTAAATACTCAATGGGGTACAGACGAATGAAATTACTTTTGACTAGAAATCAATTGAGAGAATTCCTTCTCTTCAAGTTCTTTTCAGAACTTGTGAATTTCTTCAAGAATTTGATTTCTTGTTGAGTTCTTTAATTATACTAAGGTTTTTGGTTGGTATTTCCAACAAGGTCACGATCTTCATATTAAGGATCTATGGATTACTCAACCATAGGGTCAAGGTCAAATCCCATCAAATTATACAAAGATTCATGAAATTTCATATCTAATTCCGAGTATTTCATTGGGTCAAGGTCCGCATTTTGATTCTTAGAGTCCGGGAAATTCAAAATCTGTGTCAAGCACGAATCAATTGGAACATCAACATTAGAGCCTTTATATATAAACTATTACAAGGCAGTTACGTAACTGAAAAATCAGATTACATTACATTTTTCATTGAAAAAATACAATTAAGAGAAATCTTTTCTCTTTGAGCTTTTTTGAGAACTTGTAAATCTCTTCAAGAATTTGATTTCCTGTTGAGTTCTTCAATTATACCAAGATTCTTGTTCAGTATTTCCAATAGGGTTGCAATCTTCATATCAAGGTTCTTTGGATTACTCAACAACAGGGTCAAGGTCAATTATATCTAATTATACCAAGATTCGTGAAGTTTCAAATCTTATTTTGAATATTTCATCGGGTCAAGGTCC
Organism: Combretum micranthum; assembly: GCA_024138025.1. Taxonomy (NCBI): domain Eukaryota; kingdom Viridiplantae; phylum Streptophyta; class Magnoliopsida; order Myrtales; family Combretaceae; genus Combretum; species Combretum micranthum. The sequence continues at coordinate 726,420 of JAMXBD010000346.1, forward strand.
GCTATTTGATTCTTAGAGTTCGAAAAATTCAAGATCTATGCTGAACACACATCAAGAAGTCTGTTAATGAAGTGTATTTTCTATATATTAATTATCAATGTACAGCTTTGTGGTAATATACAATTCCATTATATGCTTGTGTCCGAAGGAATGTATGTAATGGTAAGAAAACCAGAAGCAATATGGTCACGCGTGAAATGTACATCAATCTCAATAAGTTTCAAGTAACCATGATTACATGGGTTGTCAACTATGCGTTTGGTTAATGTACTATCTAAAAACAGGGGAATAGGGAGAGGAACAGTAACTTTCAGATCATGCAATATGATATATAAGAAACCCAAAGCAACTCCTTGGTTGTAGAAGCTATACTCCTCACTTTGCTTCAGCTAAAGAAGTAAAAACCGTGATATTTTTCTTGGTTTTCCATAAGATAAGAGAGGAATCCATAAAAATCAAAACCAAGTCAAGATTTTCAAGTAACTCGACAAGCATCCTAATCAGCATTAGCATATCCACAAAGCGAAAGATGAACTTGGAAAGTAAAAAAGCCTTTCTTAATTGTGCCTTCGACATACTTCTGAATTTGGAAAGCTGCAAGCAAGTGAGATAAATGCGGAGAAGCAATATACTAACTGAGTTGTTACACTGCAAAAGAGGAATCTAGTTGTTTTGAATTTATGTTTCATCAAGTAAGTTCATGTACATCTAGTGGATCATCCTTTATCACGAGAAAAAATCTGTCTCTAAAAAAGGGTGTGAAGAAAACAAACTCAAATATCATGCAAAGCAATTCGAAGGCACAAAAAGAACATGAAGAATTATAAGTAAAGGACATGCATAATAACTTTGCTAGCATACAAGTATCACAAAGCAACTTGGACTCTTTATTATTCTTAAAATCTGCCAAATGTAATAAATAAGCAAGGAAACATGACCAAACCTTTATATGTGAAATTTTTAGAGACACTTTATTACAATCAATGGAAACAACATATCATGTAAGGAAGATGCGTGATGCTTGTTCCTAAAAACTTTTTATAGAAGAATTATCAGCTTGAATGAACTTTAAAACATTAAGCCCGGAAGCAAAAGCAGCTTCTTGCGTAATGGTACCGGTACTATATTGAATAAGTTTTTGAATAAAAAACAACAGCCAAGTCATGGTGTTTAAGTAGACAACTCATGGGCAAAAGGTTGAATTGAAGTTTAAGGACTATTTGATTATGTATTGGAACATTACCAATAACATGAACCAATTTAACATGGCCATCTGGTAATTTAATTTTCATAGGATCATTTAATGCTTGTTTATTGACTAACAAATGGAAAAAATGAGTGATATGTTTTGAGGTTCTCGAATGTATAATCCATTTACAAGACTCAATAAACTTGCAAAATTCACTACACTCTGATCTTGGGGCTTATCTTAAAGCTGAGTACTCCTCAAGACTCAAAACTACCTTTTGGCGAACCCTAGTAGCAAGCTCATCACTATCATCAACAACAACAACCTTACTGTCATGATAGTCAAGAGGAGTTTCAAACACCTGCCCTATTTTCATCTCAAATGGAGTGATTACAGTAACATGTAAATTACCCCGACTCGGCTCTAGAAATTTATACCATTCTAGGAAACCCTACCAACTTAAAACATTTATCAACAGTGTAACCTTGCTTCTTATAACACAGCCTGGTTGAAGTCATCTTCCTATTTCTTTTTTTCTTATCAACAAAAGTAAATTTCTAACTTCCTTTCATCATATATGCAGCAGCAACATCTTCAATGGATCCTAAAAGCTCGCTAACTTGCTTTTTCTTTTCAATTTGACAAAAGGGATCCATAAAGATTATTTGATCCCATACACACTCATAACATCATTCTAACCCTATAAGGAACTGAATTAGCTTGTCTTTGCTTTCTATACTCTACACTTTTGTACTTATCTCATCCCACAACTTCTTAGTTTTGTTGAAGTATGTAGTTATACTAGAATTCCCTTATTCTATATTAGAATTCTCTATTTTTAATTGATACATAAAAAGTTCATTAGTTAGGCCAAACCTCTCACACACGTCACCTCATAACTCTTCTACTGAACTAGCATACGTGAAAGCTTTCAATAATTCTTAAACCATTGAATTAAGCAACCAACAACAAATCATGTAATAATTTCTTATCCATTCCTAACATTCAATTGCAATTTCCTTTGGTTTCACTATCTATCTTTCAATAAAACCCAATTTAGCTTTTGCGTTTAAAGCTATTCCAATTGAATGACTCCATCTATGAAAATTCATAACATTAAAGATTAGAGATTGGGTAGATTAAACCAGAACTATCAACGACTGGGGAGTGATCTATTTAAAATATTAACATTTTTTACTCACTTTATAAAACATCGATAATTCTTTTTAACTAGTTGAAATATTGATACCACTAATAAATTTATCCAAATATTGATAACGTACACTCAACTTTAATATTTTTGTATGTAATTTACCCTTAAATTTGTGGTAATTAAACCAAGATGATCCTATCCAATAAGATAGAATGGATTGTTTCAATTTTTTTTCCATTGATGTGATTATAACACCAAACATTTTGAAATAAAACGCCAAACAAGAGAAAACAGCGATTAGAGCCACCAATAGGTAAAATCAAATCGAACAAACATGAAAACCTGCTACAGCAGCATGAAGGAATTGCTAAACCAATTGCAAATGAGAATGAAAAATAAAACTCAAAGAAAACAAAAGTCACAAATGCTATATTGAGAAGAATATGAAGAGAGAGAAATTCGTTGATGAAGTGTAATTTTTCTTATAAGAGTAATCAGTTTACAACTAGGTAGTATATATAAAAGTCTATGGACAAGGGCATGTACGGCCTGTTTGGATTGCGAGATTTTTATCATATCGATCTAGTATCGATATCAGTTCAGTTTGATCAGTTTATGAGTAACTCTATCAGTTTTTCATCGTATCATATCAGTATCGGTTTAATATTAGTTTAGTAGCTGTTTGGTAATAAAATGATACCAGAACAGTATAGAACGATGAACCAAATAGGCCCTAATCTTGTCCATAGAACCCATTGGGGGTGTTTTTATGATTATTGAGTCGAATTTCTTTAATGATTTGTTAAAGGATGAAGAACCACCTTTAACAAAATGTTTACAATTATTAAATTGTCTTTATTATCTTCCATTATTGATAGCTTTTTTCTATTTTAGATGGATAAGATTAATTCAATGAGAGGTTTAAAATCTCTCATGTTATGTATAAATAGACATGATGTGTTTACATTTTATATAAGCAATTTTTCATCCTCATCTATGATCTCTTTACAAATTCTTTCCTAGAATTATTATAACAATTAGCACAAAATATTCCAACAAGTGGTATCGAAGCTATTACGATCAAGAAGGCTCTAATACAATTTTCGCAATATTGTATGTGTGTGTGTATATATATCGAGATGGCTTTTCCCGGTTCAATACAACAATAAGCTATTCCTCTTTTTAATGGTGAAAATTATGGATATTGGAATATCAAAATGAAGGTTGTTCTACGTGCAACACAATACTTGTGGGAAGTTGTGGAGAAAAGTATACCTCAAATTGAGGATAATATCAAACCACAAATGTCAAAGAAAGTTGATTGGTCACAAAAGGATGCAGAAGCTTTGGCTAAAATTCATCTTGTTGTTACAAATGTAATATTTCCAAGAATTATGAATGTTACTTCGGCAAAAAAAGCTTAGGACGTCTTAGAAAAGGAGTTTGCATGAGATGAAAAAACTAAAAAGGTCAAGCTTCAATCTCTCATACGAGAATTTGAGAACTTGAAGATGAAAGATGAAGAAACCATCAAAGATCACTCTTCTAGAGTAATAAAATTAATGAATGAGTTAAAATCATATGGTGAAAATATAACTGATCAACATGTAGTAGAGAAAATGTTGATTAGTTTATCAAAAAAGTTTGATATGGTCATAACTATGATTAAAGAATCAAAAGATCTCACATAGTTAACTATCCCAAAATTGGTAAGTTCTTTATAGATTCATGAAGAATGTCTCAAAAAATTGAATCTTCTTTGGAAGGAGCTTTTCAATCAAAACATAGATCTTCATCCTTTATAAAATACAAAAGAGGAGGAAGTTCTAGACAAAATAGTCTTCTAAATACCAAGGAAATAGAGAGGAAAGATAAATTTTCTCCTTATAGAATTTGTAAGAAAACTAATAATGCAAAAAAGAACTACTGGCATAAAGGAAAATCACAATGCTATTATTGCAAGAAGTTTATCATACCGAGGATGAATGTAGATTGAAGAAACAGCAAGCAAGCATATAAAAAACAATGGAGTAACAAAATCAATTATTTTATGCCTGTCAAAATACTTCTCAACAGAAGGATGCTTGGCTTGTTGATAGTGGATGCACCAATCATATGAGTAAACACTCTCATGTCTTCACGAAATAAACTCTTCTATTAAAGTACTAGTAAAAATAGGCAATGGAGCTGTGGTGAAACTAGAAGGTAAAGGTACCGTTTCGGTTTAGACAAAACATGGCACAAGTTTGATAAAAAGACATCCTTTATGTTCCTAAACTAGATCAAAATTTACTCAGTGTCCCTCAAATGATGCAAAATGGATATTCCGTACATTTTGAGGATGGCATTTGTAATATTTATGATTAAAAAGGGAATAACATTACTTGTGTGAAAATTCAACACAAATGTTTTCCTATTCAATGGCAATACAAAATACAAGAAAAGTCAATGCAGGCTCAAACAAATGAACTTGCATGGTTGTGGCACAAGCGTTTAAGGCATAGTAATTTTCAAGGCTTAAAGCTTCTTTTAAAAAATAACATGGTAAGAGGTCTTCCTAATATTTCAGATACTATTGGTGTGTGTAATGGGTATCAATTGGGAAAAATGTCTAAAAAATCATTTCCTAAAAAACATTCTTGGAGAGCATAAAAAAAGCTTGAATTAGTACACGCAGATGTATACGGGCCTATGAGAACTCCTTCACTTGATAATAGTAAGTATTTTATCTTATTTATTGATGATTACTCTCAGATGACATGGGTCTACTTCATGAAAAATCGATTTGAGGTATTTAAAATTTTCGCGAAGTTCAAGAGCCAAGTACAAAAAGAAAGTGCATGTCTAATCAAGAACCTTAGAAGTGATAATGTGAAGGAATATATCTCTTTAGAATTCAATAAGTTTTTGGAAAAGGAAGGTATTCGCCATCAGCTTACCGTTCCATACTCACCACAACAAAATGGTTATCGAAAAGAAAGAATAGAACTGTGATGGAGATGGTAAGATCCATGTTGAAAGATAAAGGTTTACCAAATAAGTTTTGGGCAGAAGCTGTTTATACATCAATATATCTTCAAAACTGATTATTCACAAAAGCAGTCAATGAAACAACACCTCTTGAAGCATGGTTTGGACATAGACCATCTGTAAGTCACTTGAAAATATTTGGATATATGTGTTACATTTATGTACCTAGTGAAAAGCGACACAAACTACATGACAAAGCAAAAAAAAAGGAATCTTCATTGGATATAGTTCACAATCCAAGGGGTATAGAGTATGCAATCCACAAACTAACAAAATTCAAGTTAGTGAGGATGTCATTTTCAATGAAAATGCTTCTTGGGGCAAGAAGCAAAATGATACCAATATGGTAACTACATTATTACAGCCATAATTAAATTTAATGCCAACACTAGCACTAGTTAATCAACCACATCAACCTTTCCAGGAGGAGTCAAGCAATAATTCAAATAAACCAGCTTCTCCTAGTTATATGAGCGATAATTCTCCAGATTCACTACCAGTAAAGACTCGAAGATTGTCAGATATATATGATACTTCTCAAAGAATTCTTAATCTTGATCCAGAACAATGTAAGTTCAGTTGTTTTACTACTCATGAACCAAACAGTTATGAACAAGCATCTCAGTATGAAGAATAGAAAGTTGCTATGAAAGAAGAAATCTACATGATTGAAAAAAATCAAACATGGGAATTAGTAGACAAACTACCGCATAAGGATGCTATTAGAGTAAAATGGGTATTTAAGACAAAACTTAACCCAGATGGTTCAATCCAAAAACATAAGGCAATACTTGTAATAAAAGGATATTCACAGAAATTTGGAGTTGATTATAATGAGACCTTTGCCCCTATCTCAAGACAAGATAGAATTAGAACAATTATAGCTTTAGCAATACAACATAGATGGACAATTTACTAACTTGATGTGAAATCTGCCTTTCTTAATGACTTTCTAAAAAAAGAGATATCTATTGAGCAACCACCAGGATTTGTAATTAGAGGAAAGGGAGATAAAGTCTTTTCAAGAAGGCATTATATGAACTCAAGCAAGCATTAACATTATGGTATAGTCGAATTGATTAATATTTCATCCAACAAGGTTTTGAGAGAAGTCCAAATGAGGCTACTTTATATATAAAGGTAGAAGAATATGATATTATAATTCTCTCACTTTATGTTGATGATCTTATAGTTACTAGAAGTTGTCCATCAATGACTATCAAATTCAAGCAACAAATGATGAGTAAGTTCGAGATGACTGATCTTGTTTTGATGAATTACTTTCTTGGTATGGAAGTTAACCAAACAAAAGAAAGGATCTTCATTTTTCAAAAAAAAATATGCTTCTAATATTTTAAAAAAATTCAACATGGAAGGATGCAAGCCGATTTCGATTCCTCTTGCTCAGAATGAGAAATTCAGTAAAGATGATGATTCTGGAAAAGCTTATACTAACACATATAGAAGCATGATTGGTAGCCTGTTATATTTAACTACTACTAAGCCAGACTTGATGTATGCTACAAGTTTGTTATTTAGATTCATGCAAAAGCCAACTCAAATACACATGAAGGCAATCAAGAGGGTTTTTCGCTATGTAAAAGGAACCTTAGATTATGGAATTTGGTATAGACCTACAAAGAACCCAGAATTGGTTAGGTATTCGGATAGTGATTGGGTGGGATCTATTGATGACATGAAGAGTACTCTAGGCTATGTGTTCTCACTTAGCAATGGTATTTTTTCTTAACTTAGTTAAAAACAAGATATTGTTGCTCAATCAACTGCAGAAGCTAAGTACATAGCAGCATGTACAGCAGTTAATGAAGTAATTTGGCTTAGAAGGATTTTATTAGAAATAGGTGAAATTCAAAAATCTCCCACTAAGATATATTGTGATAGTAAGTCAGCCATTGCCATTGCAAAGAACCCTATTCAACATAGAAAAACAAAACATATCAAAATCAAGTATCATTTTGTTCGAGAAGTAGAAAGCTTAGGAGAAATTAGTCTAGTCCATTGCAATTCAAAGGAGCAACTAGCTGATATTTTCACAAAACCACTCTCAAATGTGAAGTTTGAATATCTTAGAGACAAGCTTAGCATGCAAAGGAAGTTCTTTAGGGAGGAGTTTTAAAGAATGAAGAACCACCTTTAACAAAATGTTTGCTATTATTAAATTGTCTTTATCATCTTCCATTTATTAATAGCTTTTTTCTATTTTAGGTGGATAAGATCGACTCAATGAGACGTTTAAAATCTCTCATGTTATATATAAATAGACATGTTGTGTTTACATTTTATATAAGCAATTTTTCATCCTCATCCATAATCTCTTTACAAATTCTTTCCTAGAATTATTAGGACAATTAGCACAAAATATTCCAACATGCTTTAGAGGCAAACGTGTCACTGGGTTTTATTATTGATATTACCATCCTTATTGTAGTTTAGTACATGTGAGCTTATGAAACATTGATTTATATTCAGATTTAGCTCGTATTTTAATCTTGTCTAATATCTCTCACTTCATTTACATAAAAATTCCCATTAAGTTTCATTAAGGAATCATCAATATGCGGGCACAGCCCAAGCTTCTTGTCTTGCATAATATCTTTACTAAAGGTAGGAACAAGTTGTTTTATTAGTGAAATATTAGATTTTAGCTCAATGTTTACTCAAATTCGACTCAAGCAAAACCAAGTTTAAATAATTGTCAAATTTAAATTCGTACTAACTTGAGATGAGTTTGGATATATTATCTTAATTTAAACAATATAAATTTTTAAAACCTAAATCACTTTAATCTTGAGTGGAGTTTAAAATGTCTTTAGGGCTACTTTAAGTTAGCAAGCTGGAGTTAAACTCAATTGAACTTAGTCATGTTCAAGCTGGAAGTAAACATTGTGGCCATGGATAGGCTTAGAGGGGAACCCACAAAGACCCTGGCCATTAGCCCAAAAATAATTTCTGACGAAACTGAAAGGCCTACTGAAAAGAAAAGATAAAAAAAAAAAGAAAAAAAATCTGGCCCATTGCACTAAGATATTGTTTATTTACCCATGTACAATTAGGCCGTAAAGACTAAAGAACAACCATACGGGAATGCAGCTTTCATTACAAAATGCTAAAAATGCATTTAGTTCTAGTTAGTCGTAAAAGTTCCGGTTTTTTCGTCTTATTCTAATCATTTTATCATTCTATTTTTATCATTATCAAACAAACTTTTTATGAGGAAATAAATACAAATGAAATATAGATATTTTTATTTATTAACAATTCAAACAGACAAGATACCAGATAAGATAATGATGCGGATATAATATAAATAAAATATGGATGAAAATTAAAAAATCTGAACAAATCCTAGGAAAGTCATTGAGATTTTAATACCCTTGCGCTAAATGTTTAGGGATTTTTTCCCCCCTTTTTTAATGCCAAAACAAACCGGTTGAGATATATTGTTTGACCATATAATTTACAATAAATCTTTTTAAAATACGAGGATTTGAAATATCTAAGTTAGTTTTAGTAGATAAGTTTTAAAATTGATTGGTATTTTTTTTTCCTTTATTACTAATAAGGCCAAAGAATTTGTAATCACATGCAGATTAGAAAATCACAACATAGTATGTTTATTACTTATTGTTAAAATATGATCTATCAATCTTTAGCCTGCTTTGTAAGCAAAGAATAATAACTTCTTCTTTAGTTCTCTCTCTTTTTCTGAGAATCAATTGTAAATATTATATATTTATAAATTAGGCTACTCATATGAATCATAAACCATTTTTTCTAAGAGTAAGAGTTATAGATCTACAATCATATAAGTCTTCTAAATTAAAATATCACATTTTGCTCCAGTTATAACACAAACACTTACATCATTATAACTGCAACAAGGTTAGAAACTTTATAAGATATAGCATATTGTCTTCTTTCACTTGTGATTTTCATTTTCATTATGCAATTTTTTTGTATCTTACTGGTATAAATATCATTATATTATTTTATCTTTTCATCAACTATTTTTTTTTTAATTATACATAGCATATGGCCTTATACATTTTAATCATGCGTCTGCCATCCCATGGTGTCTCATTCTACTTGTTTATAGCCTTTGTCTCATTCTACTCGTTTATAGCTCTTATTCTTACTGAATCCTTTGGGCATAAGTCCTAAATTTTAGAACATAAACCTGATCCACAACATAAAAAGATCACCTTAGAACTTGTATAAATTTTTATTATAATATAAAAATTTTAAGTTATGCCATGCAACATGTTAATTTTTATAAATTGACTAGTATATCCATCCACTCCTTAATGTCAAATAATTTAATCATATATTTTTCATAAAAATATACACACCATGAATTTAATAATGTAACTTGAAATAATTTATTGAATGATACCATCACAAAATTGAAATTCGTCATAAGGCTTAGAACCACTAATTCAAAAGAGTGAATGGCATATTTAATACTTAAACTTTGTCTATTTTTTGTTAATTACCTAAATTTTAAAATTATCAATTTGATGCCTAAATTCTGCCTATATTTGTTATTAACTTCCTTAATTTTACGAAGTTTTGTCAAAATTTAAAATTAACTTTATCTTTTTTTTTTTTTTTTTTTTGTTGCAATTAAGCGCTACAAAGAACCTTGAAAGTTTCAAATAACAAACTAACAATTTTAAATTTTAAATAGAATATACAAAGTTTATGTACCAAAATATGATATTTATCCTATTCAAAATAAATAAATATACCTAATCAATTACAAGATTTTACTAATATGAGAGCAACTTATGAAAAACATAATATGATAAAACAAATCAACTTTCAAATATTTATTTATTTATTCAATAATAAGTTTCAAGTAAGTTGTAATATCCTATTCCCTCGCCCCAACCCCAACTAAAAGTGATTATAAAACAAAAGACCCACATGAAGTTACGCTGTAAAAATAATATAATTACTTTGTAATTTTGAGATACTTTTTCCCTAATAATCATATATAAAGAAAGCTAGATATTAAAAAAAAAACATCATAATTACTACCTATACTTTATTCGTTATTAACTTATCACGAATAACTACAACTACCTCAAAATTTAAAAGTAACAATTTAATGCCTAAATTTTACCTGTTATTATAAATAACTAACTAAATTTTACTCATTTTTATAATTGACTATTTAAATGGAATTTAAATAATCTCAAAAAATTAGTAAATTAGAATTCTCATTTTTCAGGTAATTAATTATAAAAATAAACAAAATTTAGATATGGCCAATTTTTCACTATAATTCCCCCTCCAACACATTGCATTACAGTACAAAAAGAAGCCCCTTCCCTTCATATTTTGTCCTCTCTCCTCCCAACATTTCCCAATAATTATCCCAGCTGATCTTTCTCATCTTCTTTCATTAACAACTCCATTGCTTCATCAAACTCAATTCTGCAAAAACTCTGCCAATCCTACTGCAAAAAAATTCTTATAGCAACCAATTACAGTTCTCGAATTATAAATCGGTAAGCTTAAATCCCAAATAACCGCAGCACTGTTTCTTACTTTGTCCTCACTTTAGATTTCTTTTAAAAGTTCATTCATTTCACATGATACTTGTAACATCAGCTATGATTCAATTAGTTAGCTAACAAACATATCATCTCACGTTTCCTAGTCTCAAAATCTGATCACAACAGCAATAAATAAGAAGGATAGAGTAAAGGACAAAGCCCATCGATGAAGGAAATCTGGACCAGATTGGTGCGTCTAACTTTATGGACACTGAACATGAAACATATGTTTTTTCATGCGCAACCAAATTTCAGCAATAAATCAATGTTTGAAGAATTTTTCATAGTTGAAAAAGAAGCATATATCGTGATCAAGGAAATATGTCAAAATGTAAGGAAAACTTATTCACATCTGAAACAGTTGACATACACGTGTGATGCTGTAGAGAAACAAATACCATGTTTACAGAGAAGTAGCACTCATGCTAATATGGTCGGCTAATCATGATACCTGGTCCAGCTGAGTTTCCATTACTCGAAATCCCTTCATAAAACCATCCCACATAAGAATACACAACAAAAAACTTTCCCTGAGGTAGTGTTGGAAATAGACGTCTTTGGCATACATATGCTCCATCAATGCCATCTCCACATGGAAACTATAGAGTAAGCCCCCCCTGAAATCCTTGCAGATTCTCATATTCACAAATGAGCCAATTAATAATGTTACAGTTTTGCGCATTCTATATATGGGCCTTTCTGTTGCACATTAAAATATCAGATTTTTCACATGGATTTTCACGTCTTAGCCAAACCAATGCCCTGTCCATTTTAGCCTTGGATGCACCTGTGCTCAACCTAATCTTACGTATACACAAATGAAGAGTAATAGAAATCCAAGATTGATGAAGACCCAAGCATCACTAAAAGAATCCAAAGAATGTAGCCTTGCCTCTTATTAGCAATGTCTACTTCACTTCTTCAATGACTTCTCCTTCTCAGCTGTTGAGGTGCAGAGCATCCTTCAAAAAAATCCAGGATGGCGGTTTCCAGTCTTCCACCGAATACTGATGTAATTTTCAGGGTGTCTTCCACTCTCTATATGGCTCCTAAAACGCCCCAGGAAGGACCTGTAAGCAGGAATCAACTTTTCCGATATGGAAATCCTAAGCTCCTCCCTAAGCTGAGCATCAGGAATCAACCACATAGTTTGAGTCCTATGAACCTCCTCAAACATGGCATTAAAAGTCTTAAATCTCTCTCTTAAAGCACTCTTAGAAACCCCTGATGAAAAGCTTCCACTAACATGTAATCCCTCATCTCTTAGACAATACAGCACCCTCACCCATGTTGCTCTCTGGTAACTAGTAGCAGCCTGCCTAAACTTCCCTGTGAGTTTCCTCAAGTATTCATCACCAATCATTGCCCTCAGTTCATCCGAAGTTTTAGCCTTTTGGACAATGTAATGCAAATTATTCATAATGAAGATATGCAGTAGTGATGCATCTTTATAGTGCTTGGACTTCCCCTCCAGATTGAATTGCAAAATAACAATGATCCAAATCAGGTGAAGTTCCAATGGGTTTTTCCCTTCGAATTCAGACATTTCCATATCAGGGATTGAAGGATCTCCTGAGTATCTTGAACCAGTAGAAGGTTTTGACACAATCAGCTCAACCAAAGTTTGCTTATAATCCGAGATCAGGCTTATATAATTCATTACATATCTTGTCAAAGGGTGAATTGTCCCACCAGGAACCGGAACCTGTGATGGTTCCCGCAACACTGCATTCTCAAACTCCAACAGAATCCCCCTCGCAGCCTCTCCCAATCTCGATAATATCTCTGCTGCCTGGACCCTTATTGACTCTGCTGATTTGGATTCAAAAACCACATTGATATCGGGCATCAAATCCATCATAGCATCATGGAGGTCCAAAATTTTAAACAACTTCTCGGGAGACCTCTTGCTTATGCTTATAGCTTCAGCAAAATTAAACAACTGAATAGCAGGACCCTTAACAGTCTCCATAAAACAAGCATCTTCAATCGATGAACCAATCCCATAAAATATTTGCTCACAAAGTCTCTTTTCACTAGCAAACAAAACCCTAACACAAACTTTAGCTGCCCTAATCCACCTCCTAATCTTTCTCTCCAAAACATCCCACTCAAGCCTCTGAACATCACCAATACTCAATTTTTCAACACCCAAATTACGGAAACTCGAATCCACTGCATACTTTCTCACACTGCCATGTACTTGAACACATTCCCTAAAATACCCACACGACACCATTCTCTCTGCAATACTCCTAAGATCACAAATTGCTTCTCCGGCATTAAATCAACCTCTTTTATACTACTACTTGACCTATAATTCATACTGCTAGTACTATCACTTCTCGAACTCGACTCCCCAAAATTATCAAAACTCAGATCCAATTCCTCGTGAATCGAGGACCCATCATCGAGTTCAACACGAGTTAATGACGAGTGAGTTGACTCAGTGAGTGACTCGGTCTCAATAGGGTTAGTATGACTACCAGGATACTGCGAAACTCGTCCTCCAGCCTTGCCATGGCGATTTGGAGGTCGATTCCGCTTTTTGGTTTTGCTCAGAGACAGAAATCTCGGACATCGAGCTTTGGATTTCATCAACGGCGCTCAGGTACTGATCGAGTTCATGACGACTCGATGAGTCAAGAATCGATTTTTCTCTCGAGTCATGCGAAGCAGTGGAATCCCAACTCAAGATCATTCTTTCAGCTTCCTCGAAGGATGTTGGTGAAGAAAAGTTGAGATTTTGGTCATGATTTTTGGGAGAATCCATGTAAAAACTTGAGCTAAAAAGAAACCAATAAAAGGAGCTTGCTTTAATTGTAAAGGTTCAAACTTTTGTTACTTATGGACTTCTTTGGTGAGTTTAAATAATTGGGTTTTTAGAGAAAGAGGGAAAGAAAGAAAGAGAGAAACAAAAAGATAGGGATAGTGAGGATTTTATAATTTTGATTGGAATTGGAATTTGGATTGGTGGGTTTTAAGTTTTTGCTTTTTCTGTTTGGTTTGGTGGTGGTGCAGCTGCTGAAACAGTAGGTTATAATTTTTTTTTTTTTTTGGAAGACAAACAATGTATGTTATGTTTGTGTGTACTTATATTGTATGTGTACTTGTACGTCGAATGAGGTAACGCTGTGTTTGATTAAATATGAGAAGGAAGGAAGGAAGGAAGGTGTGAATAAATTCCACGAGATGGACTTTTCAGGACCAATGGTGGAAGAGCCAGGCAAGAAGCCCTCTCTCTCTGTTTTTGATTATTTTTGACACCTGATGGTGTGACCATTTAGTTTTCTTTGGGGAGAAAAATATCTTTAATTGTCTAAACGGGTCCTTCGGACGAGTCTTTTTCACCATGATTAATGGGTTTTGGGACAAAAGTTTAGCTCTCAAAAGATTTTCGCTTTCTACTAAATGATACAAAAAAGTAAAATACATGTCAAGAGAAATTTTATTCAACTTTCTAATGCAAAACAGGGTACATCTTAACAATTTTTCTTTTGGCTTTTTCATGAAAACTTAGGCTAATAGTTCAGAAAGTTTATCAAAATCAAATTAGGTGATTTATCTTAATTCTTATTTTAGATGTTTATAAAGGTAAAACATATATTAAGAGTAAGTAACTCATCAAAATGTGGAACTTGTTGCACTATATGTATAGTCTAGTGAATTTTATATTTGTTATATTGTTATACCTTTTTCCTTGAGGGTACATGTAAAAGGTAAATGATTATAAGATAGCTTTTACATGAAGTCTTACCTTGATCTATTCTATAAGTAAAATTATAAATAAGCCGAACTATTTATGAATTATTTAAATTGAACTTATATTTAATTAAGATCAATTTATGAATAATTGATTATACTGAATTTAAGTTATTTGACTAGTTTATCTAGTTGAATTCAAACATGATCATGTTTAAGTCAATTAACTTTATAATTAAATCTTGCAAAACTGTCTTCTAGACTTGTAAGGCATTTGGAGGTTCATCTTTTTAGTTCTCCTCAAACAATAAAGGAGATCATAAAATCGTAAAGGTTGAAACTTTCTTATTTATGGACTTTCTATGAGTTTAAATAGTTGGACTACAAAGAGAGATAAACAAAAAAAAAAAAGGAAAAGAAAGAAAGAAAGATAGATAGTTGAGATACTTAACCTAGTGTTGTATGGAGTCCTCTTCTTGCTAAAACTTATGTACTTTGTATGTCGCAAGCTTTTTATTTGCACAATCTATTTGTGTCTATTAGCCTTAAGTTAAGGCCTGGCCCACTATTTTCGTAAAGCCTTATTAACCAATCAACTATCTTTATTTAAAATAGAATGTGGATCCAATCAAACGCAAAAAAGATACGTTATATATCTTTACTCTCCCCTTTTGCTTCTATTCACCTCATAATAGGTTTTAATTTATTAAATAATTACACTGAATGATATATTTCTTTTATATTTAATGAAAGATCCAAAATGATTAATATCTTAAGTCTAAATTGGTGTGTTTTATCGAGTTAATCGAAAGTACTCTAGGGTTTATTTGTGTTTGAGTTATTTGTATGGCAGGTAGAAGATGATTAGAATTCGAGCTTCTAGGATGCTCTTACACACACACTAACTTCTTAGGTAAAAGGCTTTCTAACATTCTATTATTTCTTGTATTTATATTTGCAAGTAGTTTTTTATATTCTTTGGCACAAATTGATAGGCTGTCATCATGTATAGATACACTTGTGTACTATTAAGAAAATTTGTGATGCTATTTTCCAGGGTCCTAGTCAATGATATAATCTTTGGTCCTTCGTAATAACATATTCCTCCTCCTTTTGGGAAATTGCCTTGTCTTAAGGTGATAATATGAATAATCCCTTTTGAATTCCTATGTCCACCTAAGAGGAATTCCTAGTAGGAAGAGACTCCCATTGTTCCAATATATGAGGAAAAACTTGACCTTGTCTATAAATCCTCTGTGAGTCAAGGATGGCTTGTGGCTTGATCATAGGAAGGTTCCTATAAGAA
Source organism: Combretum micranthum (assembly GCA_024138025.1). Lineage (NCBI taxonomy): Eukaryota > Viridiplantae > Streptophyta > Magnoliopsida > Myrtales > Combretaceae > Combretum > Combretum micranthum. The sequence goes on from JAMXBD010000346.1 coordinate 742,382, forward strand.
TCCAGTGGTAAAGGGACTACTTGAGAACTATTTCGTTCCATCTTCTTCAATAAAGAGACATGAAGAACGGGATGGATATTAGAAAAAGGATGTAATTCCAAACAAAAAGCTATATTATCCACTCTTCGATTTGAAAAAGAAAAAACTAGTAATACCTAAGATATGCAGATTATGGCTAATTTGGATTCTATTTCAAAACTTAATTCCTAATTATGCAATTAACAATAAATGCAACAATAATAGATATAACTTTCAAGGTATTTTACATTCTCTATATGGCTCTTAAAACCCCCTAGGAAGGATCGAGCAGGAATCAACTTTTGCAATATGAAAATCAGAAGCTCCTCCCTAAGCTGCACATCAAGAACCGACACATAGTTTTCAAGTCCTATAAACCTCCTCAAACATCACATTAAGTCCTAAACCTCTCTCTTAAAGCACTCTTCAACACTGCTAACGAAAAGCTTCCATGTAATCCCTCATCTTTTAGACAATACAACACCCCATATTATTCTTTGGTACTCGTAGCAGCTTATCTAATCTTCCCCATGAATTTCCTCAAAAATTCATCACCAATAATTGCCCTCAATTCACCAAAGTTTTAGCCTTTTGGATAATATAATGCAAATTATTCATAATGAAGATATGTGGTAGTGATGCATCTTTATAGTGCTTGAAATTCCCCTTCAATTGAATTTATAACGATAATCCATATCAGGTGCTATGTTTGGAAATTTTTTAAAAGAGGAAAACTATAGAAATGGACAAAAAGGAAAGAGTGAAAGTGAAATGAGTGGAAATAGGAATGAGTAGAATATTTATTTTATGCTGGTAATTTAAGAAGGAAAAGGAAGAAAAGGAAAAGAAATATAGTTAGTGATTAACAAAATTATCTCTATATCATTTCTATGAAATATTAGTAAAAAGATCAATTTGGTAATATATTTATTTTCCACCACTTTCTACCCATTTCTCTCCAAAAATTAGAGAGAAAGAAGTGACTTAAAAATTTAAAATAATGAAAACTTCCACCCATTTCTTTTCTTCTCTACACCTTTCCACCCTCACTTATATTGCTAACAATTTTTCTTTTCCTTTCTGTTGCTTTCCAGCCGGTTTCCACACTTGAATCCACACTTGAAAGGGGATCAAACACTGCAGAAGCTCAAATAGGTTCTTCCCTTCATATTCAGACGCTTCCATATTAAGAACCGGAGGATCTCCTAAGTATCTTGAACAAGTTAAAAGGTCTTGAGACAATCAACTCTACTACCAAAGTTTACTTATAATCCGAAATCACGTTTATATAATTCATTACATATTTTGTCAAAGGGTAAATTGTCCCACCAGGAACCAAAACCCAATGATTCCCCCAACACTACATTCTCAATCTCCGACAAAAGCCCCCTTGCAACCTCTCCCAAACTCAATAATATCTCTGCTTCCTGGACCCTTATTGACTCTGCTGATTTGGACTCAAAAACCACATTGATATCGACATAAAAGCCATCATAGTCATGGAGGTCCAAAGTCTTAAACAACTTCTCAGGAAACCTCTTACCTATGCTTATAGCTTAAGCAAAAATTAAACAACTAAATAGCAGGGCTTTAACAGTCTCCATAAAACAAACATCTTCAATCGATGAAACCAATCCCATGAAATGTCTGCTCACAAAGTCTCTTTTCACTAGCAAGCAAAACCCTAACACAACCTTTAGTTGCTTTGATCCACCTCCTAATCTCTCTCTGTAAGGCCCCGATTTACCCTATATTTAAAATAGGCAAACATAATTCCCTAACCATATATAATCTGCAATATTATATGTAAAATTGTAATCCAGGATCAATTTGTATAGTTATTTCCTAAATGTCTTATAAGAATAAACTTTATTACTAATAGTACATAATACATTCTATAAAATACAACTTTTAACTTCATTACTTCATAAAAGATCCAAACATAATATAACCATATACATACATACATACATACATACATACATACATACATTACAAACAAGGCTCGTAAACAAGCTATTTACAAAATATATCAAAAGATAACAAAATTCTATTAACTAATACATAGGTTTTCAGAGCATATATGTACATATAGCTATTCTATTACATGGGTTCCATCAATGTTAAGGTCGTCTCTACCTCCCAATCATCTAAGAACTCCTCAAAATCCGATCCATATCCCTTACTTGTATAGAATTCGTTATCCAGACCTGAAAAGGATAAAAAATATGAGTCAAAGGCCCAGTACACAAGTAACAAAAACAAATACCTAATGGCTCACACGAGCTTAAAATATAATGCAATGCGACAATCATTCACTTATTAGATAATCTTTAATTAGTCAAACATCACTGGAGTATTCAAACTCCGAACAATAAGGATATCTGGGGGTCCTGAGTAACGATCACGACGCTCAGGGAGTTGATATAAGCAGTTCGGATGCTTATATCTCCTAGATGATATATCCATAAAAGAGAAAATAACTTCATCTAGGGTTAATAGCTGTTATACAACTTCACTTATTATAGTCCATAACATCACCTAGTCCAACTGTTTCCATAAACATTTGAACTATGTCATATTATTTCTAGCTAAGCTTAAGCAAACGTTTCGCCGATACCGTCTTCTCCATTAGTTACCCGCCATACCACTTAGGAAAGTCTTATCAAAAGACAAGGTGGCCTAAGCGCCTAAACTACCATGCCCTTAATCTGAGCAAGGTGCTGCTCCTCGAACCGGATGTCGATCTGCCATCTAGGCCAGATACGAATGTAAACAGCATAAGAGACATCCAATTCAAACAAAGGTTTAAGATTTTCTATATTAAAATTGGTTAAAGATATGCCTATCCTAAGCAAAGAAAAACACGTTATTGCGTACATGTACTAGCTTGGGAATTAATAGGGTAGCCGAGCGAAGATCAATAAATGTTTAATCAAATTATCACAATTTCAAGCTCAATATCAACTAATCTCATACATAACCATTTAAATAAATTTAAATAATTTATCACAAGATCTTAAAACAAGCAAAAGAAATTATATATATAATATAACTAGTTTTAGCTTAACATCCATAGAAAAATCAATAATTTGTTAAATCTACAAATATACTTAAATTATGCTTAATTATATCACTCAATCATCATTACATATCAAATATTATTAATCTATCTCATTTTAACTTAAAAAGATTCATTCCATAAGTTAAAACACATTTAACAAACCAATACAAAATTTTAACTTTGTTTTGGAAAGTGTAGCAGCTGGAAAGAATAAAAATTTAAGCATTGATATTTTTAAAATTTGTAAAAACTTAAAACATGAAAGTTGTAGATCTCTTTTTATTCTTTCCAACACAACTTAAATCAGCTCAATCAGAGGTCAGATGAAAATGTTATGGCTAATTTACAAAATAGTGTCGCAACAGGGAAGAAATTCGAGACTGCAACACCCCTAGCAACGGGGCCGTTTAGAAGGCCGTTTCAACTCAAGGAAAATGAGATTTTTGATCTAAGAGTGCAACACCCCTCTCAATGGGGTCGTTTCGAAGGCCGTTTGCTCCAAACACCCCTCCAAATGGGGCCGTTTTGATAGTATTTGACAGTTTTTAGATACCTTTGTTTTGAATACTAATTTTTACAACTTTAACACTTTTAACTTCAACCAAAACACTTTCTTAGCTCTCTATGGGACTTCACATCATCTATCATGCATTTCTAACTCATTAAACAACATCATTTCACTTCAATCTCCACCCTCCAATCAATACAATATTCAACACAACTTTCAACAAGCTCAACTTCACTTAACCCTTACCACACCACTCATATATCATTCCATTTTCATCCTCATACTTCAACTACTAAACATGCATATATTATACTTTATTGGTAGCCCAAACCTTCATCAACACATCACTAATACATATATACATATCAAATTCACATTTAACAAACTCTACATTATGAAACTTGCATCAAATGTAACTCAAACTTACCTCAAATATTTGGGCTTGGTTTGTAAGGCTTTAGAATGATTTTTTGATGGCCAACTTGCAAGAATTTGGATGTGAATCTTGGTTTTGAAGTTGGGATAGCTTTGGAAGAGAAAATAATGGGTTTTGTGTTTGTTTGGGAGGTTATTTTGAGAGTGGTTTGATTTTGGATGAAAATAAGGTATTTTTGGGCTTAATGTTTATCCAAAATTGACTTTTAAGGCAGCCCACATAAAGTCATAAAGTAGCTTTTTAATTAGGCTTAATTAAGGTTATTAATTTAAGTAAAACAAAGACATTTAGCTAGTTTTTGGTTTAAAAAAAAAAAAAATCTGCTACACTGTACTTGATATATATATAAATCTAATATTACTCATTTCATATACAACATCAATATGTAAATCAATATTAAGTATTTATTATACTAATGTAAACATAATTATTCTACACTACTCAAACATATACATTAAATTACACTAGCTTAATCTATATCTAAAACATGTTATTTATTTATTTTAATATGCAACTATAATCACTCATATATAATATGATATTGGGAATAAAAGCATGGCTATTACATCCTCTCCAAAACATCGCCACTACTCAATTTTTCAACACCTAAATTACGGAAACTCGAATCCACGGCATAATTTCTCATACTACTATATACTTGAACACACTCCCTAATATACCCACATGACATCATTCTCTCCTAAGATCACAAACTACTTCATCCGACATTTCATTAACCTCTCTTAAAAAAATTTCTCTTTTTCACCAAAATTATCAAAAATAAAATAAAATAAAACACATGAAAAGGGATCACGTGTTATTGTCGTGTCATCACTATATCATCACCACGCCATTATCATGTCAATATAATTAAATTGATTTTATCTAAATATTATAAGCTATACATATTAATTAAATAAAATAATAAAAATTTTAAAATAAACTAAGAAAAAATTTCAAAAATAAGGTAATAATTTTTTTCTAATTACTAAAATCTATTATAAATTAATTTTATAGTTTTTTTACTAAAATATACATTGCAATTTTATTTTTTTTTAATTTATCCTGCGCAAATACTAAAGTGTTATCACTTAATTAAATTGATTTTATGTAAAGATTATATTCTATACCTATTAACTAAACAAAATAATAATTCATTTGAAATAAACTAAGACAAATTTTGAAAATTAAGAAAAAAATATTGATTATTTTTGCTAATAATTATCTTTACTAAAATTTACTACAAATTATTTTTGTTCTTGTTTTTAGACTAAAATATACCGTGTTATCATGATAATAACATGGTGATGACACAACTCTATTGACCCCATGTTAGTATTGATGTTGACATTTTAAAAGGAAGTATTTGTTGTATATCGAAAATTGAAGAGTCCATGTTTTTTACAAATTTTACAAGAATGATCGGCATAATTTACCATATCTTTAATTTTCTAAACAGGTCATTAGGACGAGTTATTTTACACCCCCACAGCCTTCCCCCCGCCCTCCCTCCGGCGGGAAGGTCATGGGACAAAGTTTAGCACTTAAGAATTTTCACCCTTTTTCTCTAAAATTATAGAAAAATTATTTAACTTTCTTTAACAAGTTTATATAGAGAACATATTAACATTTTTCTTTTCGTTTTTCCAACCGGATTATGTGATTTTATCTTTACTTGCAATTTTTATGTTCACAATGGTAAGACACATTAAGGATGAACATAATTTTTTCAATTATATATAATTAGGTAGGCTTCACATAGTATTATAGGATACAAGTTAAGTTTCACTCTAGAACTTGCTCGAAGTCCACTTAATATGTACTTAAGTTCATTTTGAGAATAGTGAAGACGAACTTAAGCTTCACATACTCAAGTAATTTAATGAATTAAATTCGATTTGAGTTTGGAGATTAATAGTGTTTTAATTATAAGGAACAAAAAGGTTATGTTGGGTTTGAAAAATGATCCAAATTATTTTAGAAAATAAATAATAATTGCCGTGTGATTAAGAAGATTCTTTTTATGTGATATATTAATTAAAAGATTATTTGGCTTGTGCTTATTGAAATGTACAAGTATTTGACTTTTTTTAATATAAACTATCGCATTATACAATGTATTAGTTTTATGAAATAATTATATCAACAACAATCATCTGAACACATTTAGAATTTCTTAGTTGCTTGGATATTAGCTCCATTTACCTATTTATGTGGTAGTAATGTAGACCTAACCACTGATCCGAGCTAGCATAGTCCAAATCGGATTAAAAACGACCTATAAACATATGTGTACTAGTTCACAAAATTATTTAAGCTAAACCCTATAGTTTGATTTTTTTCCCCTCCTTTTGAACTTACCTATAGTTTATGTAACAATTTACCCCCATACTATCCTCAGGCTATCAGACTTAACGGCATCGCACACAATCATGTACTATTCCTCTCATATCCTTGACCACCCTAGCTGCAGCCATCGCATTTCGAACTTGAGACATGAGACTTTGTTTACCTTAAAGGCAACGTCTCTCATCAATTGAACTATCTTTAAAGCAAACAAAAGTCCTATGTCCCAAGTTCAAACTGCTATGGCTGCAGCTAGGATAGTCACAGTCATGGGGGAACTGTACCCAATTGTGTGCAATGCCGCTAAGCCCGATAGCTTGAGGTAAATTGAGGGCGGATCATTACCAGTTCATTTTGGTTCATTGTGATTTAAAAAGGGGGGAATTTTGCTCCTCATGGTTTGGTTGAAAGAAAATTTGAACTACAGTGAAGCAGTACTCGTAGCTAACACAGACTATGGCATGCCCTTTCCTAGGACGAAGTTTCTCCATCTTATTGTATGATTTAAATTAATACAATGCAACTTGGTGTAGCTTTGCCTTCTTGTGTGGACGGAAAAAATTGCTCCAACATAGTTAAATCATTGGAAATCAAGGCTAAGTGTGTGTAATTTCAATTTTTAGCTATTTAGTGTTTTATCTTTATATTTTAGTAAATTACTGTTTAGATTTTCAAAATATGTGCAATTTAATATTTCTATTGAATATATTAAATAGGATAATGGCAAATCAAATATATATAATTTAAATTTTTTTGCAAATTTTGACAATTTAATGTTGTACTTTTAAATTTTAGCTATTTTTTATTATGTGTCTATTATTATCATGTCATTAAAATAAATGTTTGTTAAATATTATTTAACGAATACACTAAATCATACATATTATGAAAGTATAGCGCTAATTTATCAAATTTCTAAAATAAAATACTACATAACCAAAAATTGAAAGTATAAACATTCCATACGTGATTATTCTAAACCATCCATTGAATGAAAAAAGGGACTGTCCATCGAATACAGAAACAAAGGGAAGAGAAACAACACGATTAGTCCATAAATCTTGATGAAAGAAAATTGGTAACCTATTGACAAAGAAAACCCTTTCGATTTTCAACACTTTCTTAGGACATACCAATAAAAACAGAAAGAACGAAGTTTCATGTTTAATTTAAGTTCGTTCCTGCCAATGTAAGCACCTTCGTGAGTATTTATAAGAGGGACGCTTTGGGAACCAGTGATAAACCTTGTGATCAAATTACGCCACCAATAAACGACATAAAGCTCGGATAGATATTGTCAGTAGCACTTTCATGTAAAGAATAATGACAAAAATGATACTTAAATTTTTATAAAATAAATAATTAAGTATCTAAAATTTGGTTTAAAATAATTTGGCACACAAGCAAAGCTTTTTATATCTGAAATTTGGTTTTGACAATTTTGGTATCTAAACAAACATTTTATAGACTTTTTTCATATCTTATTTTACTTACTTTATGTATAAAAAAAAAAAAAAAACAACGAAAACTTTATTCATATATCAAAATAATAAAAACCAAACTTCAATACAAAAAAAAAAAATCAACAAAAACTTTATTTAAATATCAAATTATTCAAAATCAACCTTAAGTACCTAATTCTTCTTTTACAAAAATTCAGATACCATTTTTTTTTAATAACCCTTGGTGTAATAAACTTTTATGTTCTTAAATATTAATTATTGAACCCATATGATTAACTACACAGCACAGGCAAACGCCACGTGTCTGCACATCATAAATTCATGACCCCAGTGGAGAGGACTAACTTGTTTTTTGGCCGCTCGAGAGGACCAAACTCATGCAAGTATTTTCCCATCAAAGCGATGGAGCAACTTTGTGTTAATTCCATAAGTTTAAGCCTTCATTTTTATTTTGGTTTCAAAGAGAGAATAAAGAGAATACAAAATTTAAACAAAGAAGTATAAATGCAGTCTCCCTAAGCTGCTGAAAGTTCGATTTCTCACCGAAATTAAACATTAAGATTCAAGATTTTCATCTTAAATCTAATATTCAATTTAACCATTCAACTCACTGGAATTAAATTATTTGAGTTTAACTCAACAATAACTCAAACTCAATTCGATTGTCAAGTCAAGTTCAAGCTAATCAAAAAGTTATTATATTCAAGTTCAAGTTTTAAAACTTGATTCAAGTAGCTCATGAACGTATTTGAGTTTTTTTTACATTTTTTTATAAAAAATTTGCGAAACTTATGTTTTTCTCATTTTTAAAAGATGTTTTCATACATTGGATTTTTCCCCAATATCCAATAGTTCACATTAATTATATTTAAGATCAAATTAACTAAAAACCCCATTCAATTATCAAATCCCAATTCATTTTTTAATCTAATTGACTTTTTTAGGAATAATCTAGTCTACTTGATTCAAGCTCAAGCTATCAAGTTATAACTCAAGTTGAATTCAAGCTTAAAAAATAAAGCTCGAATCAAGTCTTAAGACTATATTGTCTCAACTTAACTCATTCACAACCCTACCCAACACCACCATCTTACATAATCAACAAACTCATACTTACTATAAAACACAGACCCATGAAATTCTAATTCGTAGAAATAATGGAAGGACACTGTATGGTGCATTCAACACGTTGGATCACTAATAACATCTTGACATGTTTCATAACCTAAAATTCAGCATCCAATAATAACATATGGAAGCATACCAGGGACCCAACAATTCGAATTCAGTTGCAGCTTAATGTAAACTTGATCATTTATACCTTCATTATTTGCCCATGCTAAGTACTGAGTTGCAAAGAAAGAGCACAATAGATATAGTAAATCCTCTATAATTACTACGCCAATATTGAATTTACTCTAGTTGAATACTCTTTCTTTGCAACTCAATATTTAGCATGGCAAATAATGAAGGTACAAATGATCAAGTTTACATTAAGATATAGTAAATCCTCCATAATTACTAGGCCAATATTGAATTTACTCTAGTTGAATAATAGGATACCAATCAACTCACAGTATAAACTTTCCTGGGCAGAATAAAAAATCAGCAACACAATTTATGATGGCGATGAAAACCAAGCAACCCCAGAGATTCAAGAATTGCACAGCTCCACTAAAGAGTATTCATTTTGTAAAATACAAAGTATAATATACTAAAAAACCCCTTAACAGACACGATCAAAAGCTTACGGGTTGCACATCCTGTTAAGAGGAGCATCCAGACATTTCTAACAAACTACTGTGCTAATATTTGTGGACACGGCTTCAACCCCATCAAAAATAGCAGGCATTCAAAGCACTTAACTAATCCAAATCCAAGAATTCCATTCTTTTCCTCATAGTTCCTTTGAGATCTGATGCCTCCCTTTCAGCCTTCTGCGCCTGTATTTTATAAAGTCATCTAAATCAATATGGAGACAAAGCAAAAACATTAAGGAACACTACAACAATGACATGCCTGATTTGAATAAGTATCACTAACTAGATGCTGAGTCGGACAAAGCAACTAGAAAAGGACTGGGAATCAACCATCTCTAAATTATAATATTTGCCGACCAGAAGTTAGAAATAATTGTGCCTTTTCACAAATCAGTTTCGTCACAGCCCATCCCTTTTCTTGTAAAGAAAATATTAGGATCAGCGAATCAGACAGAGGTGAGGAATGGGGGACGGTGCGTAGCTTGCAAATTAAATTCCTCAAGGCATAGCATAAATCGTATGACTTTGGCTGCACTAATCACATCAAACTATCAACTCTTCCGCTCAACTCATTGAGGAGTCAAAGTGAAGGTGCTTGTCAACAGGTAATAACTAATAACAGACTAATGAATAACTTATAGACGATTTTATGGATCAGCGAAAGTAGTGGATGGCTTGAAAATATTCGAACTTGACTTGCAAAGCAATCTACACATACATCCATACTTATGAACCAGCACATTAACCTCGTACAGCTTAATGGAGATATTATATTTCCAGGATAAACAAGTGCAGAGAACCATTAAAACAGTTAAATAATATTTCATCAAGCAATTACTTATATGAAATTTATGTTATCTAAGAAAAAATGAAGAAAAAGTACTCAATTCTCAATACAATAAAATATGCGCAGAGGAAGAAAACATGAGAAAAACATCTTACTCTTTTAATTTCTGCAGCAGAAACCCGAGTCATATGTGGCGGAAGTTCTTCTTTCTCCACATCCTAATATAATTCATCAGATTTGAATAAGGCAAAAGTAAAAACTGCAAATTAGAATCAAACAATAGATGTAATAGGCCTACCAGTTCGCCAATTAGAACCACATTTTCACCACGGATCACATATAAACCTAACGGGATATCACAGTAGAGGTCTCCAACAATGACTCTTTCACAAGCACCCTCAAGGACAGCATTCGCTGCAAAGAAAATTGACAACGTGAGTGACTTTAAAGCATCCGAATCACCATTCAAGCATAGAAGAATATGGGAGCAATAGAAGCTGGATCCTAGGCATACCAAATTGGTCAAAGGAACGGAGTATTCCTAAAAGCTTCCGTCCATCCCGCAACAGTACAAGAAGTTTCTCTGACAGAAGATGACATTTCAATAAGAACCCCAAGAAAGCCAAAAATAAGAGATAATTGATAATAATCACTCATAAGAAGCACATAACACCCAACAATATCATAATGGCTATGACAATAAACACAATTACTTTTATCACTTTTAGACATATTGGCATTACAACTTCAAGAAGCTAAATCAATTCCCTGCCTTCTCGATATATCATAGCCGTAACATGTCAAACTGCAAACTTAGAATCTATTACCAATTTACAACAAATAATCACCACAGGGTTCTTTCTGTTTTTTCAATGGCCATGTTCAGAACCAGTATTTAACCGCCAAGACCCACATATTAGGAGAGGCAATGATAATGCCAATGCAACATCAGCTTATAAAGATTTTTCAATATACTATTTGAAACATTTAGACCTTGTAAGTCTTTCACTGAATTGTTGATTGTTTACATCAGATTGAACAAACGACACATATCGAGCAGGAACTAGAATTTCCATGTTGTCCATTACACGTCCCATTTACGCACCACCAATCACACATAACCACATAGAATAAATACATAATGCAGCCTAAATTTTGCTTCTCTATTCACACACGGCGTTATATGGCCAGCTATATCGTGAATGGCGGTAACTACATCCATGATCCACGACATCAACTCAAATCAGAAGACAAAACAATTTTTAAGTACAACACGCAGCAGTGACAGACATATTAACCGGTAAGAAAGACAAATCCTGGACACTTATCGGCGCTGCCTATATCCCGAAGCTATACTTCAACAGGGCAACACAAACCCAAAGACAAGCTTTTCTTTTTTCCCTTTTTCAAGGTATAAACATTTGGACAGGATAATCACGTAACAAAGAAATCTTAATAAAAGAAAAATGATAAAAATACATGAATGTGAAGAAGCTTACTATCAAGATAGCTTGCAAGTGAAGTAGAAAGATAAATATCCTCAGGACCTGCCCAAGACATTGATAAATATCCTATCTTACTATTATTCTCTCAAATTTTGTGTTCAATTCACAACAATTCACTAAATACCAATCCCCAAAGTGCATTGGCAATGGAGGGAAGAAAAATCCCAACTTTATCCCAATCCTCGACAACCCAAAACCCTAATTCCCTTAATTTATCTTCAACAATCTCAAACACCCAAAATCAAACCGGATTTTTGCAGCAAAACCCTATCTTGAATCTATTTTACAAAGAACCCTAGTTTTTTGCAGCAAGAAGTCAAAAAAAGATTGCTGCTTTTGAGGGAAAGAGGGAAATTGGAGGAAGTAGAGGTGAGTATAGAGAGAAGGGGGGGATTGGATCCACTTTTTCTAGAAAAATTTCCAGAGAAAATTGAGTAAAGTTAAGAGGGAAAGTGGGAGAAAGTGTGAGGTAGAAATATATTAATTTTAGGGCTTGGAGTCGGAGTTGTGGTTAGTTAGGTTTGATTTTACTGGACTGAATTAATGTTGTAGTGGGTTGAATGTTTGTTTTCTTCATTTGATTTGATTCAAATGAATAGAAAAGCAAAAGTCACAAGTCAAAAGAAAGACAAGGAGTAAAGTAGCAGGTAGAAATTTAATTTGTCCGAGGATTTCATAAGCATATATGAAATAAATGGAGATTGAATATACTCTTTCCTTTATTTTGCTATTAAAAATCTTTTATTTTTTATTAATTATTTGAATTAAAATTCTTAGGTAATATTATTTAAGATAATGAAGTGTTTCACAATCCATCATAATTTTGTGCTAATCAAGTGCTTGGGTTTGAAAAAATACTTTAAAGTTTTTTTTTTTTCAATTTTTGTGATGTATTATTATAATGTTATTGTAGTTTGAATTAAATTTTCTTATTTGTGAATATTTCTTACTCATTATTCAAAGAAACATGGTTTAGAAATGACATAAGACAAAAATAGATCTAAAAAGAGGGAACATGGTTTAAAGGGGTGCAAAACGAGTTGAATGGGAGTATGCCATGGGGCTATGAGCAAGGCCCCAACCCTTAACAGTCACCTCATGAGTTTTATAGCAAGTGCTTAAAGTCACTACTATTTTTCTAATTTCCTAATCTATGATAGTTGCAAATAGTTTGATTCATGGCCTGCTTGTAAAATCGACATCTTAATTATTTGCTCTTGACTCTTTAATCCACATAAATATTTATTGTTGATTGGTCTATAATATAAATATATTACTTTAAAAGTAAGCATTTCACATCTTCTTAACCAATTCTTTCATCTCGACTCAATTAAATCTTTATCCATCTCACTCATTTAAATTTTTATCAATTATTTTTTGCATGTCCTACTCGGACTGGCCTTATTTGCATGCCTTGACCCTCTAGCACTTTAACCTAACTTTTTAACCAATTTCAATGTTTATCTATATTGATCCATGAGTTGCAAATCTTTCCCCACATTAAAATTCAATGCCTTGTGACATGCAAAGCCAGCAGACTTAACGGTATATTTAATTAGTCTATTTATATAAATATATATATATATATGGTATGTAAAATACTAAATAAAACGATATACAATAATCAGCTCATTTGGTGTTTCATCATTTACTTAAGTTCTTTACTATTATCTTATTTACATAAAACTATGCTCAAACAATTAATTGTTTTGTAAGTTATAAAAAAAATTACGTACTAATTCTTAGTTATATTCTTATGTGCATGATTCTATGACACATGCCCTTATTAGATCTAATTTCTCATAGCCGATTACGGTAGTATGATTACGCTAGAGATTTCCATGAATTTTAGTTGCTTCAGCCATTTGAAAATTAAGTTTACTTTATAGGTCATGCCTTTTGCTCTAGATGAAATTTATTATCATAATGTGTTTCCTAATAAGGATTTTTTAACAGTTTAACAAAATGATAGTATTCTTAAGTTTAAATTGGTTTGTGTAGTTCAACTTAGTTAACCATACCTAATATTTAAGGATATAAACAGAACGGGTTTGAGATGAATTATTCAAACCTAAAACTTGCCCCAATTAATTAAAAGATCATCCAAAACCAAGAAAAACTTAATAAAATCTTTTCCACCGTACCCCAAGCCTGCTCCCGTTGGATTTTAGCAAACGCGATTCCCGCTGGAATAGGATTTAATGTATCGCATTGCCCTTTATCACGGACAAGAGAATACGAATCTGTACAGTACCTTCTGTTTGTGACAACTGAATTATTCTCGCAAGTACGGTGGAAAATTTTGTCCGAAGCATTTAATGTACAAATACATTAACTTATCCATTGAAAATGAGAAAGGAAAAAGAAATGATAACACTACAGATTTTTTTTTTTTTTCTTTTGGCCAAAATAACACTCCAGACTAAAAAAGTGAGAAGGATGAAAAGCAACCTAGCAAGGTAGTTATAGCCACGAAAAGCACACCAGTAGCCCCGTCTTCTGTTCATGAGACAGAGAGATGCAAACGGTGTGAAAGAATTGGTAGCCATATCATCTATATATATTTATGATTTAATTTTTCTTTTATAATCACACAAGGTCGGATTTCCTATCAAATTATGCATAAGATTTAAAACCCAACTCAAATCACTATACGATTTTTAATTAATGCCTAAAACCCATTTCAAAACTTTGTAGGACTTTAGTGGGTCGGATACCCTATAATAATGTACCTAATTGCATCTCTACTAATATTGGGTATGGTCCAATTAAGTTGTGATTTAACCTTAGATTAAGTCCAGATTTATTATTAACCCTTAAGCTACTAGTACATTTGGTCAAACCCCCAATCTAGATCGATAAACATTATAAAAGGTGAATACTGAATAGCTAACTAAAGAACTGAAGTTTATTCAACTAAGCCCTTTCATGTTGCAACAATTCATATACTAGACTAGGTTAGTATAATCAATACACAAGAATCGAATTTTTCCTTCTTTTACTGAACTGAGGTTTGTCTACACAATGCAGGTAAGTCTTGTACAAGCAGATTAGTTGCATTTTTTTTTTTTTTTTTTGGGCCGCTGAGTAGTGTGAGTTGCTGTCCGAAGGATGTGGCGACCTGAGCTTGGGCAAGTCTAAACAATCGGCCAGACATAACGAAATAGGTCACAATAATGTTGACAAAGGATGTACTGAGGTGGACGAGGAATAGAAGAGACCAAGTGCTAAAGGGACCTAGGGTCCAGTGTAGGCCTAATTGTTAGAATGATAAGTTTGTAAGAATAAGGCTAGAAAATTATATGTTATCCGTAGAATGTCTCTAGAATGTTAAGGTAACCACCTTGCTGACATGGCATGATTTCACATACCATTATCTACATAATATTTTGTTGGGAGAAATAGGTTACAAATCCCTTTCAGCATGTATTACGCAGGATATATATTAAATAGTGTAATACCAAAAAAATCAATGACAAAGCGAATACAAAATTTAGCTCCCCAGTTGGCTTGTAATTGAGCATTCGGTTGATTTTCTTTGCTTTTTTCTATTGAAATTTTGTTTGTTTTAGCTTCCCTGCAGCATTTACCTAGTTTAGTTGAACAAAATAATGATATAAGTTAGCATTTGTACCATTTTGTCTAATTTAAAGTTGGTTTGATTTATAAAAATAAAAAAAGGGAAAAACTCTCATTGATTGGACTTTTGTTGCATTGCGATTTGTTTGGCAATTTGCATGTTCATGTTTTAAAAAAAATAATAAAATAATGCAAAAGTTAAGTAAGGTAGATTATGTTTAGAGTTATGCAAGCAAGTTATGCAAACCAATATGTTCTACCATACCTTAACCTACGGGTTATACAGGCTAATTCATTTTGACTCACATCATAAAGTGGGCAAAAAATTTTAACCTCTATCCATCTTGCATAGGAAGGTGGTAGCCACCAGTCTACTACAAATTAATTTTATTTTGCAAAGAGTTGATGTCAAATTGTAATTATAATAAAAGTAAATGTTACTTTTCAATTAAAATTAAAAAGATTCCATTTACATATAGTATAAGAAAATAAAAATTTGAAAATACATATAGGAATAGGAAAAAGAAAATTCTTATTTAATACGAATGTTTCACATTCTTAATCTTTTAATTTAGTTAAAATTCAATACTTGTATATAATTTCTTATTGTTACTAGCTTTAAGTTTTTTTTTTTCTTTTTTTTTTTTTAACTTCCACAGGTTTACCCATATTTAAAAAAAAAAATATTCCAGGTCTGTGGGCAAATATGACCTGCTTTAATTCTCAAGTTAGAGGGTGCAAAATAGACCGCACATCAAAATAAGTTGGAGTTTTTAGTCCAATCCGCTTTGCTTTTTCTTTTCCATTTTTTTTTTTCCATAGGTTAAATGCCTTGACTACCAAGGCAAGGACCTCGATAATGGACATTTT
Organism: Combretum micranthum; assembly: GCA_024138025.1. Lineage (NCBI taxonomy): Eukaryota > Viridiplantae > Streptophyta > Magnoliopsida > Myrtales > Combretaceae > Combretum > Combretum micranthum. The sequence goes on from JAMXBD010000346.1 coordinate 758,718, forward strand.
ACCAATATTGTCTTGTCCCCTGTTGCCTCTCAGTCAACAGATTATTAAAATAATTGCATGTTGGTTCAGGAGGGAAAGAAATAAAGTGGAATTACAATTCTTATAAAAATAACGTAAGGATATTACTAGTTATTATTTTGCTCGATTACATTAATGACATAAATTAAATATATATATATATATATATATAAAAGTATCAATATATCTATGGTTACCTTAACTTGTCGATAGAATATCGGTCTCAAAAAAAAAAATAAATGAGTGGACACCAAAGGGTTGTCCAGTGCAACCACTTCTATGGTCAAGTTAGTAAAGTGTATGAGAGAATAAGTAGAATGACAAATTAATGTGTAAAGGTTATCAAACTTGTCATTAGAGGACATCTAAAGGAGTTTTTAACTATTTGTAGTTTATTTATGGTTACGCGTTTATGGAGGCAATGGAAATTATGAAGGCTACATATTTAGTGATCAATGGGCCACTAAACCATGTTATGGGAAGTTGAGAGAGGGGGGTAACGTGATTTGAATGGAAAGAATCAAGCGAAGTGATAAAGTTCAACCGAGTACAATTGGTTTGATCAGGCTTAATGCACTTGACCAAAAGAGTTAGGAAAGATCAAGTATGCCTAAAGGGGTCAACAATATAGTTACTATGTCAACTCATACTTTAATTGGAGCGTGCCGAACCTAGAGCCATTTGTTTGAATATGTTCATTGGCAATATCCTTACACTAAACATATTTTTTACATGTTGAGCTAAAGTTACATGGATGGATGTAAAAACACACCATAAAAGATCAAGAAATAATCGATTCATTTAGTTATTCAAAAGGAACTGCAACTTCTTATTTTATAGTAATAAGAATATTGTAGAATATTATTCTATAAGCACAATAATTCTCTCATTATACTACTATAAAGTAAAATTATTTCTTATCTAGGACTCATAATAAAAACTTAAATAAAACTTAATTAAAAATAATTACCAAAACAAGGCAGCAAAATCGCATATATAAAACAAAATATATGAAGATCATATAAATATATTTATATCATAGCTTACAAACATGATATATACTATACATTGTGCTACACACACACACGAGACAAATAACAGAAATCTTTTCTATCTAACATGGTGCTAAGGTAACAATACCTATCATATGGGTCAGAGGACCTGCTTTTCAAAGAGGAGAGAGAGAAGATGCATAGAGAGAGTGAAAAAGAGAGAGAGAGAAAGAGACAAAAAAAGAAGAGAAGGCTGATTTTTTAGGCAATGAAAGAAGGATAGGAAGAAAGAAAGTGAGAGAGAGAGAGAGACAGAGAGAGAGAGAGAGGAAACATAGAGAAGGAAAAATAATGTTAACAATAAATCCGGTGGAAGAACACAATATAATACTAAAATATTATCACGATTTTTACTTGCGATATAGTGATCATAGTGAAACATAAAATTATAATTTTTACATGTGATTTGTGTGTGAAAATTGAAATCCTATTTTAGAGATGCGATTTTATAAGAGCATTTTAGCAATTAATTCCATCTAATTTTGTATATTGTTAATTTTTTAAAAGCTCCTAATCATCTAGTACCTAATACATACATACGTAACAATTTCATGTCTTATGAAATTCTTGGACCAAATTAAGGAGATTGGTACTATTATTACCGTCCATTCCTAGTAAATAATAGTTAAGCGTATAAGGCAACTCTTAATATGTAAAGTGAAAGAAAAATTATCTTTTTTGGGTGAATTAAGCTAGGAAATTTTTACCCTCCCATCAATGGATAATTATGTATGAATCCAAATCGATTGTTTGGACCGGTCTTGTTAAAAGAAAAAAATGATAGACTATAGGAAAAAAAAAATTTATGTACCTTTTATTTTATCTTGTATGTATGAATTAATTTCTTTTTTTTTTCCGATTTCTATACACATTCTTTCAATAGTTAGAAAGCACTGATTAATTGTTAAAAGGGTAAATGTTCGAATTCTATCTAAATTTTGATAAAATATATAATTAGATACTTGAATTTTAAAATTAATCAATTGAGTACAAAAAAAAATTAATTTTACACCAATAGTACTTCATTATATTGGTTAAAACACCATGAAGAATAAAAGTATTAGCCAATATAATACACAGGACTATAGAAAAAAAATTTATGTACCTTTTCATTTTATCTTGTATATATGAATTTAATTTTCTTTTTTTTTTTCGATTTCTATACACGTTCTTTCAATAGTTAGAAAGCATTAATTAATTGTTAAAAGGCTAAATGTTCGAATTTTACCTAAATTTTGATAAAATATATAATTAAATACTTGAATTTTAAAATTAATCGATTCAATACTAAATTCTAAAATTAATCAATTCAATACCAAAAAATAAATTTAGTTTATACCAATAATACTTCATCATATTAGTTAAAACACCATGAAGAATGAAAATATTAGCCAATATAATATAAGATTCTATTAACATGTATGAAAAAAAATTTTCATGTGATGCAACATATGGCCCCATTTTCTCCCCTTTTTTTTATACAAGGTCACAAACCCCAAGGTAACATTTTTCACATTAAAAAAAAGTTTATAAAAAAAAAAACACACACACACGCACGCAGGTATGGAAATTATAGAAAACCAGTACATAAATATATAGTGAAGTGAAGTGATAACACAGTTGGGGCTTTCATTTTGTTATTTTCTCTCAGAAAATGACCTCTGTTCTCACTGTTGATATTTACTTTATGTATTAGTTCATTTTTGTCATATTCCCCAATTAGTGGAAAATTTGAAATCAACTATTATTATGATGACAGGGGATCTGTTTCTGTCACCGAAATATCTCTCCGTGTAGCGTATATAAAGAACCTGCCTGCACAATAGAAGGAACAACAACAATTCAACAAAGCTCTCTCTTTCATTTTCCTCCTCAAAATATACAAACAAGTACCATTTAATAAGTTGATGTTTCTACAATAGTAATGGACAGAATATTAAGGAAAAACCCTTAACAAGGATAAAGCCAAATGGTTCGTCCTGTAATAATATTGACGCCATAAAGGTCATTGTGGAATCAGTTCAATTGCTGAGAAGAAGATCATCAAACTTGATGAAGCTAATGCAGCAAGCTTCTAAGCCCAGCATTCCACAAAAATCGTCTTACATAATCTTCTCAAATGTACAGCTAAAAGAGGACCATACTCGGTTCTACTTCACTTCCCAACTATAGTTCGTCGTGTCCCGTGTCTTCTATACCTGTTAAAAGAATATAAAGCCGGAGCATGTGTTTACATTATTCTAGCAATTAGTACATGAGCATATGCTTTTTCACCAGATGAATAGGAAAGAACACTACAGCATGGAGGGATCAACTGGCCGACAGCCCATCATCATGTCGCATAACACTAACTCGGGGTAACAAACAATATGATATTAAATTCTATGAGGCAGCAGTCCATTTTAGTGTGCTATCAACTCTCAAAAAGCATACCACCATGGCAAGAATCCAATCAAAGCTCACTAGATTAATATTACACCCACATACAACTAAGAGAGTTAAATTATCTACCATCTTCATGTGAAAATCAAAATTCCAGCTTCACTTTCCTCCCACTCGCACCATATCATGGTGAACCAAGTTCATTTTTCTAGAAAGCATCATTTAGGAAATTTAGCTTGTCCAAGGACAACCAAGATGCAACGTACAATGAGCACACTTTTTAAGCTGAAAGGAGAGCAATATTCTGGTGTAAAAGAATGTTTGGACATACAGAAACCATGCTCGCAGAACGTCGGCAATAGTTCAACAAACATGACACAATAAACATGAATGAGAAAAACTACTTTTACCTAAAGAGCTGAAGAAAAATGATATCTCCCTTTGAGCTGATTGTGGAGAATCTGAACCATGAACACAATTCTTCTCTGCACTTGTTCCACACATAGCTCTAATACTGCAAATAAATAGGGAAAGTACACGTATCAATCACCATCAAATATCGTGATGTAAAACACAGAAACCGTCACCTAAAATTATGCATTATGTTAATAATCATAGTTCAACATTATAACATGATGTATTAAACTAAATAAACAAACTAAAAATACAAATATGTATCAAGGACCAGGAGCCTGCAGCTATCAATATCACTGACCTATGAGGATGCGTAATCTTTGCTTTAGCTGCATTAGTTGGCCCAATCAAACTGCGCCAATCAGAAACAGCATTTTCTTTCTCCAAAACCATGACCAGAACAGGACCACTATTGTAAGTAGTGTCAGAGACGAACATATTCTCGGAGGGAAAACGAAAAGAGCAATTCTCCCAATTAACTCTTTGCCAAGCAACTGGAAATATGCAGAACTCTTAAGAACATGGAATTATAGTAAGAAAACCTCCGCTATTACTTGTGTACAACATGCAAGAATTCCAATAACAATATCTGGCATAACTACTAATTGGTTGCAATCATAGTTTATAAGGCTGTTTTACAAAGATAACTAAGAAGATTCCTTAGAAAGCGACGTTATAAGAAATAAAAAAGGATTGAATTGCCTCCTAAAGTTCATGGACTACACGCAGCAACATTTATAGTATTTTGATTTAGTGGCCAATAGCAACTTTAATATCAAAAGGTTTAGTTGAAGAAAATGTTGCCAGGACTCTGGTTCAAATGTTTTTGTGGTTTGAATATCAAACATATGTAGAATCCACATTAAGTTACAGATAGAAATAAGTTTACCTAGTCATGTACTCCACAAGACTGCGGAAAAAACTTTTGGTGGAATGCTCAGCATAGAAGCTTGCCGCACTTTCTTCATCTAGCTTGACAATCTTCTCCTCAATAATTTTGAAATTTGACTCCACAATGACCTTCTTTATTGCATCAGTATAATTACCAGATAAACCATCTGGCTTTATCATTACCAATGTTCTTTCTTTTTCTTCATCACCATTGCTAGAAGACCTATATTTTAAATCATTTGAAACAAAATTAGAGTCTATATACAGTTCAATCAAAAAAATGAAAAGAAACTAAGAAAAGCCATTTATATCTTCATTTATCAAGCCAAGTCACGGTAGATGGTACAAACATAACACGGATTTTACGGGCAAAAACAGATGCGAGTGATTAAAAATTCTAGCCCTATAACATTCTGATTTTTGCATAAGTAAGTACAAGTCCTAAACGTGATAAAAAAAATAAAGTATAATGCTGCATCATTAAACATAATTTTTTTTCAAGCTTCGATCAGCCATGCATATCATCGTAGCTAGTAGAGTCATTTGGGCACTAGAAACCTTAACCCATAACCTGTCCGTTCTAACTAACCACACGACCACATCTTCGATGAAACATTAACAAGATGCTTCTTTTTCTCCATTTATGACTATATACATTAAAAATTAATACTTTACACAATACACAGTATAGCTACTTCACTTGACTTTGATGCTGAAAATTCCTCCATTGCCAATTAAGTGGCAAAACTATGACTGCAATCGCTTCAAGTCAAAACGTTGGATAATGCTAACCTTAAACTTGATTAAAACCTAAAAAAACTTTAAACTCAAGTTTTAAACCTAACCTCAATCGAAAGTCATACTGACGAGCTCGAGTTGACAAGCTAATACTTATTCATGTTCATCTTCCTTAATATAACAACACCTCCGGCTCTAATACCATGATAAATTTTAGACTCATGGCTAACTATTTACATTTAACAGCTTCATTAAATGAAGCAAATCAATTAATGGAATTTCATGCGAATTTGATTGATTATCCAACACAAGAGCAATGTACGTTGCATTTGGTAAAGGTTTTGTTGTAACTTAAAGATCACAATCGATTTTTTTTTTTTTTTTGACCGAATATCACAATCGATTTGAGCAGAGGAAAAAGAAAAGAAAACCCTAATTGTTACCTGGTAGGGATTATTACGAGCAAGACGAAGAACAGATATCTCGCGAAGACGCAGAAAGTGATCTGAAGAGTCATATTGCAGTTTAGTTGAAACGGGAAGAAGAAGTAAGATCTCTATACGAAAAGGAAAATATAAGGAAAATGGGGGAGAAGGAAATGGGCCCAAATTCATACATTTTGCGGGCTTCGCTAGAAGAAGGAAATGGGTTCATTTTAAGGGGTGTTGGGCTGTTTTGATTGGGGTTGAACCGGCCCATGGTTTAACCATAGGCATTAGTCCCGATCTTGTAAAGGATATACACGCCGTATATATGTACACTTGATAAATACTAATTATATTTTAATAAATAGATAAAGTAGTAGGTAGTTTTTAAAGTAACTACTACCTATACGATTATATATAAAAAATTTATTGGTAATTAATCATCGTATGTACATTATATGTGGTGTTGAGTACGTATTCAAGCCTTTCTTAATAAGAATGGATTAGCTAGATGGAATTAAAAAAAAAAATTTGCATTGATTAATTAAGAATAGCCGAAATCTAGAATTGATTAACATTAAAAGTAAAAACAATTGCATTGGTTCAAGAATTATTGATGTTCTATTAAAAAAAACATAAAAATATATTCAATGAACGATTTAGATTTTTCGAAAAACTACATGATACTTTAACTTCACACATCAATATATATTAATCTAATTACTCAAAATCAATTAACAGCCATGCTAATGCATAATCAAATTCTTATTCCGACAAATCACCTAGGTAAATCTATATAGTTCCTCATCAAATCATTTTATAAGCATACATACTTAACACAATTATCAAGATATCTAACAATTAATATAATTAACAAGATCAAGGAAAGAAAACCACTTTTGGTTGGTTTCATAGAAGCTCAACACACATGCATACAACCTTACTTCAATTCATCTATTTCTCAATCAAATGTAATTTAATCACTCAGTTTAACACTTCAATTATAATAACAAATGAAATGATAAATTAAACACTAATACCCATTTTATAAGATGTTGCTGCACTCATTAAAGTAAAACCCACCATTCATTTTTAATTCTTACATAATTAAAGTTTCCGAACACACTTTAACTATAGATCTAATTAATGAAGCATTTAATATATTAAATTTAGCTATAGATATTTATATTCTGCCTTGATTAATAGCCGTACCTTCTTAATCAAAGCTAAACTCCAACTAACTTTCGTCGCCTCTCTCTTTTCCCCCAGTTATCTCCTTGATATTTAAAATTTCTTTTCCCCCAGTTATCTCCTTGATGGAGTGGAGGTATGTCAATAGCTTTGCTACAGTCACCGCCCTCTACCTTCATCATGATGTCACCATTCTCATCGCAAACGCTAGTTTCATAGCTATCTCTTACCTTACCGTGACTACTGTTCTACCTCCACACCCTATAAGGGTCATTTTAGGTTTTTTTTTTTTAACCCTTTATTTTATGTGGGTATGTTTTACAATTAGTGAATCAACTTTCATTCTCATTTAAAAGAGGGATATTTTCAATATTGGATGTAAAAGAGATTTGTTCATTGTGAATACCATTTTTAAACCAACATCCCTTAATTTGCTGGTTATTAGATGCTGTGTTTTTCTAGATGTAAATGGAGTTCCTTCTTTTAGGGAAAAAAAAGTCCCCCTCAACTTATCTAAACTTCTCCAACCAATTCTTAATTAGACTATTACAGTCAAATTACATACTGTGATAGTTGGAGATCTTATTTTGTAAACTCTTTAAGGCTTGAGCCCTCCACAGATTCGACTGTATTGATAAATAGAAGAAGAAATTGAATCACTATTCTTCCCTATAAGTGGTATGAATATGAGAATAGAAAAGGTGAGATTTTAGATTTTTCTTTAAGTTGAAAATTCAGTTTGTTTAATTATCTAAATCTATTTTCCTCCAGAGTATACACTTAAGGCCTAACTAAATGCAAGGCAAGTCAAATTGGTGAAAATTACCAATATCCGATTTAACACTATAATTTCTATTTACCTAATTTATTAAATGCCGGGGTCACTTTAGTAATTGGATGATTATTTAACCCTACCAAAAACTTATGCTATTTGAATTTTATATTTCAAAATTTACCCTTCACTATATGACTTAAAACCTTTTTTTATTTAATTATTTCTTCTAATTTAGGATATTTCAATATAGACCCAGCACCTATAATCAACTTCCTTTGCGAACACGTTTAAATGCACCATACAACACAGCCTTGTCTTAACGTGAACCCAACCAAAAAGCACCACTACAAACTTAATATAACGAACCTAGCCTCCATGGTACCATGGACAAAACAAGTAAACTGGTTATTAGCCTGGACTTGCTAACCCAGGGGATAGACAAGTGGCTAGCTCACAGAAACCTAAGCATATTTCATGGTTTACACCATGCTAGCCGAACCCCCATGTTGTTTGCATTTTGCCATTTCAAGCTTCTTATAAATCCTGCCATTTGGCTAAATAAGGATCCTATTAGACAATTGTTTTATGAAATTAACTAATTATATTTCTGGATATATAAATGGTGAGTATTTGTGGCTGGGGAAAAAAAATTGGTGAGCATTTGTGCAATCTACATTTATTGAGGAAGGAAATATATTATTAACAACAATCTATTATCCAATTCTTTTATAATCGGCTGGCTTTTTATTTCTTTTTCTTTTAATAAACCCATGGCTTAGTGCTATAGAGAAGCCCTAGGTTAGGCAAAAGAGATTCTTGGTTAACTATTCCCAATTTTCTTATTTATAAGTGTGATTTGAATTTTGTTTTGGGTCGACTTTATATGGGATTCTAATTAGAATAGTGAAGAATTGCATTAATAATAATAATATTATTATTATTATAATACGACGGTAATACTCTTGTTAGAAGACAAATATAAGCAAATTGATTGTAAAAGCACGAAACAATCATAATATTTTTTTTAATGATTTTCTCTATAATTAATGGAATTAAATGCCAAGTAGGCTTGTATCAATCTTACATTGCGAGGATAACTCAACAAAGTCTAATTATTTATTATTTTGTGGGAAAACATAACAAATCTCAAGTTAGCTTGTGTCAACCTTACACAAGGATGATTCAGCAAACCAACCATGTTGTTAAATTATTTCTCACTCAGTCTAGATCTCCTCATAATACTTAATTAAACCTTAGGATACACCCTGTCAACGTTGAATTTAGTGAGGCCCCGTGGCAATGAAATACACGGGATGAACACAAAGAAGATTACCCAATAATGCCCAAAAATTTCAAGCTTCTAATTTCAACGGAACCTGAAATATCATTCAACAATTTAGATTTGAATTCAATCAAAACCAAACAGTTAAAATATTTTTATATTAATTCTTATAATTTATTTCATTGTAAGATAATTAGTTGGACAATCTATAACGAGACTGTAAAAGCTCTTTATTTCATCTATCAGCATGATTTCTATTTATTAGATATTTGAAAAAATATTTGAGAAAAATGTATTATATTGTATTATCAATACAAGAACTTCTACAATTCCATCTCGAATCATCCGGCTAATGATCTTACTATTAAATTGGTTATAAAAATTAATACAAAAATATATTTTGATAGTTTAATTGCAGTTAGATATAAATCTAACTTGTAGAATGATTTAATATGATTGATCTCATTAAAATTGTGATGGACCATGAAATTTTCCAACAAATGAATTCAACCTTCTACGTTATCAAACATTTCATTCGGAAACTAATAACTAATTTTCCTATATTTTTTTTCTTTCCTTATTAATGTTCTTTAATGAAAGGAAATCCTCTAATTTATTACAACATATAAACGAAGAAATATAAAGGAGGGGAGCATGTACCTGAACTCTTCGAATACCTCTCTGTAACGAATCTGATAAATAATGTTTTACCTTTACATACAATTTTTTTTTTCTTTTTAACCAATTAATATTTACGATCTATTATAACTTTGGGGAGAATTGAATCAGGTTGACATTGGAAGACTGGTATTAAGGCATTTAATTGCATTTTAAATCTCAAATAGCAATAATGAAGAGTAATAGAATTTATGCCCCAATCTACTTAATTATTATTGAATTGTTTTTTAGGGTATCATTGTTTACTATGACTTTTTTTTTTTTTCAAGTTTTTGGATTATTATTTAATATTTTATTCACCATCTTTTAATAGATATCCTTACCTCATGTGCAGTAAGCACCACTACATATTGCTTTTGTAATAATTAATTATTTATTATCTGAAGTCTATTTTCTATCATATAATAAATTTTAGGGTCACAGATCCCCATGCTCAACTCTAGTACTATATAAAAACTTAAATAGTGCAACAAAATCATTAGGTGCAAGATGAATCACTTGATGGAGTTTTTTGTTAGAGATTTCTTTCAAGAGATAAAAGGACATCTCCTTATGCAAGACCAAATTGCATTATCTGCTAATATATAAATTGAAATATCCATACATGTTAGTTTCAAAATGACGATAATTTCTCTTTTTAAAATCCATTAGCTACTAGGACTACCAATCGTACTCATTTTTTAGCACCTTCCATTTGCAATCGCCATCAACTGGTACCACCTTTCATAAAAATACATAAAGAAAACAAAATTCAAAAAGTTTCCAAAACTATGCAAATTTAGCTGCTCCTCATATTGGAAAGAGCAGAGTTAAGACAACATAATGTTGATAGTGAATATAAGCTTATGGTAGATCTAAATTTAGATCAAACTTAAGAATTTTAAGTTTAAACTCGTATTAAAATAAATAGTCCAATTTGAGTAAGCTCACTTATATTTGATTCATTTTAAAAAATATATTTTTCTTTTAATTAAAGTATTACTAATATCCAAATTTAGCATAAACTCGATTAATATTAAAATTCAACTCAAGCTCAATTAGGTTTATTGAGTCAAGTGCCATAAAATTTAGGTTTAACACGACAAGTTATTTGAGTAGTTTTAACATGAGCTTGATATGAGAAAGTGCTATAGTAAATATTAAATTGAATCTGAATAACTAAATAGTGCGTTTAACTATTTATTCTTATAGTCCTTCCAAAATTTTGCCAATAATGGGGCGGAATTATTGAGAGATATGTGTCAACATCTAATAGGTGTTGTCTTTTACCAATAGGAAGAAGTTTGTTCAACGTGCATGCTCCTTTAAAAATGGGAAAACAACAATCTCAATTTCATATCTCCTCCTTTGGCTTAGGAGACGTTGGTCCATATATGTTCAATGCACGAAACATAATTTAATATTGTGACTGGTCCTTACTTTTGTCGGGAACTTACTTAGATAAATAAAGGATGGCCAACAGCAAATATCTTCACTATTCATGCCTAAAAAGAAGATGGCAACAGAACCACAATTGGGCTCTTGTAGAATTCATTCATTGATAGTCAACAATTGAATCTGAATTATTAAGACAGTGAGGATTGATTGACTGATCGTTTGCCCTATCAAATTTATGACAACAGGGTCCTCACTATTTTTTGATTTTGCATTGAAATATGAGTTTTCTTTTTTATTTTTTTGTTTTTTTATGGGAATTATCTAAATTATCCTTTATAATTTAAATACTTGTTCGATCAAGTATTCATGATCTCCGCATAAATAAGTAAATAAAAAACAATTTAGTCATGAAAGCTTCAAATAAGCCCTAACTATTTATGTAATATGAAATTTACATAAAAGTTTTGACTACTATAATGGACAATAAGCTAACTTTGTCAAAGTACGATGTGAGATGCAATTTTTTTTTTAAGTATGTACTCTATATTCTAAAATGCAACAAATTTATCATAATTTATAAAATATAGATATATCTTTAAAATTATCGTTAAAATCCTAACTAAAACTTTCATAATATGATAGTTTTTAGGATTTAGCAATAGTTTGAAGGTGTATTCTTATTACTTTTCAAACTTTTGGGATATAAAAGCATGCCTTGAAATTTTCTGGGTTCCATATGAATGTAAACGACGATTTTCAGGAGAGAATATTGCATGTATAATATACTTCCAAAAAAATTTTGGCAAAAACAAATTGTAGAGAAAAATTACAGGAATAATGTCGTATGTTCAACATGTGATACACATAAAACTATTCAAACATGTATCCAATATTGGTCATGCGATACACATACAAAGCTATATTGTATGATCAAGATGCAATACAACCTGACTCAAACTTTCGACCGAGTAAGTCGCTATATAGCATTTTGGTGATGCAATACACATGTAAAATAGTGCATCTCATTTTTAAGATGTAATATAGCGATAGTAATTTAGTATTTACTTTTGTATAATTTGTATTTATATAATATTTTTTAAATAATGGTAGACACATGTTTTGTCTATTTTGAAGAAGTATTTATAATTTATGTTTATTTTATTCATGACAGTTATATATATTTCAATTGAGAAACTCAATTTTTCCATATATATTTATAATATGTGAAATTTTTTTTAATGACTTTAGGCAATAACTAGCCCAGGTCATTGAAAAGATGACTAAATAGAAAATTTACCTTGACTTGGCAACCTTTTAATTGAAGGTATATTCTATTGTTCTAACCCTAACTAAACCTTTTTAATTTTTTTTTATTTTTAGGTTAATTATAAAAACATGACATGTGTTTTGACTAATTTGCAAATATATGATCCATGTTATCTTTTTTGACGATTAGATGACTTGAGTTTCATTTAAAAGTGTCAATATTATTTAATAATTTTAGAATGACACCTATAAATATTTATTAGTCATAAAAATTAATCTTTATATATTTTCAATTTTCTAATTTTCAAAAAATAATTTTTAATATTTCATTTATTATTATTTTTTATTACATTAATTTTTTTAGACTAATAAGATTCTAACATATCTCCTCTAATAGTAATTAATAACATTGATATTTTTGTATAAAATTCAGATCACCTAATTATTAAAACAAAAACACATATCATATATTTATAAATTGTTCAAAATATGAGTTATGTTTTTATAATTGGACTTTATTTTATTTTTTCCCCTCGAGGAAGCTCCAACGAAAATAATAGGTTTGTTGGCCGACATGATTTGATTTGATAGTCCCCATATAGGGGACGTTCTATACAGCTAGCACTGTGTCAAAATTCTAAAAAACAAGGATTTACTACTTTAGGAAACTTTGTTGAATAAAAGTCATTTGACATATATACAAATTTGTATGGCAGAAAACCAGGAGATGGCATTTAACTTTAAAAATTATTCGGGCGAATTTATAAACAAAATTTGATTATTTTTGAGGGGTAAAACAGTTGGTTGGATGGAAAAAAAAATGAAGTTACCAAATTTAGTTAATAAACCAATTCATCTTAGGCATAGCTTTAGCTTTTAAAAGTACGTAGGATTTGTGGCAAAAAAAAAAAGAGAAGAAGAAGAAGTGTGTAGGATTTTAAGTTATGGTTAATTATCATTAATTTGATATGTAGCTAGGAGAATTTTTCTATATTTCCCAAAAGGGAGTGAAACTAAACAAGAAACTATATACCTAACTAGCTCAAAGAAACTTTGTCTAGTTATACCATCCTTTTTATAGCATCATCACATTCTACTGCTTTAAAGAAAAAATTTAATAATAAATAAAAAAATTATAAGTTACAAGATAATTTCTATGAAACTTGATCTGTATTATGGAGATAATTTCTTGTTTTATAGATGCCTTAAAAAAATCACCCAAATATCAATTAAATAAAAAAATTATATAAACATCATTATAGATCACATTTAATACATGTGATATATATTGAAATATAGTATCATATGTATTAAATATGATACTCACTTTTTACGGGTGTTGCATTCATTATTATAGCACACATTAAAAAGGATAAATTACACGAACACCTCTTAAAAAGTTATAAAATTACATGGACCCCACATTTTTAATAAATCAACAATTACCAGCAAAGTATGATGTGAGATACAATTTCTTTTTCTTTTTTTTTTTTAAGTACATACTCTAAATTCTAAAATGCAACAAAGTTATCATAGTTATAAAATATAGATATATCTTTAAACTATCATTAAAATCTTAACTAAAACTTTCAAATTATGATAATTTTAGAATTTAGCAATAGTTTGAAGATGTATACTTATTACTTTTCAAACTCTTGGGATATAAAAGCATGCCTTGAAATTTTCTAGGTTGTATATGTATGTAAACAACAATTTTCAAGAGAGAATATTGCATGTATAATATATTGTTTTAAAAAAATTATTCAAAACCAAATTGTAGAGAAAAAATTACAAGAATAGTATCATTGTATCACACATCAAAGATTCAATCTAGATTTGTATGTGTGGTGCATGTCCAACATGCGAAACACACAAAACTATTCAAACATGTATCGCATATTGATCATACGATACACACATGAAGCCATATCACATGATCAACCTACAATACAATCAGCTTAAACTTTCGACCGAATAGGTCACTATATCGCATCTTGATAATGTGATACACGTATAAAATTATATATATTATTTTCAATATGCTATATAGCAATAGTAATTTGATATTTATTTTTATACAATTTGAATTTAGGTAATTTTTTTAAACAATGGTAGACAAGTGTTTTGTCATTTTAAAAAATATTTATAATTTATGTTTATTTTATTCGTAACAGTTATATATATTTTAATTAAGAAACTCAATTTTTTCATATATATATATATATATATATTACGTAATTTTTTTTTTTAATGACTTTAGGCAAGAACTGGCCCGTGTCATTGAAAAGCTGACTAAATAGACATTGACTTGTCAATCTTTTAATTGAAGGTATATTTTATTGTTCTAACCCTAACTAAACCTTTTTCTTTTTTTTTTTTCCTATCTAGTGAGCTCCGGCGAAAATTATATGTTTGTTGCCCGAAATGATTTGATTTGACAGTCCCCATATGGCGCACGGTCTATACGGTTAGCACCCTGTCAAAATTCTGAAAAACAAGAATGTACTCTTAAGGTAATAATCCTCTATCTAGTTTACTAGTCATTTGACATATAAACAAATTTTTGTGGTAGAAAACCAGGATATGACATTTAACTCTAATAATTATTCGGTCGAATTTATAAACAAAATTTGATTATTCTGAGGGGTAAAAGTAAAATGGTTGGTAGGTTGTAGGGAAAAAGAAAACGAAGTTACTAAATTTATTTATTTATTTTTCATTAAAAAGGGGTTTTTGGAAGTTGAACCCTATACCTTTTATTAAAGAGAATAAGAAGATAGGAGGCTATAAGACTATTGGTAAGTTACAAAATTTAGTTAGTAAACCAATTCATATGAAATTTAGCTTTAACTTTTGAAGGTATGTAGGATTTTAAGTTACGGATAATTATCATTAAATTGATAAGTAGCTAGTAAAATTTCTCTATATATTCACAAAAAGAAGAAAAAGCAAACAAGAAACTGAATAACTAACTGGCTCAAACAAGCTATGTCTAGCTATATCAACCATTTTCTAGCTTCATCACACTCTACTGTTTTAAACAAAAAATTAATGATAAATTAAAAAAAATCAAAATCTGTTACAAAATAATTTCTTAAAAAACTTGATTTGTATTATGAAGATAATTTCTGTTTTATGAAACCTTAAAAAATCACACAAATATCAATTATATAAAAAAAATTACATAAATATAATTATAGTATCGTACGTATGTATTGAATGTGACACACTCTTTACAAGCATCACATTTATTACCGCAATATACATTAAGAATATAATATCCCACATAATAGATTTGACACAAAGCAATAACATCTTGGTAATTTTCTTATATAATTAGTATTTGGGAAAATTACAAATAACTGACCTGTATTTTCCCGTTTTTACAAAGAACTGACCTGTGAAATTTTTTTACAAAGACATGACCTGTGAAAGGAACCGTTGTGTCCCGTTAAAAAACCAACGTTTCTGTAGCATATGCAAGTCACATGACCACTTAAAACACCAAACAAAACACAAAGTCTTCACAGAATGCCCTCACCATCGATTAAAATGACAAAGCCCCATTTTCACAAACCCTAAAATTTCATCCATGGAACTCCATAAACAATGAACCCTATGAATTCGAGTTCACGAAAAAGCTTTCGACAAACGAAAATCTCTTCTCTCTACTAAACACAGAAATAGTGAAATCCACCATAACTCACATGTAGATTGAGCAGGAGGAAGATTTCACTGTTGCCAACATCTTCATCTTCTCCATGGTAATAATCTTCTATATAGTTCGGAGAGTGTCTACATCATGGTTTTTTTTCCTTATTTTCATCTTTATATTCTCCATTAAATATGGCTGTTGCTTTTGGTTGTTCTGTGGTACATATTTGGAAGTGGATGGTTGTTGTGGAGAAATCGTCACAATTCGTATCGAAGGAACCAGCGGCATCACTTTCTTTTGCAGACTAGTTAGGTCAAGGTGAGGACTTTTCCCATATAGAAAGCATCTTGTACTTTTATTACTGTTTTTTGGAGAATGATTGGATGAAATTTATTCATGGGATTGTCAGTGCAAAATTTTTTTAATGTCCTTAGTCCCTATTAAAGAAATTCTTGAAAGATTTCTAAGATAATTTGGATCATAGAAGTTTCCCATAAGGATATAAACTACAACTAATAATAGGTTTCATTTTCTCATTACTTCCTTCTCATGCATTGACGTCCATCTTATGTAAACCCCCCCCCCCCCCCCCCCAAAAAAAAATATCATTATCCTATCTTTTAAATCTTCGTATTTTCTAGATCATAAAAACGTACAATTGTAAATATTTCTTATGTTCGATAAATGGTAAGATCAACCAAGATAAACAAACAATCTGGGATTAATTAGTGTGTACTTGGTACTTCTATTATGGCTCTTTGTTTCGTTAAATCCTTACTTTTTCATAGTATGAAAGATATCAGCCTAGGAAGAGCTTAGTTTTTAGCATTGATGACTATTTTTAATGTGTGTTGAGGCTTGTTTGATATGGATTTCATATTTGAAAAAAAGAAAACCATGTTCCTTGAAGTTTATTTAATCAAATATGCATTCTAACGTGTAAGATAAATTTTTTCACTAATGGCTTTATAATCTATTGATGTTATATCTTATCTCCTAAAGATATATTGGGTCCGACTCTCCCAATCCTATTATAATTAGTGAAATAAAAGAAAATAAAGTTTTCTTATCTCTAAGTCTTGTTTTTAATTCTTTCGATAAAGTAGAAGCAAAACCTAACATGTAAGGTAAATATTCTTCATTTTCTTCTGTCGAAAAAAAAGGTGTTGTGATAATATTTTTGCAATGTACTTTATTCGAAATAGATAAATTGTTAGAGAGGTCATTGATTCAAAATTTTGGAACGAAATAGCAAAGAAATACTAGTTTGTTTTGATAGATACTCTATTTGGATTACTTGTTCACCTTCATTTATCAATGATTGCAGAAAGTTGTGGGAATTATGAGCACTGGATCCGTATCAAATGATTCTTTCCTATCCAAGCAAAGTGATACATTATGTAAGTGTGGAGAAAGAGCCATAATTTTATCGTCATGGTAGCCAAGAAGCTTTGCAAGAAGATTTCGCAGATGTCCTAAATATTGGGTATGTTGTTAGTTCTGTTCAGCTTATTATTGATATGTATTTTCATATGTATTAATAAAAAATAACTTGTTGATTGTCTAGATTGGAGAGGGATACAACTATTTCAAATGGATAGATCCACCCACATGTAGATATGGCATGGAATTTGGATATAAAGTAGTAGAACGGCTTGGCAAGCTTCAGCATGAATTGGAGACATCAAACAGAAGGGAAAAGGAAACAATAGAGAAGCTTGCACTTGAACTGGAACATAGGGAATATAAGATGAAAAAATTAAGAAGTCTCGTCTTTCTTTCCTGGTTGTGTGTTGTAATAGTTATCATGTATAGTGTAATGTCACATGGTTAAGTGTAATTTATCATGTCATCCCACCTTTTCTTAAATTTTAGATGAAAATGAAATGGGTTAAATTCAACTCTTTTGCCTCATCTTATCCTTACCATTTTCCTGCATCTATGTTATACGTGGCTCTTCAAATATATTGCATACCTATTTGATTTCATGTAGATTGTTGCAACATGGTTAGAATTATAGATAAAAGAATTTGCATTAACTACTATCTTGAGGCTTCAGGAGGTAGATAGAATAATGTGATACAGCAAGAATGTTGTTTCTACAGCGAATAATTTTGGTTACTTTAGTTTCTAAAGTGGAAACTATTTTTGTTTTGTTTTTGTTCTGACCTATATAAGAATATAAAGTGGAAACTGTTTTTGTTCTTTCATTTCAATTTTCATGATGCATTCATGTGAAACCTGAACATCTGCAAACCTTAATAATTTCTCCTCATTGAAATGGATATATCATAACATATATGGACTCTTTCATGGAAAAATGCACATACGATTCGTGGTTGTCATATTTCAACATACATTATCCATGACTTGACAGGAATATAATATTGCACTTGTACTATCTATGTGGTGAACAAAGCATTTTAGGTTTCTCTTTGTGCATTTGGTTGGGGAAGTTTTGATAGATTTTTATTGATTTGATGACTATGGATCTAAATATGAGGGGATTGAATGAAATTTCACTAGAAAATCAATCTACCCCTTTGTTTTCGGATCCTAGCTACGTAACAATACCCCGATTTGAGGATAACTACTTGGGTCATAATAATTTTAGAGGAGAAATTCAGTATGTTCCTCCTACATCAACTTCCCTTCAATCAGGGTTGGTACAAGAAGAGGAATCCCTAGAAGATTTTAATTTCTCATATGTTGTTTTAAAATATATAAGTCAAAACGCTTATGGAAGAAGACATCGAGGAGAACGCTTGTATGCTTCAAGAGTCCTTGGACCTTCAAGCTGCTGAGAAATCCTTTTATGAGGTCGTTGGAATATATATATTATATATATATTTCAATAGGTTTTAGGTCCAATTGTATTTCAAGTTAAAAAATTGTTTTTTTTTCATTATTACTTAATTAAAATAAAATCATTTAATTCTTTTAACTCATCATAATTTTTTGCTTTAGAAAAATCATAAGTAAACTGTAAAAACCAGTAATTTCCTATAAAACTTAAAATCGGGCCAGCTTCCACGTGGCGTTACTAGTTCTAGTTCCAATTCCATCTGGACCGAACTCGATGGTCACATTCTGTACGACAAAAGTCAAATTTTTATTACCTATTAATCTCTGTTTTCATAGAGGAAAAAATTCGTATTTTTCAAGTAGTTAATTATTTATAAAAAGCTTAATTAGTCATGAATATGCCAAACGTTTCTTTTAGTCCGCAACGACTATATCTATATGTTAGACAGCTACAAAGGAAAATCATATCATACTTTTGGGTTTTGTCAATCATGACTCAAACAATAATGAAATTTGGGTCTGCATATTAAAAACTAGTGACTTTTTAGAAACTAATTATCCAAAACAAAGTACTAAAAATGGCATGGTCTAGCTAATAAAGAATACACGATACGAGTTGAAATTGTAAAGGCCAACAAGAATCATCAGGATGGAAACTATATATTCATCTGCAGCAAAATCTCCGTATCCTGGAATCATAGTGTCTCCAATAATCACACAATACCACATTCAAGGAATATATGTTCCAAGCATGTACACGCATCCTGGACTTCATAATTTGATAAGCTCCAATAATTTTAGACACAAAATGCAGTTCTTCCGCCTATTCTACACCCATACACATTACTGTTAAAAATCTACACAAAAAGATTACAAAAACCTGCACAAAAACCATTAATAAAAAACTGCACAAAAAAGATTACAAAAACCATTTATTCTATTGGTGATGTATACCCAACCCAGCCATTTCATTGCTAAATACTTGCACAAAATCCCAATATTTAATCTATGAATATTTGATTGAAAATCTGCAACTTCTGTCCTTAACTGAATAACAACAGTGAAATTACAAAAACTGCCACTTCTATTACAAGATTACAACTTTGAAATAAACCACTGAGCATAGACTATCATAAATTGCAGCAACATTGCTTCACCATCTACTTATCATAAGTATGCCATTGAATGGCCAAAAAGGCGTATTCTACACTTTTCACATAAATGCAACTGCTTCTTTAGATGCTTCTACCCCGTCCAATGGTGATGTGACTTAGGTGATACACAAAATGACCACGAATACAACCTCTACTTGCACCGATGCTGCTATGCTGCCCTCTGCTGGATCCAATACTTCCATTACTCATCCCCCTTCTCGAAGTCTCTTCGATGGAACTACTTTAGGATGGTTGAGAAAACCATGCTGCTGTTGGGTAGCATACGTGCATCTGATTCACATAAGTGCCATTAAGTATGTTAGGACAAAATCTCATTTCAATACTTGATGACATTATTCACATAAGTTGCATATAAATATATACAACCGTCCCATTTCTAAAAATCACCTTTACCTGAGATATGGGTCTTTGTAGGATTGGTTGAGATGCTAATTCACTGCCCCTTCCTTTGCCTCTCTTGGTTGCCCTACCTCCTCTAGGTTGGTAATCAATGCCACATGCCTATAGAAGAAATATTAAAAGGGAAAATCAAGTAGCAACTAAGTATAATTACATGACACACATAATTACATGACAATAATATATACTGCATTTTCTAGTTGGCGATCAAGTCATCTTTGCCACATTGTAGGCCCAGTGGTAGTTACATGACATGAACGAGAATTCTGACCAATGTTAGCGCATTTTCCACACCGCATAACTCTATTTCTTCGGCAAACAGTCTTTGGATTACATGGTTCATTTTAGCCACATTTTCACACCTTCTTTGGCCTACCTGGTGGTGGTCGGAATTTAGGTGGAATTGGTGTTGCATGACTTATTTGTGGCCACTCTCCCTTACCAAGCATAGGAGTGATGGTCAATTGATAAGCCGCTAAATAAAAACTCTTTGTGTAGCTTTCGTGTACATATTTCTCTGGCCTTTCAAATTTACGAAGAATTGCTGCAATAGCATGCTTACATGGCAATCCTTGTAGCTCCTAAACTCTACAACTACACGAAAGGGTGTTTAGATCAACTGCATGTTGCTCAAACCCATTATCAACCCCATATAGATTGGCACCAGAAGCAATGGTAGAGAAATTTCTAGACATGACACTCAATTTATCAATCCTCTTAAGTATGTTAAGATAAACTTCTCTGTTATATTGGTGCATTCCTTCTCTTTTGAGGTTAAACCTTTTCATTAGCACAATCTATACCACTCAAGCATCGTTATTATAGGCATCCCCCATGCCTTAAGTATCATGAAGTTGAATGACTCATTCGAGTTGTTTACAAGCGTATCACACTTTGCTCGATAACTAAAATAAGACTCACACCAACAAGAAGGTGGTATATCTTACAACCATTCCCATGCTGCCTCACTCAATCCTTTCATTTTCTGGACCTTATTCTCCCATTCCCTCTTAGTAGCAGCATTTGCAATAGCCCACATTGCATCCTTGAATTCTTGGCCAGCAAATTTCTTCCTAAAGTTCTCATATAGATGTCTCATACAATACTGATACTCACATGTGGGATAAAGTTTCTCCAAAGCATTATCGAGTCCTTGCAATATTAAAAACTGTGAAATAATTGAAATATTAAATTGTGTCAATGAAAAGGATATGAAATGCACACCATCTATCTGTCAGAAATGAAGACAAGGCCAAGCTGGTCGAGGTCCCCGATGTCATCTCCAAATATCTCTAAAAACCAATACCATGAATTCTCCCACTCTGACTCAACTATTGCAATTGCGATTGGATATATATTTTCATTCCCATCCCTTCCCACTGCTGCAAGGATATGCCCACCATGGGGTCCCTTAAGGAAACAACCATCTAACCTAACAATTGGACGACATCCACTAAGGAAACCAACCTTCTGAGCATTGAAACGTACATAAACCCTCTCAAATATGGGTGGTGATGGATGGGTCACACTTGATTATCACTCGACTTCCACTATCACGAGACATTACCATATTGGCATAGTCATAAAGTAAGCCATATTGCTTTGACTCATCACTGTCAAAGATTTCCTGTGCTTTTCTTTTTGCGCGATAGGCGGTGTAGATAGGTATGTCCAAAGCAATGTCCCTCATAACATGTCATTGTATTGCGCTGACTTCCCATTTGGGCCCATTATCTCAAAATTCATTCAAGTATTTTTGTGCCAGGAAGGTCGAAGTGATATGTTTGTCAGTAAAACTTCGAGGGCAAGTACATTTTGGATAAAAAAGTCTTCACTTGAAATGTCTCCTCATTAGTAGTTTTTAACCCATACACTCTCCATCCACATTCATTAACACAGGGGACTGATACTTTTCTTTGATGATTGAGTACATATTGGAAACATATACCACTTTTAGATGTATATGCAAGAAGGCATTGCCTGAATGTTTTCACGTTTGGGAATTTTTTTCCACAATAAGCCTAGGATGCCTCCCATCAACTTCTGCGCTATACTCAACAATTTTATCCAATTCTCAATCATCTTCTGAATAAGCTAAACTATGCAAATCATCATCAAGTGCATCTTCTTCCCAATCATCACCCCCAGTTGGTAGTTGATCAGTCTCATCCACAGCTACAAGGACCTAGTTATCATCTCCATCATCGTCAGATGTAATTGCAAAGTCATCTTTAGTTTTATCTTCACTCATGTCACAAATATAGTCATCATTAGCAGCCCCGTTCTTCGTTGTAGGCATTTTACGATGCTCACTACTACCCCTAGGACTTATCTCCTCCATAGGTAATGCATCTAGGGCAACTGGGTTCAAAGCATCTACCATTAATGGTTGTTTATCTACAAATAACCTAACCGTGTAAACTCTTAGAGAATGGTAAGCTTCCAACATTGTGACAACATTAGCATCGTTTCGAAGGAGCCTTAGTCCGCTATGTAACAATTGATCGGGCATTACATAAAATATGAATGAGCTTAGTGACTCGCTTATATCAGCAAGAGCATCCTCAATATCAAGATAACTAAGTGCATCGAGATCAACGTCATTTCTTACTTTAATAGAACCTCCCTCGTACGACCAAATCACACCTTTGTTAAATCTTCCACCATAATGAAATTGTAGATTTATAGAGTGTGGGATCACCATGATTATTTGTACCACAAAATCTACAAAATGACAACCAATTTTGTTAAGTAACATTGTAAAAATGAACGTAATTTTTTTTTACAATTGTAATTGAACAAGCAATTTTGGTCAGATACTTTACTAATTCTTGGCTTAAATAAATTAAACCACATAGTCATAACAAAATGAGGAATGATATCTTGTCAATTTCTATTATTTAGCTATGTATTACAAAATTCAGAATGCATAAATTTTGAAAAACAAAAATCATGGAAAAAAAATCACATTACACACATGCTCCACAACAACCATTCGCTTCCAAATGCGAACCACAGAACAACCAAAAGCAACAACCATATTTAATGGAGAATAAAAAGACAAAAATAAGGATTAAAAACACGACTTAAGATAAGAAAACTTTATTATCTTTTATTTCACTAATTATAATAGGATTGGGAGAGTCGAACCCAATATGTCTTTAGGAGATAAGATATAACATCAATAGATTATAGAGCCATTAGTAAAAAAATTTATCTTACATGTTAGCATGCATATTTGATTAAATAAACTTCGAGGAACATGGTTTCCTTTTTTCAAATATGAAATCCATATCAAACAAGCCTCAACACACATTAAAAATAGTCATCGGTGCTAAAAACTAAGCTCTTCAAGGCTGATATCTTTCATATTATGAAAAAGTAAGGATTTAACGAAACAACGAGCCATGATAGAAGTACCAAATACACACTAATTAATCCCAGACTGTTTGTTTATCTTGGTTGATCTTAGCATTTATCGAACCTAAGAATTTTTTACAATTGTACGTTTTTATGATCTAGAAGATACGAGGATTTAAAAGATAGGCTAATGATATTTTTGGGGGGGTTTACATAAGATGGACCTCAACGCATGAGAAAGAAGGAATGAGAAAACGAAACCTATTATTAATTGTAGTTTATATCCTTATGGGAAACTTCTATGATCCAAATTATCTTAGAAATCTTTCAAGAATTTCTTTAATAGAGACTAAGGACATGAAAAAATTTATGCACCGACAATCCCATGAGTAAATTTCATATAATCATCCTTCAAAAAACAGTAATAAAAGTACAAGATGCTTTCTAATGGGAAAAGTCCTCACCTTGACCTAACTAGTCTGCAAAAGAAAGTGATGCCGCTGGTTCCTTTGATACGGATTGCGACGATTTCTCCACAACAACCATCCGCTTCCAAATATGTACCACAGAACAACCAAGAGCAATAACCATATTTAATGGAGATTATAAAGATGAAAATAAGGAAAAAAAACCATGATGTAGACACTCTCCAAACTATATAGAGGATTATTACCTTAAGAGTATATCATGGAGAAGATGAAGATGTTGTCAACAGTGAAATCTTCTTCCTGCTCAATCTACACTTGAGTTGTGGTGGATTTCACTATTTCGGTGTTCAGTAGAAAGAAGAGATTTCCGTCTGTCGAAAGCTTTTTGGTGAACTCAAATTCGTAGGGTTCATTGTTTATGGAGTTCCATGGATGAAATTTTAGGGTTTGTGAAAATGAGGCTTTGTCATTTTCGTTTAATCGATGGTGAGGGCATTCTGTGAAGAGTTTGTGTTTTGTTTGGTGTTTTAAGTGGTCATGTGACTTGCACATGCTATAGTAACGTTGGTTTTTTAATGGGACATAATGGTTCCTTTCATAGGTCATGTCTTTGCAAAAAAAAATTTCACAAGTCAATTCTTTATAAAAACGAAAAAGTACAGGTCAATTATTTGTAATTTTTTCTTAATATTTTAATAATTTTTTTAAATAACAGTATACCTAAGTTTCACCTATCATAAATATAAAATATTTTGGTTAAACATCTTGAAAAACGTGGGTGAATATCTTCTAATTATCCATTAAAATTTTAAACGAGGAAACTTTCTTTTTTCTTTTTATATGATTATGCAATTTCATTTTAATATTTAATTCAATAGTAAAAATATAAATATATATTATATGTATTTTCAGGTTATTTAACAAAAAAATTCTAGAATACGCGTTAGGGAAACCAATAACAAAAGTCCTTTTTTTTTTTTTTGGGCCAACACTAATGACTAAAGTCTAAACCTAATTCCAATCATGTTTATAGTTGTACTAACCCATGGTTAGAATTACAATTCTTTGACGGAGCATATCCTGCCTACGTGGAATATACCCAAATCCACCCCAATTAAAGAACCTCAATAATTGAGCTACTACTTTGTCTTTATATAGTGCCCAAGAAGCCATTTCCATAATTCCCTTTCTCTAAATACTTCATTCCTTCTCATTTCATACATCTTCTGGGAAAATTTGAAAAAAAAAAAAAAGCAATCTTGTAGCTTATATAGAATTCGAGATTTAATGTTTTCATAATACCAAAAAGTTGCCATGAAAGAAAGAAGAAGAAGAGAAAAAGCATATACATAATTGTTGAAAAAATGGTTTTATGTGGAGAGATTTTTGTTGCTGAAGGAGAGGAAGACTGGGAAAGAGAAAGATAACAGAAATTGTGAATATAGAAAAGTTAAAGATAGAGAAGGATAAGATAGGTGTATTAGAATCAATCTCAGCTTTTTCTTCCTCCACCCCATCCTCCCCTCAGGTTCTGAAGGTAAATCTCATGAAATTCTATATATTGTCCTTTCTTGTTTTATTCCCTCTTATTCCTTACGCAGTCGATATATTTGGAATTTTATTTATTTGGCTAATGTTTACCTTGTGATTTATGATATTCTTCAAAATATATATTTCAAGATGAATTGTTATTAGTATTTGGAAATGATTATAATTTTTATTTCGTTTCTTTTCCTTTCCAGCTTTATTCGTTATATAGATTTTGGTGATAAGATTGATCTTACTCTATTTTAGATGAAGATGCATAATTTCCATTTTACATATGAAACTTCCTTTTTATTGAATTTTGCAATCAAATTAATCGCCATAATTTTGTAAAATACGATGATAAAAGGAATGTTCTTCATCTAATTTCCTTGATTGAGGTTTCCAATCCAGAAAAGTAGCTACACGTATTTGTTTCCCAGGATCGCATCCCCTAACATATTGTGTCACATCTATAAAACCAAAAACATAGTACTAATTCCTATGAAATTTGGTTGCAGTTGTGCCAGTGACAATGTCCATGACTCTCATGCCAGTTTCAGCCACGGAGCCACAATCACCTCCACCGGTTCTGCTCCCACCTATGGAGGTTCAGTTCGCGACATGCGATTGCTGTGGACTAACCGAGGAATGCACGCCGGCCTACATCGAGGCGGTGCGGGCGGTGAACTGTGGGAAATGGATTTGTGGGCTATGTGGGGAGGCAATAAAAGATGAAATTATGAGGAGTGAACAGGTTGTTGATCCTGAAGAGGCAATGACTAGGCACATGAATTTCTGCATGAAGTTCAAGTCCTCAGGACCACCTCCAGATTCAACGGTTCATTTGATATCAGCCATGAGGCAGATTTTGAGGAGGAGTTTAGAATCGAAATCAGCTCCTAGCAGTCCCACAAGGAAAACCAAGAGCAGTGCTGGAACCTCATTGGTTAGATCAGAGAGTTGTTTTTCAAGTTTGATTGGTAATTAATCAATGAATGGCTTGATGGTGGAGTGGCGTGGGTGTGGTGTCGTGTAAGTCGAACGCGTCCAGTTAATTGGTTTGTTCGAGACGTTAGTAATAAGTTTTAAAAAAACTTCTCATCTTTTCAAAACTGATTAGATGCAAAAGTTTTTCATTTTTTTTGCTTTTAGCTAATGTCTCGATACCGGTTAACAATATCCAATTTGAAGATAAATTGGAAGTGTGAGTTGTGATGCGAAGATGTTGGGAAAAGTTAAAAAAAAAAAAATTGTAATAAACAAAGGTAAAAAATGAAGGGTATAAAGGGTACTTGATGTTTATTGGGGGAAGGAAGAAGAGAGGGTACTTAAACTTTATCTACAATCTACTAGCTAGTGGCATCATGAAATGCAATAATCAATGTAATGTATGGCCATATGCAAGAGCTGTTAGATTATCATAAACATCCATCTCAAAGCTGATCACTAATGGATAAGACCAATCTTGAAGAATCTCTAAAAGTGATTCCCTACTGATACATGCTGGAATAAACTGGACTAATACACTCTTATAAGAATCAAGAATTGCAATACATCTCTAAAAAATATTAGTAATATGGAAAAAATTTTAAACACCCAAAACATGCCTCGATTAAATTTAGCGGTCTCTTGAATCATCAAATGACTGACCTAACATTTAAAATAAGACCAATGTAGGGATGGGTTTTAGATCTATTGGACAAATAAATGAGCTTTAAGTCTTATAGTAACTTTTCACAAAAGTTTACTTATTTGTAACCATTGTAAAAATACATATAACTCATATCATGATTAAATTCCTTAATTTTTGAAATAAACAATTTTAGGACTTTCGCGGTAAATTCAAAGGTGTATGTATATTTACAAAAGTTATGGAAATATCAATTAGTATGATTTGAAAGTTCAAAATGTTTATTTGAATCTAACCATTAAGATATATTTAAGTTCATTCCTAAATTTTAAACAAAATAACAAATAACGTACCAAGGTTCAACTTGTCATTGCAAGTTGAACTGCTACTTGCCAGATATTTTGTTTGTGATCAAGTTGGTTGACCTAAATATGGATATCATTGGCCCATTTTGCTTAGTCTTTATAATTATTTTATGGCCAAACATTTGTAGATGTTGTCTAAGTGCACTGCACCTGGAATTAAGGAAATTGATGTTAAAGGGAAATTAATATTCTGAATATATCAAAGGAAGCAGCATTTAAGTAATAGTATGAAGTCCATATTTGTCTTCATCTACTGTTTAACTTCTGAATTTGGAAATGTGTGGCTATCTACCTTGTCTTCTTTATAACATAGACGTCAAAATCTCGTGAGTGAGTTTTGTTTGTTTAAAATAGGACTGAAGCAGCATTGTTACTCCTTCAGCAACAAAAAAGCATCGCCATATTTAATGATATTATTGAGTTTATGCTCGAATAGATCTAGAAATATAAAATACATGTGTTCAAAGCATACAAATTTCGATTCAAAGTTAAAATTTAAAGTAATACTTAACAAATCCAAGCACTGTTTTATTAAACTCTTCCAAATTCATTATATAGTTAACAAAATATTTTACTTTAGAATGGTGAGGATGTTCTATTTAAATACTTAAACACAACTGAGCTTCGATCAAAAGCTTGTTGCTCAAACAGCACAAGCTCAATTAAGCTAAAGCAAATAGAATGCAATCAATTATTAATATAAAATTGAGTAGTTTGTGAATAAGTTTGATTTGTTTATGATATTTGCTTTAACTTCTTCTTCTTCTTCATTTTTTTTTTTTTTTTGTCATTATAATAGGGAGAGACTTATCAATCCCAATTAGAAGACCAATGAAAATTAGACCATGAAGTCATTGGCATATCAGATTTAACTTCAAAAGAAATTATTACAGTCATAAATATAAACTAAAAAAGACTTGAGGCTGTGGATATTTTTCTTTTGTAAAGAACATCCTCTTTATGAAAGATACTTTAATATGCATTTAACCTAAATAGCTACAAATAAACCAAGCTGATTAAGCTACTTGGGCTACAGAAGCTTGAATTCAAGTTCAAATTTAACTCATTTATTCAAATGAATTAAGTTATGAACTTACATTTAATCTCGTGAGTTCTCTTTCATTTATATTATATATTGTTTATGTACTTATGCAATTCACTTTTTTTTTTAAAGCTTAAACTTCAATTTGGTTTGAACTTGGACTCTTGTTGAGGCTCAATAATATAGATAAGCTTTCAAGTTGAATTTGAGCTTTAATTTCTTAGTGAACTCAGACTTGAATCCAAGCTTGTAAATTTTTAGGTTTAATTATACTCAACTCAACTTGAGTTTGGTAGTTTTTTTAATCATTGAACCCTTATTTTTAAAAATCTAATTCAGTTTGACTCGTTATAATTCTAAAGTTAATACATGTGTTTCCCTTGCATCTACTTAAGACCCATTTTGAGAAAAGTAGCATTTAGGAACCACATCAAGGATTTCCCAAGAATTACATAACGAGGGTGCACTTTCATCTGGAAATGCATAATGAAAATGCTTTCTTCCAAAAATTATACAAAGGAGCCTATGTTAATGAAAATGCATTATTATAATTCGATTTTAGTGCGATATACATTGAATTTTTCCTTTCTGCTTTTTAGATAGTAATCTTCATTTTCACTACACATGGGTATATTCCCGCATAGATGATTTGAAATGCAAATTCCATAAACCACCGGTAGATATGTGTTCTGGGTGGAGGCATAAAAATCATAGTATATTCTTATTCATAATAGTCTGTAATAATGGATATATATTGAGGCATTCTTGTCATTTAAAGCTAACTATAAATTAAATATAAATCTATATATATATATAAATAAATATCAGCCGAAAGTTCAAGGAAAAGTATATATGGAATATCTAGGTCAAGTCTACTAGGAGAAGAAAGAGGATATAGCCACCAGCTAGGATGATTAAGAATATAATACCTAAAAATTAAGTGTCGTTTTCATTTGATATGGGGAAACTGAAAAGCTATTTCCTTTTACGTGATATGGATGCAAATTGCAAACTTTCTGTTCTTCCACGAATTTTCTTGTCCTCTTCCTCCTCCTTTCCAGGAAAATCTACGTAACTAACTCGGGTTATTATATGTCTTTCCCATTTGTCTAATCTTAGGTACATCTTGTATACGTTGTCTTTTTAGAAAAATAGATATTATATGTATTTTTATACATATGTGATTATTTCTATTACCTTAATATCTCAATATTTAGGCCACCTAACCATTTTAAAATATTCCTTAATACCTATAGGCTATATATGAGCATCCTACGCTTAACAACAACATAAATCATTGATTTCATATTTAATTTTTGGTTTTATTTATTGTAATAATTTGTCCTTTTTTATCTAGGAAAAATAGTAATGTTTTATAAGTTCTATTTATTATTATTTTTTTTTTCAAATAAGGAACGGGAATTTGTTTAATAGCAGAAACAGAAATGACAAAGTAACATTGAAAACATATCCACCAATCCCAAAAGCAAACCACAACTCTTTCTTTCCTTGGGTCAAGATCCAAATTTCACAAACATTGGGCTGCCTTTCCGGGAAGCTAATGAAACATGACTGTACCTAGGATTTGTACTCTAGGATTTCCTTAGCAATCGGGTTCACGTCTCATCTCGAGGATTTAGTAGTCAAAACATTTTACAAAGTGTCGGTAAAATCACAAAAGGAGGAGTTATTTATTAAAGGAAAAATATATATATATATATTTTTTTTTAATTGTTGACATTTGTGTATTTTTTTTAATATGAATCCTCAATCCATTTTTTTTATTGAAAACTTAATATTTTTAAACCTCAACAAAGATTGGAATTCAACTTTGTAAATTAAATCTTCCTATTTTCCTATCAATCTCAGGCATATAAGAGTGAAAAATTCTAAGTTCCCATTATTATTCAATGGCTCATACCATACCCAGCTATAATCGAACCAGTAAAATAGTTAATATTCCAATTACTTTATTTATTTTAATGGTTAAATTGTTAACTAGACAGTTTTATCGATGGAGCTATATAAAGCTCCATTTGGCCTTGGACTACTAGCTTATCTTCTCATCCAATTATACATTATGAGCTTAGCTTATATCTCAAAGTCTGATTTTATAAGTTAGTAGTATGGATTAAAATTCTGGACACGTATTTGTTGACGATCCGAAATGGAAACTTGTTTCATGGATATAGCCTATCAATCATACAATAATCAAGGAAATGATTTCCATAAATGGCTAATTTGGAATGAGTTTTTGTCCAAATATATTTTACACACTGATTTTTTAATGTTTGCAGTAGGGATTAAGGAGCAGATCATTTATTTATGGTTAAGGAAGATTTAAATTAATAAGCTTAGAGTAAAGATTCATATTGATACATCTATTTTTAGCCATTTTTAGTGTGAACTCGCTCCATCACTCATCAAACTCACCTATAAGCTTAGGCTATAAGAACCCGATAGAAGATTAAAAATTGTTATGAAATTGACTTTTTGAATTAACTGACAAAGTTTAAGGGGTCTATATACATGGGATTACCCTAGAAGATTTATCCCATCTATAAATAGGGATCATTAACCTAGTTGGTCCTCCCTTTTACCTCTCTAAGAAAGCTTCATGCATTCCAAAAGAAGTAGTAAGCTCATTAGGATAATTTTTAATTAAGCATGCTTCATCTTGACCACAGATCATTAACATAATTTGATAGATGTCATTAAACCTAAGAGTTTAAAGATATCCAATTCTCTCTCTCATTTAGCAACTTTAACTAATAAGAGAAATGGCGCTGTACTATAATCTCTGCTCTCAAAGACTAACAAGAATTTAATTTAGATAAAGAATGATTTTTAAGTCATCTCACGAACGGCTCGCTCACTTTGTTGTATAGACTAAGGGGGGAAATGAAATTTTAATTCAAAAGGAATGTAATAGGATTGTAATAACTATTAATATGTTTGCTTTTTATAAAAATAAAACAAGTAATTATTGAAGTAAAAGGTAAATTATCTATAATGCCCCATGTATTTATTACGAAAAGAAGATACATGAATTGCTATTCATAATTTTACATAATAGCAATTCATTATAAATTGTCGTTTCCCTCAAGTGAATAATGTAATAACAACTTTACGTCAAACGAAAAGGAAATGAATAGCTATTCATATCAAGTAAATAAATTGAAAGTGTTAGATTATATTACTAATTTGAAGATTTCTACAGCACGAGACATAAATGACACATATAACTACTTTAGTTGAATCCTGATTTTTATAATGGCTAAAAGGAGTTACATATGTGTGTGTGTCTATATATATTAAGGGAGGATACATTTTGTCCATTACTTATCAAAACCATCAAAAGGATGACGATGAAACTCATCTTGATAGTCAATCTCTAAAATCATTCCATGGATGTGGATGGACTTCAAAATCTATAAATAAATGCCTTTTCTTTCTCATTTGAGCCGTTAAGAAGACTGAAGCAACTGAAATTGTCCAGTTGAAAGTTTTGGTTGTAAGGACCAAACAATTTGATGAAGAATGCTAACTCTTGCTAAAGAATGATCAAATCAATTTTGTAAACTCTTTCAGCTATAAAAAATGCATATCATTCCGGCACCATCTGTTTTGAGAAAAACTATTTATTAATGAAAAATATTTTTTCCTGAAAAAAAAGATAGAAAGTAATATATTTTCAAATGTTTGACAAATTTTATAAAAATAATTTTTCTCTATTTACATAACTTTAAAACAACTAATATACTTTTAGTATAAACAAAATGCATGTTTTATCATGAGAAATAAATCTATCTAAAGAAAAAATATTAAAAAATTAATAATAAATATCTTCAGATAATAAATATTGGTAAATAGAGCTAACGAATCAATAGAAAAATGATTTATGCTTTTGTAATCTATAAGTTGTTTTCCAACAAATAAACTATGATGAGTCTATGTTTTCCATAATAAAGAAAAATGTTTTCCGCTAATTATCTCATTTTTCTTAAAACAGACATGAAAAAACAAAAATACAGTATTTTGAAAAACGTTTTAATTAAAACAAATGGCGCCTTCGTTTATTTATTTTGTTCCTATATTTCTTTCTAACCATATCTTTTTAAATATCATTGAATAAGATTACTCTAAAACTATTCAAAGCACCTGATCATGCATTTGTGCGCATGACTGACCTCTAATAATGGCAAACCCATACAATTTTTAATTAATATAAGATTATCATGTCATTTTAAAATAGAAAACAGGTTTTCGAGTCATTTATCCCCGAGGAAAAAACAACTCACCTTCTGCATACCTACATCATGTTGAACAATTTTTTTTACAAATATCCATAATATATTAGATTCATCTTATATTGTAAAGAATCAAACTATTAGTTAATAATGACAAATACAAATAAGGCTAAATATGAAATTGAAAATAGCTCACGTTTCGTTTGTCTTGCTAAGGATAGTAGATATTATAGCTGTCATGTGTAATATACGTAGCCAGTAATTATTAATGATATTTTAATATAGATGTGGTTATTTTAAAAACTACTTACTATATATTTATGTGTTAATATATGATTAATAGTCACACACAATATATATATATATATATATGTATGTATTGTGTATATTCATACTATATATTACTCATTCAATATTTTTTTCTTATCTGCACGTGGAAATACTAGCATGGTGGCTCGGCAAGTCCGTTTTGTCTTTTATTTTTATTTTCTTTTTTTATTTAAAGGAAAATTTTAACCTAATGCATTCCATAAATAAAGCTAAATATAAAATTGAAAGTAGCTCTTGTTGGCTTGTCTGTGTCTACACATGGAAATAGTGGCGGGTCGCTCAGCAAGCCTGTTTTGCGCTTGTCCTAGATTTTTCTTTTTTTATTTATTTATAATAAAAATAGGATTTGAATTTGAATGATCCATTTAAGCGATTAATAGAAATACGATTAGGTTATAAAATCATTAGTGTAGTAGATTTATTGTGAACCTTAAGTTTTTTCTTGTGTTCTTTCAATATTTATCAAGTTTGGATGCCATAGGATTTAAACTCACAAGAAACGAACGTGGGTGCAGTAATTTTTAGAATACCTCATTTTTCCTGGGATTTGGCTATCTTTTATAATATTTATGATAGTCTTGACAAACATAAAAACTGGTATAATTTTAAAAAGATCCTAGATATTATAGCCAAAATGAAAGTTAAATGTAAAGTGAGATCCACTTCTACTTTTCACTTCTCCAAACTTACAATACTTATAAAGTTAGTTGAACGATTGGTTCTACATTCATGGCTGGGAGAAATGGTTTAAATTAGGTGAAACCAGAATCCGCGGTGGTAGGTATGGTTACTAATAAATCGAGTTGAACTGAACATTTGAATGTTTAAGCTCATGTCATTGAAAATGTAATTAAGTTCCAACTTAGAACTAAACTAAATATTTATGGAGCCTAAAAGTGTGTGCTCAAGCATTAACTCGTCTAGATTCTCAAACTCAAACTCAACTTAAATGTTCATTTATATAAGTGAACTGAAATGAGTTCAAACTTGTTTAGTCATGTAGATTTATTAAATTTAAGGAAATTAACAAATTTGATACCTAAATTTTTTATAAAAATTCAATTAGATATTTGAATTTTAGAATAGTTATTTTAATATCCAATCAAATATTCTACAGCTATTTTTACTATTTCACTTAATGCCGTTTGTTTTGTTTGCTAATATAGAAGAGATAACCTCTCAATGCTAGACAACATTCGAAGAGGTCCACAACAACAAATAAAGCAAACGCTATTAAGAAGGTAGTAGAAATAATCATGAAAAGTTTAATTGAGTATTAAATTGACTACTTCAAAGTTTAAGTAAAAAATTGAATTTTTTTGTAAATTCAATACCAAAATTTGATATTTATTCTTAAATTATTATTATTTTTATTTGTATACAATTGAGTAATAACTAGTTTTGATACCTAAATTTTTTATAAAAATTCAATTAGATATTTGAATTTTAGAATAGTTATTTTAATATCCAATAGGTATTAAGGATCAAACAACAATATATTTAACAATATATAAAGAAGATGTTGGCGAGCTTATTAACCATCATGTTGACGATCTTGGGCAAAATTGTTCAAGCTTTGCTACCTTACGAAATGAGTTCAAGCTAAACAAAGCTTAAAGTAAATCAAGTCAAGTTCAAGTAACTTGCGGGTAATTGAGTCTCATTTCAAAAAAAAAAAAAAAAAAAAACATTCAACTGAAGATGATTCTTCATCGAATTCGTGGACTAGTTTCAACATGTTTAAATTTCTGAAGGCAAAGGAGCTACCTATTCTTAAAAACATTGAATCTGTCTTGTTACTTGAACCAATTTAGGCTTAGCCTATGGCTAAGCTTAGTATGCATGTTTTCCAAAAATGGTTCCATTATAGTATCAGAATTCGCAGAAGAGTTGTTCCATCACCACTAGGCGATGTTATACTTATACACCACCATAATCTTAAGGATATATGATAGCAATTTATATTTAAATTTCTACATAGCTTGGTCCGGTTATATCTAAGAAATAAGATTTTAACTATTAAGAACCCCCACCACCATTTCCTTTTTTCTTTCTTCTTTTCCTACACACTAAGTAATGATTATTCACTTCGATAAAATATATAATAAGAAAAATAAACAAATAAAAGTTTCATATAGAAAAACATATTGGTTTGTCTACTAATAAAAAGGAAGACGTCCTCAGTAAAATTGCTTGGCTTTCAAATCCAAAATTTCATTTTTCCTTAGTTCATATCAAGCTCTAGATATTAGTATGAATTGCTAAACTCAAAGTTAGGGAAAATTTATATTTTAGTAATAATGTTAAAAGAATGGTTTTGAAGTCCCCATTTAATAATAATAATAAGTGAAACAAATCTAACCATTAGCACACTACTCTTAGAATACCTAAAGAATTAGGGATCCAGAAACGCTAATATTTAAAAAAAAGTTCAGTTTAACTACTCAATGCAAATTTGAATCTAAAGTTTTTCGGTTTTGTTCTTTAGATTAGGCTTTTCTGATTTGTGACAAAGCCACAACAAAAAGGAAAAAGAAAATGATTTCAATGTCATGAATGGCCAGAGAGAGCTAGCCTGAGTTCCTTCCATATGCTGAAGAAGACTAACTCAAATGCCTTTCACATGTAATGGCATGTTTATTATACACGTGTAATTAAGGTCAATTTTAGAAAAGGAGCGGAATTACCACGACAACCATCGAAATCTTAATAGCCTTCCGTATACACATTTTGACATGCATAACTAAAAACCGGATCGATAGGCCTACTCTCATTTAGGTTTGTCACATGAACACCGAATATTTGGGCCGATTTAAGGTCTAAAGTTAGTTTGGAAGTTTGGGCCAATTTCCTATCCGGGCCTATAAGAATTCTATCAAATCAAATTTTGTACGGTATATAGATCTAGTAATACATATATAGATATATATGTATTTTTAAAATGGAAACAAATCAATAGATTATTTACCCATTGTTTATGAAGCAACATATGCATGTCTCAAAAACATCGATATTAGGGCAGCAAATGAACAAAGTTAATAGCAAACTAATCAATTACAACTTGATTTAATCAAGACTCAATTTGACTCGAGCTTGAGCTCAAAATGAAACTTACTTAGATAAATGAGCCGAGTCTGAGCTTTTTTACAGGCTTACAAACACGCTTGTTAAGGGATTGCAAGTCAAGCTCATAAGCAAGGCCACAAACAGGGTTGTTAAGATTTTGTGAATATGCTTGTGAATAATTTTTTTTATGATATCATTTTATCACATATAATTATTTTCATTAATATATTAATACAATATTGTATACAAGTATTTTCATTAATATTATAAATATAATTATTTATTAAACAGGCTTGAGCATAGGTTCATTAAGCTAAATGAGCCTACCGGCTGAATCCAGGCTAAAGCCTATACTTTTTAAGATTTTAAAAAACCTATCTTGGTTCAAGCTTGATAAATTGTTAAACGAGTTAAGTAGGAGTCTTCAAAAGCTCAGCCCAACCAGCTTCATTTACAACAACCTCTTCGACGTACTCCTACACATAATAGGAATAGGACTCGAAAACCTCTAGCTAAAATAGACTTATCATTTCAAACTCCCAAGTATATTATAATTACCTCTAGTAAGGGAAAGGCTAGACATAATAAAAAAATTAATGGTCTTTAAATGTCTGAACATATAAGAATTACTTAGTCTTCTAAGCTAAAAGGAAGATCATTTTTGCCTAGTGTTTTCACATATATTGTCATCAAACATATTTGATTGTAGGCAAGTACACATATTGTTATTATGATAGAATTGGATCAAATGTTGTGCCACAAATATTACAAGTAGTACAAAATTATACCCTACTATCCAAATAATGAAATTTAATTGATTAAAATTACTAAATTCAATAACTAAAATCAAAGAAACCAATTTAATTAACAAGAAAACAAAAATGAAACAAGAAAGGACTAAGTTTACCACAAAATGAACAAGATTACCACAAAGTGCAAAAAGTTGGTGTTATAAAAACTTAGCAAGTCATCACAATTGAGCAATTTTACTAAAGATTGAGCAAGTTTATCATAAATTGCAAAAAGTTAGTATCATAGCAAGTTGCCACAAATGGCACAACTTAACTAAAAATCAAACAAGTTTACCATAAAGTGCAAGAAGGTATTGCTATAGCAAGATATTACTTACAATAATGGCATAACTTTGCCACAAAATGAATGAATTTCTCACAAGAGCACAACATGAAAATATGTCACCAAGTGAAAACTCATCCAAATAGCATTCAAGGTAATGATGTGGAGGAGTGCTATGAAGACATCTTTAAATGTTTTGTGGATAGTTTTGAATAGATTTTATTATGCACATGGGTGGGAGAGGGAAAGGGAGAGTTTTCTTATTTAACATGAGAATAACCATTCTTTAGGTGACCTCTAGGCTTTTTATGTTCATGTGTATATATCTTGAAACTCAATTAATTTTATTAATTTAGTTATCATACATTTAATATAGTGTAATTTTACATTATGTGGCATTACAGGTGGAATTTAGGTAAAAAATGTCAAATTTGGTATTAGGAATATTACCAAAAAAAATATTTAATTTGGTACACGAGTTTTGAATTAGTCAATTTCATACCTAATTAAATATTTCATGGTAAGTTTTACTACCTTACTAATATTATTTACTTTATTTCCTAATATGAATGGAGCAAACTATAAGCGTTAGGAAAAGCAATCAAAACTCAATGATAGATTACTCAATTACTCCTTTTATGTTGTCAAATACAGCAAACGGTATTAAGAAGGTAGTAAAAATAACCACAAAAAGTTCCATTGAGTATAAAATTGACACTTTTCAAATTTCAAATACAAAATTAATTTTTTTTGTAAAGTTTAAGTACTAAATTAACATTTAATCTATTTAGGTAGCATGTGGCAATTCATCTTAACCTTACATGGTGTTAAAAAAATATAGGTAAATTGTACTAGAATATATTAATTGTTGAGGATAGGTTCAATTAAAGGTATTAATGTTTCTAATAATTAAAAAAATGAATTAACATCAAGCGAGGAATCAACGTTATGATATTTTTTTATTGATTGTCCTCGATTTTTCTCGATTTTTCCTTGTGGATGCTTTGTTTGACTCACTTTACAAAGTATCAATTTCTCTTATTATCCACTTAAAATGTTGATACCTTAGTTGTGTTTGCTGTTAGACTTTGATACCTTCTACTGTAATATACTAAAAAGTTATATTCATACATGAAATTTGTGTAACTATCTTTCTTAGTATATTTTCAATAAATATTACACATAAGACGAAATAAATGCTCTACATATCAAATGACTCATCATCTCCTAACAAACTTAGCTAAGAATTAATATTGACATTTAAAGGTACAACTAAGTTGTAATTGTGGGAAAATTATTAGGATAAGTGGTTTTTGACAACATAAGATAAGGACTTTCATCCATATATGGAAGGATTTGTCCATATGTAATAGGTTCATCCATATGTGATAAGTTTATTGTGATACGTTGGTCTAAATATGATAGGTTGTCGAAATATGAGAAGTTCGTCATATGTGCTACTTTTGTCCAAATGTGATGGTAACTTATCCTAATGATGCCCTTGTAACTGTGGTATCTTGAAAATTTTGGGTATCAATGGTAAAATGCTCAAAAGTTTGACTATCTAGGGAAACTTTGTTTAAAGCATAAGAAGGAAAATGTTGGCCTTTTCTAATAATCATTTCACATCTTGTAAAAAATAAAGGATTAATGTCGTTAATGGTACATAAACTTTGAAATTGATTAATCTAGTACGTAAATGAACTTTTTATACACACCAACAATATTTCTATTAAATTGGCTAACATCATCATCCACAACATCGAACTGCACTCATGCCTCTCCCACATCAAGTTGACCATTACCCTCCTACATAGTGATTCTATCAATCATGTATAGAGGTAGGGTAGCATTTTTAAGTAATATGATGGAGGTACTATTGATGTGATGAAAAGTTCATTTAGGTACTAAATTGATCAATTTTCAAAGTTTATGTACCAAATTGATCAATTTCAAAATTTAGTTGTCAAATTGCATATTTTACCAAAGTTCAGGTATTATTCACGATATTTACCCCAAAATAAAATATGTATTTGTATAAAATGCTTCTTCTTATTGCCATTTAAGGATTAATTTCACTTACAGTACCTAAATTCTTTTACTTATAATAGAATTGTACCTTAAAATATTTACCTACAAAAATATTCAAACCATTTAAAGTTTGCACCTATTCTACCTATGGTAGGTCCTATCATTTCTCAAGCAATAAGCTAGAGTAGACATCTTCTCTCTCCTATAAGAGAATTTATCGCTACTAATTGGCATGGTATGTGTCTTGTTTCTCCTTTTTCTTTATTGTCCTTCCTCTCTCTCTCTAGAACCCCACTTCTCTCTCTCTCTAAAACCAAATTGCAAGCTCTAACACCACAAATCCAATCACCGCACACTATCAATTCCATTGATATAAAACCCTTCACATCATATCGATACTCGGCAAACTACAGTGCCGCCATTTCCTTCACCATCCACCTCATAGCCACTGTAACCATCAGGCTCACCACCATTAATTAAACTTGAACCCACCGAAGCCTCCACACTAGGTATGATAGGTATCTAGTGCCATAGCCTGTGACTCGACTCAACAAACAAATCCTAACCTTCGGTGCCATACCTTGACAATACCATTGGTGACTTAAAGTCATGACTGCTGTACACCATCAACAGCTGCTCACTAAGTTGAGTTAGCTATCCAACGTAAAACCATATGTCTCTTACATCACGAAACCAAAAATGCCATCACGCTGGAAAAAGCGCCATCTCTATCACACCATCCATGAACAAACAACAAACTAGTCACCACATTTGTGAACCCAAATCTAACTTGTGCAACTCAACTAAGTTTAACTTGTAGTTCAAGTGAGATATAAATCTAAATTGATCTTTTGACTCATGCTTCTTTATCATGTAATATATACTTCTATAGTATATAGCATATTACGTTAGTAGTGTTTTTATTTGCATCTTTCATTTAGGTTTAAATTTGATTTTTCATTTATTTAATCTATTGGTCTACATGATTAAAATAAATAATTAAATATGTATGCCTTAATGAATTAGAAAATAAATAGAGGAAAGGATTTTGGGGGGGGGGGGGGGGGGGGGGGGGGGCGTTGTGGGTGGTTGTAAGGGGGTGAGAAAAGACAATAAAAAAAGAAGAGAGAGGATGCATACAATGCTAACTAAAAGAGAGAAATGTTTATATGAGATAGAATGCATCTACGTCAACTTCTTGCTTAACAAATGACAAGATTTCGACCATAGATACTATGGGTGCAAACTTTAAATAGTTTTAGTATTTTTATTAGCAAAAAAAAAGGGTACAATTCTATTATAAGTAGTAAATTAAGGTAACGTTAGTGAAATTAATCCTGCAATTTAACAAAAATAAAATATGTATTTACAAAAATGTTGGCCTTTTGTAATATTCTTTTATTTTTGAATTTAAATTTATGAATCTTACTCTATTTTAATTGGACTTATTTGTTTATCTTTCTAAGAATAGACCTATCAAATAACAACAAAAAAATGCAAGAAATTTTCCTAAATTTAAACCAAGTGTAGACATATCTCTCAAATTTCAAACATTTTTAAATAACCTTTCTAAATTTTAATAAGATGTCAATATAAGGACCATTACTTTTGTAGTTGAAAAATATAAAATATAGGAAGTGTTAAAATGTATTCTACTAAGTTCCATGGATGTTTTTACCATGGAAGTAAACAAGTCAAATGACTTATGCTCTATTCGAGCTTAATTTACTAGAGAAAAGTTGTGTTGAGCCTAAGTTCAAGCTTGTTTGAGATGGCATAGTACCAAGCTGAAGCTTGACTTGAATAAAACTCGAACTTGATCGATTTTTATTTTTAAAGGTCAGGCTTGACCTGAATTAATGCTTGATAAACTCGAGCTTAACTCGGTTAGATTCAATTATCCATATGAAAATCAATTAGAATGAATATATAAATTGGGATTTGGTAATAGAGTAGAGTTTTAGTCAACTTGTCTTAAATATAATAAATGCGGACCATTAGAAATGAAACAAAAAAAGAACAATGCACAAAAATACACTTTAAAAATGGGAAAAGAACAAGTTATATATATATATATATTAAATATATAACACTCGAATAGCTCGTGAGCTACTTGAATCAAGTATTTTAAAGCTTGAACTCCATAGCTACTCAAGTAACTCAACTTGATTATGGTCAAGTTAAATTTGAGTTATCATCAAGTCGACTTCGTATAGTTCGTGAGTAGTCTCAATTGACCTACAATCCTATTCAAGCTACTCAAGTGGTTAATCAAGTCAAATTTCAGTCTTATAATACGGTAATACCTCACTTGATTAGCTCACTAGTCCGATTGAGTTTGAGTAAGTACAAATATTAGTAGAGTAAATTTTTTTTTAAATTATTATTTAGATAAGTCAAGCTTCAATGAGTTTAATCAAGTCTAGTTCTATCTTTTTAAGTGTTAATTTCAAGTCAAGTTTGAACTTAATATTGTAAATATGATTAGATTTGAATTGAATTGGGATTTTGGAAATTCAAGTT
This sequence comes from Combretum micranthum, assembly GCA_024138025.1. Classification (NCBI taxonomy): domain Eukaryota; kingdom Viridiplantae; phylum Streptophyta; class Magnoliopsida; order Myrtales; family Combretaceae; genus Combretum; species Combretum micranthum. The sequence continues at coordinate 800,867 of JAMXBD010000346.1, forward strand.
GAATTCAAGTTAGAACTTAATGTCATATTATCTCATCTTAATTGATTTAGAATTTTAATTTTCATGATATGATCATAGTTTATGTGGTTAATTTCAAGTTCCTAGAGGTAGATTCATTAAAAAATTTGGTTAAACATACAGCATAATTAAGGCTTAAAATATCATATATATATATATATTATTTTGAAAACTTTTAATGAATGTTTGGGTCTAAAACCGTTAGTTAATTTTTTGACCACTCATTACTTGGTTATAAAAGGATTTTTTTGTTTCTAACAATTGTTCACTTATCTCAATAAGGAAATGTGTAAATGTATTTAGTTTTGTACATTTTATTGAGAAAAATTAAAAAAAATATTAATTACCAATTTAACTTAATTAAATGAATAATATTGTTATAGAATTGTTATTGTTATGAAATAAAATAAAACTGTAGTAGAATTTTTATTTGTTATTATTTTATTTAAATAAGAATATTTTAAGAAAAGATAAGTTCCAATATTGAATTATTATTAATAGATCTAAATAATAAATGGATTCAAATAAGGATTTATAGAATCACCATTACAGTTTACCAAACATGGTAATAGTTATAATAAACAATAAGCCACAAGAATTGATTGAATAATAATTAATGGCCATTAAAATGTTTCCAACAAAATTTTCTTTTTTTTAACATATTTTTTATAAGTAAATTACACCAGAAGGTCATAACATTTAAAAAAGTGTCTTCTAAGATTTAATCAAGTATTTTTTCTATTGATAAATATTAGTAGAGTCTTAAAAGAAGGGTTTATTAAGTATTAATTAAATTTTTCTTCTATTATATGTGCTAATGGTGACCTCGATTGACTCACTTTTTTAATCGTTATGATTTAAAATGAACTTACTTTTAAATATTGTGACTTAAAGTGAACTTACTGACTAAACGTTGTAACTTCTTTTAAACTTTTTAAAATATTGTGATCTAAAATAAACTTACTCAAAATATTATGACATTTTGATGTAATTTACTTTATGTTTTTATGTAAAGGCTTTGTATAATTCGTGGGCATAGTGTCATAGTGATAACACACTATCGTTTTAGTTTCGATTGTTTATTAAGAAACAAATAAAAAATAAATATTTTTATTCATAAACAGATTTATAAATAAAAAATAAATATTTTTATTCATAAACAGTTAAACAAATCAAATATAAATCAAATAAACCTCAAACTCAAGCCCAAAGTTTACTAATATTTAAAAAGTAGTTTTTAGCATTGAAAAAAGGAAGGAACTATTTTATTATGCTCCTTTTTCATCGATCCGCGCATTTAAATTCAAGAAATCGATTAACTTATTTTCTGTAGTCCGTACACTTTTATTATTAAACAATAATAGTTAAAAACAAAAAACAAAAATTACATTGAAAAGATATATCATGGCAGAGAACACAAGAAGTGTGGGTTCACTTCTCGATTTTAACTCTCTCCTGCTACGCTGCACACTCCATCTGATCCGTCACCAGTTTTGACAGTCACGTGGAATCTCTGCCACCATGTCAGAGTCTCCTCTCTCTTTACCTTCTCTCTCTACCCGAAAACCCCCAACAGCCCAACCCTAACACCCATGTCATGTTTTCACACTTCGCACTGTCACTGTCGCCATCCATTCTATACATATACTGCACAGATTCCCTAGCCTTGTTGTTACTGTCTAGTACATTTTTACCGTTTAGTACTTATGAGTGCATGAAGACTAGAGAGAGAATGGAAGGTTTGAGTAATTCATGTTCTTCATCTTCGTTGTCATCGACGTCGTCGTTTGGTTCGTCGATGGTGAGCCCCAAGTCGCCTCCTCATTCCGGGGGTCTGGATTTGTACTGGAAAAGGAAGCAGTTGGTCAAAGTTCAAGTGTTAGAGAGAGAAATTGGTCATCTTCAAGTAAGTCCAATAATAATATATATGAATTTTCCTTATAATTGCATGCATTAACAGATTTGGATATTTGAAAGGTCTGATTTTTATTAATATTTATATTAGTATTATATTTATTTTATATATGTTTCATATTAATATTTAAAATGTTTGTTATTAGTATTTGTATTAGTATGTTTTATTTATTTCATATTAATATTTGATCAGTTTATAATTAAAAAAATCTGTTTTTAGTATCTGTTTTCACATATAATTTATTTGAAAAAAAAAAAGATTTTCAAAGAAAATTTACAAAATGGCACTTTTACCATCATTGATGTATTATATATAAAAATGAGATGGTTTTCTCTGACATTTTTTCCCCCTCTATATTTACGGCCTGTTCTATGAAAATTGGTGTAAAATGATTGGATGGAATGAAGGGCGCACATTTGCAATTGTTCTTATATGAAAATTAAATATGTGTTTTTACTATATGATTTGACATATTTTGTTTTTTTTACCTTATCCTATATTTTTATGAAAATGATCGAATTAAATTAAATAGTGCATTATTTTCTTTTATTTCTTTTTGTAAAATGCTTCTTTCAATCAAAATACTTTGGTGGTAGCCGGTAATTGATTATCTCTATTGGAAAATAAGAATGATTCTCGGAATACTTTCCAAGAGTAAGATTTTTATTTACTCCCCACTTAATCAGCGGATGGAATTCGAGCCTGTAATTTAAGTGCTCTAAAAATTTTATTTTTTTCATAAAGCAAAGATAAAACCTTCAATTTTCTAGGACTTATCTCCTGGACCGGCCTTTTTTTTATTTTTTTTGGCCCAGACTTCTGGACCTTCTTTATATGGAACGACGAGACAGAAAAGGAAATGGAAAGAAAATTAAAAAATTTTACACGCACACATACGTATATATATTTTCTAAAGTATGCAATTAATCGTGATTACCTCATAACCTGGCGGCATTTTTGTTTGACATGTTTGTCTCTTACTCTGTCCCTTGCACTTAAGTAATGATTAAAAAAAAAAAAACCTATGCAATTAGTGGGGGGAAATAGAAGAATTTTTTTTCCCTCCCCTTGTCAAGACTAGAAATTTCATTTTCTTTTCTCGCAATTGTTAACTAGTTAGTGAGACATCTACATCAATAAGATCTTTTTTCACAAGGCTCTTAAGGTATCACATCAATATCTAAGAAACTTTTCTTCTAAAGAATCTTACTGTTTTATTTGTAAGTTCTTCACATAAGTTTTTTTACTTTTTTTTATATACTTTTGTGGGTCTTATTTACTTTTACAAAATACATTTCTTTTACAAAATAATAATAAAATATTTCAAATGAAATCACTTTTTGAATGTACCATCCACCTCCGTAAAAGCATCAACATCCGAGATCCTTAACATAAGTTTCTAAGCAAAAAACCTCACTTTTTTAGATCGTTATGGATATGAAGGTTCCTTTAACTTTTTGAAGTCCTCTGTGAAGACCTCAAAAAGCAAGTTCCTTCAAAATAGATATTATGTAAAAGTAAATGAGATCGATAAAATATAAAAAAAAAAAAAAAAGTGGATAAACTTATATGAAAAATCTTATAGATAAAATGGCAAGGTCCTTCTAAAGAAAAGTTTAGATACTCATATGACACTTAAAGGACATTGTGAATAACCCAATAAATGTGAATACTCTTTACTTAGGAACCCGTGTTAAGGATCTCGGATGTGGATGCTTTTCAACACTTCAAGGAGGTTCTATTTATAATTGGGTCGCAATAAATGTTAAAAATATTTTTAATAGCTAAAGTCCAAAGAAATAGTAAAATTTTGTCTTTCAAGACAAATTATAGATATTATGGAAAAAATCCCTTCTAAAATTGACTTTTATTATTTTTTTTTTAATCTATCCTCCTTACAAACGTTCTAACTTTTCTATGACTCAGTAATCCCACCATGATATTACCAAAGGATTAATAAAAATAAGATTTAATGACGGTTGATATAAATGTGAGTTGTTAGTGATCGCATGAGCTGGACTTCTTCAAAGAACAAAAAGCAAAAACCGTAGAATTTTCCTTATACCAAAAAAGTATCGAGAAATGCAGGGAAAACAATGATTTCAGATTGGAATGAAAACTGAAAACACATTTGCTCCTTTCTCCTTGTACAAATTTGGACTTTGTTGGAAAAATATAAAATATGGGTCGATGTACTCCTTTTATTACTTAATACCGTATATAAATTAATGCATGATTAGAAGAGATAAATGATAAGGAAATTAAGTATTATTACTCAAGTGCAAACTGAAAATAATTCGAGAATAATGTATGCATGAATTCGTATTTACAACACAAAAAATATATTTAGTCATTGGATTCAAGTTGTCATTTGATCCTTGAGACGGGTAAAAGAGTTAATAGTTAATACAACGCAGATTTTATCAATGTGATGGTGGAAGATAATTTCACGACTAAATATATATTTCAACTCAAATTGCCAAGTTTGTTTTTAGGGTATATGTTAGAGGCAGATAAGCTAGTGTAATAAGGACTACTAGCTTCTCCTATCTTGGTTTTCTTGCAAGAAAATCAGTAAGGAGTTCATGATTTGAATCTTTCTATAATTTACTGAATTCTCAAGACCAACCGAACAGATGTGAATCTTAAATCTTTATTATCCAAAGGTTTGGATAATGAATAACTCTTCGTAAGGAATAAGGCTGAAATAGAATTGTTATTATAGCGAGGTGAACATGCAGAATCTATATTCCTCGAAAGGGGAGATGATAATTAGCTTTGGTTGCTTTTCACTTGTGTCTGCCTGTTGGTAGTGTGAAAAATCACATGAAAATTGGACAATCTCACGGAGTTACAGATACAGTTTGGTTGCCTGCTCAAAATGTGATTTACCAATCTGATCTCGTTTTCCAGGATGAGTTAAAATCAATTGACGGGCTTCAACCTGCTTCTAGATGCTGCAAAGAGTATGCTTTTCATTTCGACCTTTTAATCTATTTTTTCTGTTCGAAGCATCTCTTCCTTTGAGAATCATATTTTTGCGTTGATTTCTTCTAATCCTCATTTCTCTATTAACAGTCTTGATGAATTTATAGGTGCTAAAGCAGATCCCCTCATAGTCCCGTAAGTCTTTCAGATTTCCACACTCTCCTTCTAGTAACATACAGCTGCTTGTCATGTTATTAAATAAATTCTATGGTGTTCAGACATCAGGAAGCCAAGGAGTCCTGTTGCTCAAGGAAAAAGCCCTGGTACGTGCTCTTTTGATTCCTTGTATCCTTCATGCTGCTGAATGAATTCCTTTGTGACAAAATATCTGATGACGGTTCACTAGTGCTGGCCAGTGGCTAGGGCTTGGAGGGCTTATACATTAGATCTATTTGGGCAAAAATGCTCTGACCTTAAATTGCTCTGTGACAGGGGGAAACTATGTTGTAGTGTAAGTTGGATTTGCTGCTTCTGCAAGTCCCAGCTTTGTTCTGGAAAGCCAAATTGTCCTGCTTGTTGCTCGTCATCATCGGATTCCCAAAGGCACAGTTGCTGTCCCTGCTTAAGAAAACCAACCTGTCGAAGTTGCTGCAAGTCAACAAAACTATCGTGCCCAAAATGTACCTCCTGCTGCTGCTTGAAGTTGTGCTCATGCAAATTTATGAGCACAAAATCATGCAATTGTAGAAGCAACTGTTCTAATCCATGTTGTTTATAAACCAGACATCAATAACAGTGAAAGAAAGCTTTGAATCAATGTTTCTTAGCACACTTCCATTCCAATTAGATGAGCTACTGTTCCGCTAATTGACCAAGTGATAGGAACCTGCTACCTTGTTTCTTTTTCTAGTAATTGCGTAGAGCGCGCTGATATGTTTTTCTAGCGGTTTAAGAATAAATCGGTTTCAAAGCATGCCACTTTCGGGTGAATTTGTTCCACTTGACAGCTCCGTGGCGTAATGGAGTAAAACTCATATCTAGTCGGAAATTTCTTCCATGTACAAAATGTTCTTTCAAATCCCATCTTGTTTTGATATTTTACATTCCAATATAGAGAGCGACAGCCATCAATTATTTGTGCTTGTGGAAGTTGCTTGAAAGCATCTTCATTGTACTAACAAACAACAGACAAGAAACATAAGAGGCCAAAGCCAAAGACTTGAAGCTTCTTAACTTTGTACAAAAGTGCAATCGAGAAAGTTACAACAATGCAATAGAAACATAACACCTTAGGCACCACCATCACATCTACAGGGTGTTCAAATTGAAGCATAAACAATGACAATAGTTTACATTGGCTTCATGAACTCTTGCCGCCGTCTGACTGACGGCAACCGGACTTGGGGTGTTTATATGGAAGCATAAACAGTGGCAATAGTTTACATTGACTGCATGAACTCCTGCTGCCATCTAACAGCAACCGGACTCCTCACGTTATGAATTCCATCGCTCCATTCAATCGCCCCGAAGCCGGCTGGAATGAGAGCAAACGAAGCCGATCCGACACTTGTGAATGTAACCTCATAAGAAAGTGTCTGATTTTCTTCACTAAATACAAGTTCACTTGGTGAAACACTAACTTTAACATTTAGAGGAGCAGTGATTTTAACTTTGTAAGTAGCATCAACTGAACTCCCAACATTTTTAACAACCCTCCTATACTTAACCACGGAATTATCCGATCCAAAAACAACCGACAACGATGGATAGTTCAAGTCACCAGGAGTGGCTAATTTGTTCTCACAAGTATTAGAACTCATCGTCTCCCTAGTGAAAATTGCTATACGCTGCGAATCATACCCGATGGAACAGAGAAACCTCACATATTCATCAGTGTCAATGTCATATACTAGACCAGGATCTAGAGCTCTATTAGGATCAACATGTCCTGCTCCATGAACAAATGGAGATGATTCCTCACCAGTTGTTAAATCCCTTATGTTCTTGCCTGAATTATCCAAATTATAAGCAGTTGTCATCAGTGCGGATTTTATGGCAGCAGGGCTCCATTCAGGATACGCCTTCCGAAGCAATGCTGCCAATCCACTTACATGAGGGCAAGACATCGAAGTGCCCGAAATTATGTTAAACTCTACTCTTCTAGGATCAATCTCCAAATCAGTTGGCGCATTAGCACCAGTCCAAGCAGCCAAGATATTCACACCAGGGGCTATAACATCCGGTTTAAGAATCTCTGCCGTGAGATGGTTTGGTCCACGGCTAGAGAATGCAGCCACCTTCGGGGCAGGTGGTTTTGGCCCTATTACCGTGCCCCGAAACAAAATCTCTGCAGTTGGGGATGAACTGGATTTCACATACTCCCGGATTTGTTCCCCTGCAGAACTGCCTACCATTGTGGCAGGAATCAAGTGAGAATCAGCAATCAATTCCTCACCATTTTCATCAGTGTTTGCTAAAATCATTCCGGCCCCACCAGCAAGCTTAACAGCACTACCCTTTTCAACTCGAGCATTCCCTCCCCTGTCACAAACCACAATCTTCCCCTCGACTTTTGACGAATTGAGCTGACCTGGGTAGCAATACCTACTCCCACAATCACCACCATAAACCAAAGGGTACTTAGTGCTACTAGTGCTACTGTAACTAGGGTTGTCACTAGAATACAATGAAACACCACCAAACACTCTTCCATCACCAAGAACAGCATCAGCAGGGAACTCCCTATCGATGGTTGAAGCCCCGATGGTAAATATCCAAGGAGCTATATTAACAGCAGTGTAAGGTCCAGGGCCCGAATTACCCGCACTGCACGACACGACGATGCCGTGCTGCACAGCACCAAATGCACCTATTGCGATCGAATCATGATCATACTGAGGTGCATAACCCGATGCACCAACACTTAAAGAGATCACATCAACACCATCCGACACAGCCTCATCCATAGCAGCAAGAATATCGGAATCGAAACATCCAAATTTCCAGCATATCTTATAGGCAGCAATCCTTGCGCCGGTCGCCATCCCTCGGGCTTCCCCAGCCGCGAATCCGAGAAAGCTCGCGTTCGCTACAACACCTCCACCCGCTGTGGACGCCGTGTGGGTCCCATGACCCTCGGTGTCCAAAGGAGACCTGGATTCTTCAGACTCATTGATGGGTTTCCTCAAGTAAGTCTCGTAGCCTTTGAAAAAAGCTTTGGCTCCAATCAGTTTTCGGTTACATGAACTGGCGGGAAAGTCCGTGGACGCCACGCAAGCGCCCCGCCATCCCGCGGGGACAGGGCCGAGGCCCGAATCGTCGAAACTGCGGCGATCGGGGTAGATGCCAGTATCGAGGACGCCGAGGATGACGTCGGCGGCGTAGTGGGAATTGGGCCATAGGCCAGAAGATTCGGAGAGGCCGAGGAAGGAAGGGGTGCGCGTGGTGTGGGGATGGCGGATTTGGTCGGGGAGGAGGGAGAGCACGGATGGGTGGCGACGGAGGACGGAGGCTTGGGAAGGAGTTAGGAGGGCGGAGAAGCCGTGGAGGGTGTGGCGGTAGGTGTAGAGCAGGGAGGAAGAGGGGGAAGAGGACAGAGAGTGGAGCAGGGTGGCGGGGTTATGGGGTTTGGAGAGGTGGATGATGTAGGTTTGTTTTTGTTCTGAGAGAGAGAAATGGGGATGAGACAGAAGAAGAGGAGAAGGACGTGGAGGAATGTGGTGGAGAGAGAAAGTGTGGCCATAGAGAGAGAGAGAGAGAGAGAGAGAGAGAGAGAGAGATGTCCTCGGAAATGGGAGGAAGGGGAGGACGAGAGGTGTTAGAAGCAGAGACTAATGGGGATTGGAGAATGGATATAGAGAGACACACACAGACAGCTGATGAATCTGGACAAGTTGGGTTGGGTGTGCTGTACTGTTGTTGAGGATGTTTTGTTATTTTATCACTCAATGATATTTATGATAAGAGTTTACATTCATACATACACAAATATGCATATTGTCTATTATACTTTTCTTTTTCAATTCTTCTCTAGAAAATATCAACACTTTCATATTTTTGTTTGGAAAATTGTGCAGTAAATTAATTATTTTTACAAATAATTAATAAAACTAAAATATTCAAATAATAGAAAAATAACAATAAATATATATTAATTATATTAAGGGGTAAGTTAGTAATTTTCGTTTTTAAAATAGAGACATCTAAATCTTTTAAAATATCGATAGTTACAAATGTATAAGTAATTGTCTTATCCTCCTCTTCTTTCTTTCACGATTACGAAACTTTTTTTTCTTTCTATCAATAAACTATTGTGAAGTCTTGAAGAAATTTCATCAAGACAAGACAGTAAGTGATAATCCTTTTTTCTCCCCCACCCCCTTCTTTTCCTATCTTCTCTTCTTACTTCCAAGAAAGTATTTGTGGAAATACAAGTTATTGTCATATTGGTGTAACAACGAGCTTTCAACTATAAGGACTGAGTTGTTGGGGATTTTTGAGGAATCTTTAATGGAAAAAGGTTTAGAAAGTTAAAACACAAAAATTGACAAATTATTGATAAGGTAACATGATTTATACATGTAAGATTCAATCTTTATGTAAGTTATATTATGATGGGTGTTTGGGTGTTGAAGAAGAGCTAAATTTAAATCATTAGTTGTGTTTTTAATGTTGGGAATGGAGAAAATCGGTGCTTTGTAAAAATCGCATAAAAACCCTATTTTTGGTCATACACGACCTCCTATATAGGCTATGCAAAATGGTCGTATACTTTAAAAATACTTTTTGCCTAATTTTTGTCTTTTGCACAACCTGCCTATGCAACCTATGTAAAATGGTTGTGTATTTTAAAAATATTTTCTACCTACCTTTTATCTTCTATACAATCTCCCTACACCATTTGTGCAAAATGGCCGTGTACAATGGGTTTCTATACAACCTTACATACACAGCTTGTGTTGAAGCTTATGTACAACTTTGTTTTTCTAAAACTTGATTTATCCTTTTCAAAAACACTTGAAACTTGTTCAATTGAATTCTTTAAGATTTATTATTACTCTAAAAACTCGAGACCCTATTAATATCAATTAATTACTATTTTTCATTTTTTTTGTTACGATTTAAACTACTAATATATATATGTGCAAATATATTATATAAATACCGCTTTAACATTAGAATGATAGAGAGGAGCCTAAAGAATATTATTTGCGAAAAGTTCAAAAATATAAAAGGATATAAATACCTTTGTATGTTGTAAATCCAGGTTAAAGATTTCTATTGATTGAACTAAGTCAAACTAACTACCTAGATATGTGTATACTTTGTTTGTTACTTGTGTTTATTTAGGATAGAAACTTAACTTGACTAATTTAACTATCCGACCTGTTAATGTGTATAATGCTTGTGTGTGGCTACTGGTAACAAACAGATTGTATCCATGCTATTATGCGACAACCTGATGATCTATATGCGGCATTGTTTGGGAGTGGAGTTGCATATAGAAATGATTTGGGTAGATCTAGGTTATAACAACGTCGTGGTTATTAGTGAGTACCCAGTAACTAGTGTGTGTGTGTGTGTGTGTGTGTGTGTGTGTGTGTAAATATTTATGTGTGATTCAGGATACTGAGTTATCCCTTTGTTGAGTGTTGAGCTAAAGGATAAAGATAAATAAATTGTTGTCTATTTCATTCACATAAATATGATACATGTGGGTTTTGCCATTTGTTTGTACATGTACATGTGTTTGTTGGTATATCGTATTGGACTCCAGCTTACCCTTTATCTTTTAAGTACAGATGAAACCCTTATGACTTATGACTTATCTAGATATGACATTATCGTGGACTATGGGGAAGACGTTGGTGGTGAGGCTTATCCAACAGACTTTTAGACATAAAAATATTAGATTGCAAGAGATAGAGAATCCTATTATATTATGTGGTTGTTATTCCTGTATTAAGCTAGCGTGTTAAGGCATGGACCCACCTGTTAATTTATATATGTGTGTGTGTTTAGATGGGCTCTATTAGCCATCCCTTGCTATCTTTGTGCAGGAAGTAGGAATTTATGTAGTAATGTTAGATCTAGATTAATATTTTGTGAAAACTATCACATATAAAAACCCTAGATCGTTCATATTTAACTATTAAGAATTACAAACATATATATAAACACATAAGCGAAAGCATACCTGAATCCATAGCAATCAATGATTTTAGAGCCGCGCAGTTGGCCTTCCAGATTAACACGTTTTCTCTGAGAAATCCCTTTAGTTTTCTCTTTGCACTCTATAATGATGGGATTCAGAAGAGACTAAAAGGTTGTACGTGTGACCTGGGGACCATAACCACTATTTATAAAGATAACGTGTTGTTATCTTTTGGTATTCCTATTTTAGCACATCATAAAAATAGAAATTACCCATAAAGTCTCTGCACATAAAATGGCCATACCCTATTAGATACATTAAAGCCCAAATACCCAAACCTTATTGATCATTTTTAATTGAGCTTAATTTAATGTGATACCCCGTAACACACAATTATTTCACATATAAGGCCAACGTTGGATTAAGAATCCAATAATCTCCCACTTGGACTTTATGTGTAACCTTATAATTATGTTTTGCCAAAAGATAACCATATGAGCTCAAATTTGTCGTCACGACCAATATATATCTATAACTAATCCGATCCATCAACTATATCAACATAGGATCAAAGCGGTATTCATTACATTTATTGTAACTCAACCCATCAATGGTCACAATATCGACACAACTAAATGACATGGATCATGATATGGATGTGTAGTAAGGAAATTTCATGCAATGTGATCTTAATATGTCTATTTCCTACTGATCCACCATAAACCTTAGTGAGATCAAATCATAAACCAAAATCAGAGTATAAGCAAAAAAAAAAAATTATTTATGCAGAAAATATCCTTAAAACATAATAAACCGAAAACAACTAATTAAAGTTTGTCTATGACATAAAAGCATTCAAAGCGACAAACTCCCACTAAAACTGAACATCACTTAAGGACATGACACCCATACGAGTAGTGTGCTCATGAAACACCTTGGGTTGCACTCCTTTAGTAAGTGGATCCCCAATCATGGAATTTGTTCCTATATGCTTTATAGATAACTGTCCACTCTGAACTCTTTCTTTTACAACTAGAAATTTGATGTCTATATGTTTTGACTTCGTCAAGCTCCTCTTGTTGTTGGAATATAAAATTGCTGACTTATTGTCATAAAATAACTTTGGTGGTCTATCAATAGTATCTACTATGTGCAGCCCTGTGACAAAATTTTGCAATCATATTCCATGATTAGACGTGTCATAACATGCTACAAAATCTGCTTCCCTAGTAGAAGAGGCAACAAGAGATTGTTTTACACTCTTCCAAGAGATAGCTCCTCCAGCTAGAAGATAGATGTAGCCTGATGTAGATTTCATACTATCTTGGTATCCAACAAAATCAGAATCAATATACCTAATGATCTCAATTTGATCTGACTTCCGATAAGTGAGTATGTAATCTTTTGTTCTCTGTAAGTACCGCAAGACCCGTTTAGCTGTTTTCCAACGGTCTAATCCTAGATTACTTAAGTATCTACCCAACATTCCTGTAATGTACGCAATATCTGGAAGCATACAAACTTGAGCATACATTAAACTCCCTACTACCGATGCATAAGGAATCTTTTGCAATTCTTTTTCCTAAAAATATTCTTGGGGCATTGACTGAGACTAAATTTGTCTCCTTTAGCCACTGGGGTATCATTCGGTCTACAATATTGCATGCCATACCTTTTGAGTACCTTTTCGATATAGTTCTTTTGAGATAATCCAAGAACACCATGAGATCAATCTCGATGTATTTGTATTCTTAACACAAAAGAAGCATCATCAAGATCTTTCATCTCAAAATTCTTAGCTAGAAACCTCTTGGTTTCATGCAATAAGCCTATATCATTGCTGGCAAGCAAAATATCGTCAACATATAAGATCAAGAAAATGTGTTTACTCCTATAGAACTTATGTAAGCCCCTAGATTTTTCGATAATATTAGCAAACCCTAAGAACCGGAAGTCAAAACGAAACCCTAAAGTTAACCTAGTTATATGATTAGTCTAGTGAATCTAGATCTGGCAATCCCGTATTCCTAAACCCTAGAAAACGAAATTGAGATAATTGTAGAATATGGTTCTTAATAATATAGGAAAGCATAAAAATATCATATTTGTAATTTTCTAGTGTCCTTCGGACCCGATCGGGATCAGTTTTCGAAAACCATGCCCTGGTGCACCTAATAGCAAAAATATTCCGACAACACCAATAGATTCGTAAAAATATAAGGTTTTCAAAAATATTAGTTTTAGAATTTTTCGATAACTAAAAATATCAGATAAATGCCGTTTACGTGTATTTTCTTTACTATCGGTATTTTAATTGTCTAGTCTACTATTCATAGTACTTTTACTATTCATACTATTCATCTATCTCTACTTTTTTTTACACCCTATTCTTACACTCTACCATATCTATACCTTACAATTTATCTTCCCCATACAACTTTAATCACATCACACCTTACACATTACTTCTTTTAATACAAAACAAACAAAACAAATCAATTCTTTCCCCCTATATACTCAAAACCGGCGCCCCCCCTTGCCCTCTTCCATCTAATTTCATTTCAATTTCATTTAATTTTAATCACACAAATTTCCACTCCAAAAATCTATAAATACCCCCTTCTTCCTTCATTCTTTCACATAACAAAAATTCATACTAAAACTCTCTCAAAATCACTCCACAAAAACACTCTCCCAAAATCTCTCTCAAGTTCTTTCTTTTCTTTAGAAAACCAAGCCCCACATAATACTACAACCCATTTCTTTTTTTCTTCAACTAACACATAAACCTTAAGTAAAAGTTTCTTTCATATACTCATCATGTTCATATAACTTAACATGAGTTTAGTGTATATTTCTTAGACTCATTGAGTTAAAGAAGCAACAATTTATTCATGTTTTGTTTTTGTTCATGTTCTTATTTTCTTTATGTTACTATTATGTTGATATTGTTATTATTGTTTCTAACCTAACTTATATAAGTATTATGTATATTATGTATATATATTTATTTAGAGCATATAAGCTCATTTGTTATTTATTTATTTTCAAGTCTTGCAATTTATTTATTTACTTGTTTTATGCAAATATTAAGATTAGTCTTTCTAGTCTTAGACTTATCCATATCAAGTCAAAACAACTTTATTTTCATGTTCTTATTTTATTTATCTTATTTATGTTGTTTTTATATTTTTTTCATAGTTATAAATTCTCATTCATACATGAATATGTTGTTATTGTCTCAACCATAATGAAAATGAGTTTTCTTAAGTAATAAAAATAAACTCTCTTTAAAAATAAATTTTGTCACATAGGAAATTATTTTTTCATAAAAGACTTAAAGTTTTATCTTAACAAATATTTTTCTAAAGTTAGATAAGTTTAGCTCAAGTTTTAGTAATAACACTATATGTGATTTTATCAAGAAATACATAAAGTTATTACGAACTCTCTTTTAAACTAATAAAATAAGAAAGTCTCTTTAAACTTAATTCCTTACTTAAACAAAAGTTTTCCGAGTTTTCTACCAAAACTTTACAATACTAAAGTCTAGTCTAATTTTACAAAATTATCAAATAACCTTTCTAAAAATAAAGCCTTACTTAAGAAATAATAATAATATAATAATAATAATAATAATAATAATAATAATAATAATAAAGGACTTATAAAACCATTAATGTTATTCTTTTAAAGTGGATCTAACCTTAAAAAAAATTTAGAACATATAATCATGAAATGTTTAGAAAATGCTACGTTTTTCAAACCGCTAGAATAAATTTATGGGAATCTTGAAAGATTAAAATTACTTTTTGAAATTTAATTATTCACAAGTAACTAAGAAATGGAGTTAAAAGGAGAAGATGCCCACTTATAGTAAAATAAGAAATTTTCTAACAAAACTAAATTATTTACAAAGTCTTAAGCTTATCTCACTTTCAAGACATATTGTTATAAAGATCATCATTGAGACAACACCATTAAAGTCATGCATATGATTTGAGTATATATATATATATATATGTGTGTGTGTGTGTGTATTCAAAGGATTTTTCAATCATACAAATATATCTATATTTTGTATAAAAGTTTTTGAATGAAGAAAGTTTGAAAAATTCTAGTTTTGAAATCCGCATCAATTCTTTCCGTTACTATTCCGAGACCTAAATAAATTATTTTGATAAAAATAACCTTAGGAATAGATAAATCTTTTCAAATAAGTAGAAATCGATACATAATATGCAAAATTCCGAGTTAAAATGAGTAAGTTATGGCCATTTTAAGTTGGGATTTCCATTCAAACGATTTTTGACGAATTCAATAAAATAGAATTATAGAGTTTGAGTAGATTTTGGATGAAATACTCGTGTCGGGTATTTCTTTTGGTATAGGTGTCGAGGAAGAAGATCTTCCATTCCTAGAGGATTACTTCGACTCCTAGAAGAAAGCTATGGACGAGTGAGTTTTCTTTACGCTTATGTATTCGCGCATGTGCTTGTAGAATAGAGCACTAGATGTTAGGAAAAAGATAAAATAGATATGCATGCGGGTTATCATGGGTATTATGTATGTGAATCATTGTTTACGATTAATGAACTATAAGTATGTCGGAACCCGATTTGTGATTGATATAAATGTTTCTATGTATGAATTGTTATGTGTGCAAATATTATTTGATCGCTTTAAAATAATTTAATGTTATATTGAAATCTCCATATAATAAATTGCTCATGCATATCACTTAGAATATCATTTCGAAGTTTTGCTACTACTCCTCAGCGTGGGACCGCAAAGGTAAGCTGCCTAGCTACATCTTTAGGGTTAGGACGTTCGGGAAATACGGCCTCAAGGTGTAGCAAAGCCGGATCGATTGCTTTGGGCATGGAAGGCCCGGGGACTAGTAATACGGTTCGTTGGAACTCCAAGACGCGCCCAACTTTGAGGAGGTTGGTCGGGACCCAGTTTAAAGCATTCCCTAACCACCGATGGAAAGGTAAATCCATCACACATACGAAACCGAATAGTCGTATGTTCTGTTTGATCATATGGTTGTTGCATTCATATGCTTGTTTAATAAACTTGGTTGATTGCTTGTTATGAGTACTTTTGCGTAAGGAATGTCTCACTGAGTAAGTCATGCTTATACTCCTATAGACTTTTGACTTTGCAGGATTATCTTTTGCACCCGAGACCACCTTGATCCACCCGGGTAGAATCTTTATTTTGAGAAGCTTTTGAAGGAATTCTATTTTGTAGTCTTAGAGTAGATTTCTTCTAAAATCTTCTAGCGTTGTTGTTTATCTTAGCAAAACCATGTTATTATGAATTTATCGGGGGAATGCCCCTTAGAAGCTGTAAGACTTTTATTTCAATGAAATATATATTAAGTGTTATTTTGCATGTTCCGCTGCCAATATCTTAAAATGCATTACTCCATCGGTCTCCCTTTGTTGTGAATGTACGCCTTGTACCGATATGGAAGCTTTCGAGTGATTGAGGTAGTCATTCTTAAGTTTTAATATTGTGTACGACAGGCTGTCACGTTTAGGATACCCGTTGGGGCATGACAATTTAAGTTGGTATCAGAGCATCAAGATCTGGGGAAAAAAAACAGTAAGTTAGAAGTAGAAGTCTTAGAGATAGGATAAGTTTAGGATTAAGCTATAAGAGTTTTAGGAAGAATCCTAGAATTTTAGGAAATGGGGATATATGGGAAACCACATGTTTTATGACCATACCTAAGATATGTAGATGGCCATGGAACTAGTTCATACCCTTAAGAAGAATAGGAGGATTTCCAAACCGTTTTAAGCCTCAACCCTCGTAAGTTGAAAACAGAATTAACTAGCTTTTGTTAATGAAACTAAAAGAAAATTTTGCTTACATAAAAGACTATATAACCAACCTTAGGTAACGTCGGAAACGAGTCTCGTAGACGTCATCAACGGATCGAAGGCAAGGATGTCCTTTCAAGAAACCGGAAGTGGCAAGAAGGCAAAACCAACCCTAGATTCCCTCAAGTCTCAACAGAAGGATCAAGAAAAGAATTAAGGAGTCATGATGGGAAGAAAGCGTTGCGTTCATCCAAGACGTAACGCCTTAGTATTAAAACATAACTAATTAAAAGATGTAGTTAAGTGTTTAGCAAATAAAAGTAACCTAATGATTTCTTAACAATTTAATTCCTTTGTTTGTTTTTATGGCTTTTATATGATTTCTTTTAAGATGCATGATTTTGATTTCTTACCTTGAAAATTCTTTAAATTGTATTTGAATTTCTTAATTTCTTATCAAACTCCCATCAATTCCTATTTTGCAAATTTATTTCCTTAAGTTTTGTACCTTGATTTAAATTTTTGGTCTTTATATTTGAGATTTCCGTGATTTTCGTAAATGTTAGTATAGAGCATAAAATGGAGACTAAAATCTAAACGATTAAACAGCCGTCCAAGGAGACGTAGGAATAGAGAACAAAAAGATTCCAACAACGTACCAGCTGAACGAGGAATAGCCCCACGTAACCAACCGGAGAATAACCCTGCTCCTGCTCCGAACCAGCAAAATGACTTTGCTGCTGCCCTTGGACAGATGAACCAGTTGTTGGCTATTTTGATTCAATAACAAAATCAAAATAATCCAGCTCCTGCTCCACCTCAGAACGCTCCTGAAGCTACGGTAGAAGCACCCAGCGAACAATCACATGCTGCACCCTTTCCACTACCACCACCGCCAAGATCACACCAAAACTTGCTCGCCAATTTCATCAAAAGTAACACCTACTTTGATGGAACCTTTGGAAAGCCAGCTGAGCGAAGATTGGTTGGCCCAGATGAGAGATCGTTTGATGGTTATGAAGTACCCCACCACTTAAGAGTCAGTTTTGGGACATTCATGTTAAAGTTTAATGCCCGAATATGGTGGGAATCGAAGAAGCGAGAATTGCCTGCTCCAGTTACTTGGGATATGTTTCGAGAAGAGTTCTTGGAGAACTACTTTCCAGGGAGTCTCAGAGTTCGGTATAGTGCTGACTTCCTGAATATTACTCAAAAAGGGAGAACCATTGAGCAGTACGAAATCGAATTCAGTCGCTTGTTACAGTATGCTCCTGAGTCCTATAAGCACAGCGAGGAGTTAAAGAGACAAGTTTTCTTGAATGGATTAGATGCGGACCTAAAGATTCGTTTGGTGGAATTTGATGTTAGAAGTTTTAAGGGGCTTATTGGAAAAGGCTAGAATTATAGAAGAAGCCAAAAAGATGAAAACAAAAGCTCCAAAAAAGGTATTTGTGTTTAGAAGAAAGCCTTATGAAGGACCAAGCTCTGGGTTCAAGAATAAGAGGTTTAAGACCTTCGGAAGTTTCAAAGGAAGTGGAAGCAATCAGAGGGAGGTGACCAACGTAGATGTCACATGCTGGAAATGCCGAGGGAAGCGTTATCCAAAGTCTTGCCCACAATTACAAAACAAGTGCTTCTTTTGTGGCAGCTCGGACCATAAAATCCTGAAGTTTCCCAAGAAGAACACCGGTGTCTGCTATGTGTGCAAGCAACCAGGGCACTTTGCAAATGAATGCCCAAAGAGGAAAAATGCTTTAGTGAGGTCATCCAACACCTCGGGAGGATCCGCCCTTGTCAGAACCAACAATACCAACGGAAATGGGAACCGCTCTGGCACTTCGATGCATGGAATGAGAGTTTACAACCTGGAGGGCCAGTGGATGTGCGAGGAAGCAGATGATGAGGAGGAAGGATGTGAGTTTGCTGCCTTGGAGGAGACGAAGGCTATGATCATGGACTCGTTGCAGGTTAGCCTTAACCTTAAGCTTTCGTTTTGTTTATAGTATTTTTACGCTATAATCTGTACAATAGAATCCCTATACCTCTTTAGCCTAAAGCTTTAGAAAAGTTAGATAAGTATAGTATGGTTAGTAACTAGTGCGTGTTAAACGCAGGAAGTATACGAGTAGCTAACGAGACCGCTTACGCCTTGTTTGATACCGGAGCCACCCATTCGTTTATCACCCCAACCTTGCTAAGAAGAGTGGATTACCTATAGTCACCACCGCTACCAGCTTCAAGATAAAGACACCCACGGGTAGCTCGTAACCACCCAAGAGATGTTGAAGGAATGCCCTTTAGAGATCCAAGGTCACCATACGACAAGTGATTTGATGTGTTGGAGATGAATAAGTATGAAGTAATTCTTGGAATGAGTTGGTTGACCCATGTTAAAGCCACGGTAGATTGTCGAGAGAAGAAGGTGAATTTTAAGGATGAATGGGAAGGATATTGAGTTTAAAGGAGAATCCACGGTCGTAAGGAGGCAAGGATTAAGTTCGCTGAGTTGGTGACAATGAGGAGGAGATTGACCAACAAATCAATGCTATAGAAGAAGAAATTGAAGGGCCAAAGGTGGAAGATATACCCATAGTCAATGAGTTTCCGGATGTTTTTCCTGAGGAATTACCTGGATTGCCACCAAAGAGGGAGATCGATTTTGAGATTAGCTTGATGCCAAATACCGAGCCGATATCAAAAGCTTCGTACCGCATGGCACCGGTAAAGTTGAAAGAACTCAAGAAGCAATTATAAGAGCTTCTGGATCAAGGATTTATACGCCCAAGTGTATCACCATGGGGAGCACCAGTTTTGTTTGTTAAGAAAAAGGATAGGTCCATGAGGTTATGTATCGATTACCGGGAGTTGAATAAGGTTACAATCAAGAATAAGTATCCATTACCCCGGATTGATGATCTCTTTGATCAGTTGCAAGGAGCAAGTGTGTTTTCGCACATCGACTTGAGGTCTGGATACCATCAGTTAAGAGTAAGGCCGGAGGATGTACCAAAGACCGCTTTTCGAACTCGATATGGACATTATGAGTTCTTAATGATGTCTTTTGGATTGACAAATGCACTTGCCACTTTCATGGACCTGATGAATCCAATCTACAAGCCCTTGTTGGATAAGTGCGTTATAGTTTTCATCGATGATATTTTGGTCTACTCATCGAGAGGAACATGAGGAACACCTCCGTATAGCTCTTCGAACGTTGAGAGAACATAAGTTGTATGCTAAGTTGTCGAAGTGTGACTTTTGGTTGGATAAGATATCTTTTTTAGGACATGTTGTTTCAGGAAGTGGCATATCGGTTGACCCTGAAAAGATTAAAGCAGTGATGGAGTGGAAGCAACCAAAAACAGTAACGGAAGTAAGAAGCTTTCTTGGTCTAGCTGGCTATTATCGGAAGTTTGTAAAGAATTTCTCGACTATAGCCAAGCCGTTAACTCAACTTACTCAAAAGAATGAGAAGTTCGTTTAGACAGATAAAAGAGAAAGGAGTTTCCAAGAGCTCAAGCAAAAGCTTGTATCCGCACCGATACTCGTATTGCCAAACCCTGAGAAGCCTTACACGATGCATAGCGACGCATCAAAAAATGGTCTTGGATGTGTGCTAATGCAAGGAGGAAAGGTAATTGCTTATGCTTCGTGACAGTTGAGACCGCATGAGCAGAATTATCCAACGCATGACTTGGAACTAGCTGCCGTTGTTTTCGCACTCAAGATATGGAGGCATCACTTGTATGGACAAAGATGCGAAATATATACGGATCACAAGAGCCTCAAGTACTTATTCACTCAGAAGGAGTTGAATATGCGACAACGGAGATGGTTAGAGCTAATAAAGGATTATGATCTTGGAATCAATTATTGTCCAGGAAAATTTAATGCCGTCGCGGATGCTTTAAGTCGGAAGAATCATGAGGAAATTGCTGCTTTGTTGACCGACCAAAAGGAGTTGGTAAGAGAATTCGAAAGGATGGGTATCGAATTCCTTGGACAAGATGTGGAGGTGGAAATATCTAGCTTGGTAATGGAGCCAACCCTTGTGGAACGAATTAAAGAAGCTCAACGATATGATGAAGTCATACAAAGGATCAAATAGGAAGTGCAAGCAGAAAACTATACTGACTTCACCATAGATGAAGAGGATGTTGTGAGGATGAAAGGAAGGCTAACCATATCTCCCCCCGTAAACTCGACATCCTCAAAGAACCGAGCATTTCTTGACTCAAATATCGACTTAGTTGTGGGATCATAAAACTTGTAACCCCTCGATCTTTCAGAGTACCCAACGAAATAGCAACTCACTGTTCTTGAGTCCAGTTTCTTTTCATTAAGCCTGTAAGGCCTTGCCTCAGCTGGACATCCCCACACATGCAAATGCTTGAAACTAGGCTTCCTACCTGTCCAAAGCTCTTATGTGGTTTTGTTAGTTGCTTTAGTTGGAACTCTATTAAGGATATATGCTGCAGTCTTAAGTGTTTCTCCCTAGAGTGATTCTAGTAAGGTTAAATGAAAAATCATACTTCTTGCCCTGTCTTTAAGCATCCTGTTTCGTCTTTTAGCAACACCATTCATAGTGGGTGAACCTGGTATCGTGTATTGTGGGATAATACTGCATTCCTCTAGGAAGTTAGCAAAAGGTCCCGGACGTTGTTCACCTGAACCATCATATCTGCCATAGTGTTCACCACCACAATCAGATCTGATGCTTTTAATCCTTTTGTTAAGTTGGTTCTCAACTTTAGCCTTATAATTTTTTAACATATCTAAAGACTGTGACTTTTCATGAATGAGATATAGATAGCCATATCGCGAGAAATCGTCTATGAATGTTATAAAATACTGTTGACCATTCCCAGCAACTGTAGGGAATGGTTCACAAATATTTGTATGTATAAATTCTAAGACGTCTGAAGTCCTGTTGGCTTTAAATCTCCTTTTAATGGTTTGTTTCCTTTTTACATAGTTAATGCAATCATCAAAATCTGTAAAATCTAAAGGGTTTAGAATTTCATCTGACACAAGTCTCTCCATTCTCCGCCTGGAGATATGGCCTAATCTCTTATGCCATAATGTAGCTGAATTCTCATTGGTTAATTTTTTCTTTGTACCTCGTGTACTTACTTGCAAGGGTTCATTAAATGAAGCAATATTATCAATCAAGTAAAGATGATCATAAACAGATAAAGAACCAGATCCAACTAATTTTGAATCATGAAACAAACTAAATTTCTTATTTCCAAATGAACAAGAGTAATCAGATTTATCCAAAGCAGAAATAGAAATCAAATTCAGTCTAAATGACAGTACAATAAATGTTTCATCAAGATCCAAATAAAATCCAATCTTTAATAATAATCTAAATTTTTCAATTGCTTCAACTTCAACTGTCTTACCGTCACCTACATAGATGTATCTTTCACCATCACTTGGTTTTCGACAATGGAGGCAACCCTGCATAGACACATTGATGTGAGTTGTTGCACCAGAATCTATCCACCAAATGTGTACAGGTACTGAAGTTAAATTAACCTCATAACAAACCAAATTAATAAGCACACCTTTCTTTGCATGCTAAGCATGATAATTGGTGCATTGCTTCTTATAATGCCCCATAGCTCTACAAAAGTGACAACCATTACCATTCGGTGCATCTGACTTCTTTGGTTGTTTCTTCTGAAGCACTGTATTTGCAACTTCTTTATCCTTTTTTCTTTTGTTATCCTTGTTCCTATTCTTAGGGGCCAAGGTTAGGTGAGCACTCTTAATCTTATCTTGCTTTAGTTTTTCCTCTTCTTGAACACAGTATGAGATGAGCTCATTCAGAGACCAGATCCCTTTCTGACAACTATAGCTCACTTTAAACTGGCTAAACTGTGTTGGAAGAGATATTAAAACCAAATGCACTAACAAGTCCTCTGTGAGGTCTAGTTTAAGTGCTCTTAATTTGGAAGCAAGATGAGATACCTCCATGATGTACTCCCTAATGCTACCCTTACCCTTACCCTTATACTTTATTGAGATCAGGTCTGTTAAAAGTGTATTTATTTCTGCCTTTTCATTCTTAGTAAACCTTTTCTCAATTTCATCAAGGAACTCTTTAGCATTGGTTATCTTTTCAGATATTGTGCCTCTGAATGGTTCTGCAATGACCTTTTTCATGATCATCATACACATGCGGTTTGATTTCTCCCACTTTTCCATCTCCCTCTTATTATCAGAGGTACTCTTATTAGTAAAAGGTGAAGGAGAATCATTCCTTAACGTAAGGTCGAGATTCATTACTCTAAGTACTATCAAGAGATTATCTTTCCATGACTTGAAGTTAGTGCCATTAAGCATAGGAATCGAATTGATGTTGGCAGTATTATTAGCAAGATTATTCATAGCTGAATGAGAACAAAACAAAAAATAAACAAGCTCACATAAGTCTCAAAAAAATAATAATAAATTCAAATAAAGGTAAACCCCATCTCAAGATATTGGGTAGCCCATTAGTATTTCATCTTTCGATAAAACATTAACTACTAAGTGGTATCTTGGTGTAGTAATCAAACACTGACAATAAGAACATATCAAATAATAAACCTTCCTTTAGGCCGATTTATTATTCACATGTAAAACAAAATTATCGTCACACGTTTATTACTACGGGTGCACTTGTAATTCTATTAAACATTGACCTTCCTTTGGGCCGGTCAAATATTCATATAAGTTACAAGCACACAACTTTTTATATTTTAAAACAAATTAATTTCCATAAGAAGGACCACTTTGGCGGTATATTGTTTCAATTAATTTATCTCAAAATATATATAAACATACCAATATTCAAATTTAAATTTATTTCAAATTTTGGATAAAAAACACAATTAATCAACTTAATTTTGGTCAAAACTTATTAAGTCTAAGAACCCATATTTAAAAACTGATCCAAAATAATTGCCATTCTTTTAATATTCAATAGCCGTTAACATTAAAATCCAAAAGGGTTTTGATGATAAATGTTATCATTTCATTCCATTTTGCCAACAAAACCGTTTACAGAGGCAATTGAAAAGCCATGAAACCTGACCTTAAAAAAAACTTAATTAAATATCAATTATGAAAAACAAAAAAGAAAAACGGAAATACAAGCCAGACTTTTTGCCTTTCAAATACGATGAGAATTACATATAATATATTGAATTTTCGAAAAGGCCAAGACCAAAATTCATAAGTGATGTAATTGAAACATAATCTAAAGGAAAGGAATTAATCATAAATCCCGTATCATAATGGAAACAACTCCGAAATTGCGATTACACACCAAAAGACCAACCCGGTCAAACTCTGAAAAAAAAAAAACAGATCCGCATAAACATTCAGATGTCTAAAGCAGAACATTATATAGCATCCCAACAAACGCCATTAACAAATCTAGTTGTTCGTTTTTTTTTTTTTAATTAAAATCAGACAACCAAAACAACGAATCTACGTGATGCCATGAATCTGACTGACATCCACAAATAAAAATGCCGATCGAAATTAAACGCTGATCGCAAATATATATATATATTTTTATTTCAATAATAGATTCATGAATATTAATAGTATAAGACTTCAATGAATTCTTGTTCATAAATTAATCCTTTTAAAATTTACTTTTTGAAACCCTAATCCTTAAAAGAAAATGGAAAAGAATCCTATTATGAATTACGAAAGTAATTCTTAATGATCAAACATATATGTCAGATACCACTTGTTAGATCTAGATTAACCTTTTGTGAAAACCATCACATATAAAAACCACAGATCGTTCATATTTAAGTATTAAGAATTACAAATATATATATATATATATATATAAACACATAAGCGGAAGTATACCTGAATCTATAGCAATCAATGATTTTAGAGCAGTGCGGTTGGCCTTCCAGATCAACACGTTTTTTCTGAGAGATCCCTTTAGTTTTCTCTCTGCACTCTCTAATGATGGGATTCAGAAGGGACTAAAAAGTTGTACGTGTGACCTAGGGACCATAATCACTATTTATAGAGATAATGTGTTATTATCTTTTGGTATTCCTATTTTACCCCATCATAAAAGTCGAAATTACCCATAAAGTCTCTACACATAAAATGGCCATACCCTATTAAATACATTAAAGCCCAAATACGTAAACCTTATTGATCACTTTTAATTGAGCTTAATTTAATGTGACGGCTCGTAACATATAATTATTTCACACATAAGGCCAACGTTGGATTAAGGATTCAATAAGTAGTTGTAATGAATTACTTATGTTGTGACTGTATTGTGATTTGCATGTCTATATGTTATATGGACACATTGCGGGCTGTAAGTATCCTTAAGATCAGGGCGTTACAAAAACTTTAAACTATTAATTCATTACATGATTAAACATTTCAAGGTAATTAGTCTTTTACATGTTTAATAATATTAAATTAACTAAATAGAATATGCGTAAGGCAGCTTGTTCACTTCACTGTATAGAACAAGAGGGAGAATAAAATTCCAATTCAAAGCGAACGTAATAGGATTGTAATGGCTATTACTATGCACTTAGTATAAAAAAAATAAATCAACTAATTATTAAAGTAAAAAGTAAATGTAGAGGTGATATTTTTAAGACAGAGGTATATTTACTTGATATGAATAGCTATTTATTCCCTTCTCGTCACTTAAGAGGAATGACAATTCATAATGAATTACTATTACATGAAATAATGAATAGCAAATTAGCAATTCATATCCTATCCCCATAAATTGCCATTCAATGATTTATTTTTCAATTTTTTCATAAATATCCTTATCTAAAAAATATCACCTATATAATTATCATCTATTTGTAATAAATATAAGTGGTATTATAGATATTTTACATTTTACTTTAATAATTACTTGTTTTAATTTTTATACCAAGTGAACATTATAATATCTATTATAACCCTATTACATTCCATTTGAATTAGAATTTAATTTCCTCCTCGATGTGAAGTGAACAGGCCATGAAAGGCGATTTATGGGGGTGGGGACAAATTGCTATTCATCATTTTATGTAACAGTTTATCATTTCCCCAACTAATTACAATAATAGTAGCTTTACATCGAACAAGAAGATAATAAATAGCTATTCATATCAAGTAAACAAGTTTGAGGTAGTTGGATGTGGTTTAAGCAGAATATAGGTGAAGTAATAGGACAACTTCAACACTGTAATGCCAACTTTTGTTGGTATTATAAGTATATTTACCATATAATTTTTTAATTAGAAAGACAAAATATTTTTAAGCTCATGCATTTCCATTTTTACCAAACTCTAAAACTGCGATAGAACTCCTACAAATGGCGCTAGAGATGAAAGTATAATTAAGGGACAAAAAACTAACCTAACACCATCCTAAATGAAAAACACAAATATTTACAATAAAATAAAAGGAACTTAATTCCTTTTTTTCTTTTGCAATCACTATCTCTTATCATATTTTTAAGAGAAGGAATTGAATCATGTTAATCTTGTTTGGATATTAATGTTGATCTCAATTCGCTTCAAGCGTCTTGACCTTAAACTCAAACTTAAAATTAAAAACCTTTTATTAACCCAAGTCTAAAAAACTCCAAAAATAGTTCCTTGTTCCAAATTGTACCTTAAACAATTCTAGCATGCAAGATTTGATATATGAATATACCCTAAATAAACTTTATGAAATAATCCAAACGCCATCCATAGTTAATTAAATTCAAATAAAATAGCCAGAAAATAATTAGGAGAATTTAATAAGAGGATGGACATAATAAAATAAGGGTCGAGATAAAATAGAATTTAAAGATGGATAATTAGTGAAAATTACGGTAGAAAATCTACAAAAGAAAAGTCTAGTGTGAATGGACGGCTGTGATCGTGCCAAGTGGCATTCTAGGGAGAAACCCTAGGGACCTTAGACCCTAGCCCTATATAAGTGCCCCATTCTTGTGCTATTGCCTTTTTAGGAAGCTTACAGAAACCCTAAGCTGGGAAACCTAGACCTGACCCTTATTTAGATTATAGTTAAATAAGATTACGAGATGATTAGCACTAATCAGCCGGGATTTCCCGATTTATGATAGGAAATGTGGATGGTGAAAATGAACTTGGAGAAAGAGGAGTTGAAGGAACTCAAGAAAATTCGTAAGAAGGTGAGTGCCCTGATTTTTAGTGTCAAAGCACAATGTTCAAGGTATTTTAGATTCTGACCTTGGGACGTTGGTAGGAAGTGGAGGAAGCAAGGAAGTCAAGTTTAGAAGTATTTTAAGCTTGAAGAAGCTTATTACAGCTACAACAATGTGGTAAGATAAGGCTGGTATGGAAATGTTAAAGGAGAAAATAAACATGATTCAAGTTAGAATCCTTCTAAAGACCGATTTTGGAAAGGAATGAGTGTTATTATACATCTAAAATTATGGACAAGATTATAGAATGAGTGGAAAGTAATGCTATGGATGTTAGAGTAAGTTATGTAAAGGATTTCACAAGAAATGCTTGGAAATTTTAATAAAACCATGATAATCTTGGTAGTTACTGTCAACATAAATGATTTAGACTTTGATCTTGAATTTGTCATGCTTTAGCACATGGAACATGAATATAGTTGAGTTTGGGCATAAACAGAAATATCTAATACCTTTAAATCATCGTAAAATTTGTTTTAAAGCATGTTTTGGCGGAAATATGAAGTTTAAACACCAAAAACATCAAAACCCAAAAGAGAACAAGGGAAGCACAACATCATGTTTCCTACCATGCTTCTATCTGGCATTTAAAACACGAAGAAAAGTGAAAAATAAAGATAGCATGGTGAGAATACGACGTCATGTTTCCAACGTGTTCCTCTCTATCCAAAATGCAAAGAAAAAATACAAAACCCAGAAAAGCATGGTTGAAACACGATGGTGTGTTTCTGATCGTGCTTCTCGCTGTGTTCAAAGGAGAAGCTTAATGCGGATAAGCATAAGGGGATTGATGATATCATGCTTCCCCTGTGCTTCTCTCTGTTGCTCGAAAAGTGTTGAAATGCTGAGAAACACGATGGTATGCATCCAACTTGTACCCACCATACTTCTCTTCGAATTCTTATTTCTCCTTCATTCCTTATCTAAATTGAATAAAACTTGTGCCAATTTCTTCCTTAGTCATTATTAATCCTTTACACATGACTATAAGGTATAATGACTAAGCCTAAACAACATAAGTGTAACAAACAAGATAAATGGAGTGAAAATGGTTAGTCACAAGCTGATTTTGCATTTCAATTATGAACAGTTATTGAACTTTGATTTAGGAACATATAACAAATGCAGATTGACCAACAGGTATGTAGTAATTGCGTTTTTCTTACTAGGTTAGTCTAATAACCAGACTAAAAACTTAAACTTGGTTTAACTAAGTGTTGATTGCTGATTGGCTGCTTACTTCAAGAGTGGCACCTTTGGACTGGGTTGCAAGTTTGATCGCAATTTCGGGATGATGAGGTAGTAGTAAGCATTTGAGCCCCCTTGGAGTGCGTGGTAAGGACAAGTGGGGAGTCGCAAGGGAGATTCTGAAATCTGACAGTCAATTAGGGCGTTGAGAGAATTTGCAATGGAGTTATGCGGGGATGTGGGCTCTTGTATAAAGCGTTGTAATGGATCATGCTCATTGACAGCTGTCTGCGAGGGATTGAGCCATACGAAACTATTTCTTTCTTTTCTTTCTGATAAGTACTAGAGACTTATCAAACCCTCCTCTTCGGTGCGTGATCTGCTGAGGGAACCCTACCCCTTTTGTTTGGCAAGAGTCATGAGTACTCTTGTGCGCGTTTGTATTTTTGGGACGCTAGAAATACTTGGTTGCTAATTTAAACTATTTAAACTTAAATTGTGCTTGTTGCATTAGTCTAGGCTTGTATGACATGCAAGTATATGCTTGATTATTGTTGCACTGGACTTCGCTGCTCACTTTATATTATTTTAAGTATTAGTGAGGACACCTATGTGGATTTCCATTGCGATTCTATGGGTTTTGGGATTGACAAATTTTGAGAGCGAATTCAACTATTTGAGACTCAAATGTAATCTGAAAGATTATTTAACTATTTATTCTTTACGCTTAAGGATGACTATAAACCCTTAATCGTATTGTTACTTTTGAGCATGGTACTTATTTGTAATTGGGTCGAGCCTAGCTCCCTTTTATCATTGTTATTTATTTTTTTAATGTTTTGAACCTTAAAACCTTACTCCCACTCTTTCTTAAACGACTTTTTTGCATATTGATGTAGCGGTTTCTGAATTATTTGCAAATCCTCTTTTGACTCCATATGGTTTATTTAAAGGGTATAATCATGATTTTATAACTAAAATGTGATTAAAAACTCACTTAGATGTCGGAAGCCTTGCATATGTTGCTTAGGGGCGATGTGTACAGCAAAACAACTTCACCTTTAAACACGCTAAGAGTCGGCTCGTTTCGCTTTAACTAAAAAATTTATCTTAGGAAATGATAACAAAAGCTCCAATATGATAAATTAAACAAGAAAAATTTTATAGTTCTGTCTTTTTATTTTTTTTTAACAAGATCGGTCTCATTGGTTATTTTGTAACTCAAATACATATCCAATCATGATCCATATTTATTTTAATGATTACATGATTAACTATAATGGTTAGAAGATTGACTAGATTGTTTGTTGATGTTATCTTAAGAATTCCAATCAAGTATAAACTTTTTACAAAAGTGAAAATTATAATAAATTTCATTAATATAAATCATGAATTGTATTAAAAATTGAATAAAAATAAAATCTTACGCATTAATTATAGGTCCATAGTTTTTAGAAGTTTTTTTAGAGATACAAACATGTGATTTTCAATAATTGCAAATACCTTAACAACTTTGTTTTTTTTTTTTTTTGGAAACAATCCTTCTATCTTATTAAAGTAAATTTTAAAATCTTTTAACCTTTAATTTTATGCAATTTTTAGTTGAAAAATATAAACATCTCTTACATTGACAATTTATCAAAATTTAGAGGTTGAAACGCACTTTAAAAGTCTAAGGATACATTTGCATTGAAGTTAACATTTTAAAATTATCCACAATTTCTCAATCATTCATTCATTAAATAGACAACAAAAACAGGTGAAATTTTCCGTTTTCATTTAGGTTATATTTAGTTTGTCAATGGGAGAGAATTTGATCAGATTCAAACTATTCTATTTTCAAGAGGAGCATAGTATGTTTTGAGCATGTATCACTCCATATCCTGTTAAATCATGTTATACAAATAACAATTGTGTATTGATGGTGCCAAGTGTCATGGGATAGGACGTTTTCTTTTTTGAAGTGCTCATGTGACACTCAACCATCTCTTGGATTAACATTACTCTTATTTTGGATGATAATTTTTTTTCCTTCTTTTCTTTTTCCAAGGTCCATTTCAAGTTTATCCTTCTCATAAAAAGTGCTATTTTAGCATTATCATAGTCTACCCCACAAAGCCTATGTTTGGGAGAGTTTACTATTCTAACTGATTTTGATCTAACTTGGCCTTATCTGGAAAGTGGTATCAATTCTTGACTAGTTTACTCATGAGAGGCTAAACTTGCATTTAGACTAAATTCATTCCAAAACATACTAATCTACTAATGTTACTTGCAACGTTACATGCTTGAGTTAAAAACTTTAACTTGACTCTAAACACTTGGACCGTGAAATTCTCCCCCACCTAAATCATGACACTCTTGTAATGAGAAAAACATGCTGCCACTACTCAAATCCACAAGATCATCAACTCCTTTAACCTATCATCAACTCCACCTAAATCATTCCGCTACGATTTCAGGCTTCCATAAGCATTTTCTCACCCTCACTCAATCCTCCATTCTCTAAGATCTCCTCTCATTGAATTGTACAACGACAGGCTTCACCTACTCAAGTACATTTACTATGATTTGCATATAATCTTGTTTGTAACCTCGACTCACAATACAACTATTCCTTTTGAAATGATGTCCTCTTAGTAACCATAAGAGCAGCCCACGCATTAAGCACATTAGATAACATTTAAGCAACCTAATGGAGTTGGAACTTCGATTTCGATACCATTTGTCATGAGATGGGATGTTTTCCTCTTTTAAAATCCCCGTGCGATGCTCAATCATCTATCGAATTAGCTTTACTCTTAATTTGAATGACGAGCTAGCCTTCTCTCTTTCTAATTTTCTCAAGTTTGTTCCAAACTTATCTTTCTCATAAAAAGTGTCATCTTGGCATCATTATAAGCTCTTCTTATGTTTGAGAGGCTTAATTATTTCAGCTGGTTTTAACCTATTATGGTTTATTAGAAGAGAGACATTAACTGCTAATCGATTTGTTTATGAAAGGCTAAAGACAACTTTAAAACAAACTCATGTCCAAAACAAATTAGCTTGGTTTCAAGTTGAATACTCCCGTTTGCCTTTAAACACTTGGATCGAGCTCATATTAACTCTTCAAAACTTGTCAAATACGACTTAATTAATATTTATAATTTCAAATAGCCACTTTTGGTGGATAATTGTGGCATCACACAAACTAAGGATATAACAGGTGAATCTTATTCAATATTATTAATAATTACAAAATTTAGAAATATTTTATCTAATCTTTGGACATTACTAAATGCTTAATACTAGTATCATCCATCCAGTATCGTGGCATCATTTAAGTTAACCTGATTTATAAAATATTTGATAGCGGTACAATTTAGCATGTTCAAGTTAATTACTATTATTATTTGGCCGTTTGTTCAAGTTATTAGGCAACGTGACTTCTGATGTTTATGTTTTTAATTTGGGGCTGTGACATGAATTGTGTTAAAAGCTGTCCTATTTAATGTCCTTTTCCAATCTAGAAACATGGGCAAACGGCCCATTACGCAAGACGACAGCTGATAAAGCAATATCCGATATAATTAGATTTGCAAATTGGATACTGCAGGAAAAGTGGCGCATAAGAAAATGGGTCCACTTAATAATTAAAGATTATAGAAAAGGAAAGAGAGATGAAGTTTCATGGATGAAAGGACAAAAAATTTAGGGTGTGCATATACCTTATTGTTATCGGTATTATACATATTTGATTTATATTTATAATTTATTTATATTATATTTTTTAAACTAATATAAAAGAGAGATGGTTCGAATTTAGGATTTTTATTTAATAAATTAAAAAATGTTATTAAACTATAATATTATTAGTTTATTTATATCATATTTGTATCATATTTATTTAATAATAATATCTATTTAAAAATGATAAAACTTAACTGCTGCAAATACAATGCATAAGGAACGTGGACATTCGGATTCCAAAAACTATATATTCTCATTTCAATATCTTCGGATGAGAGTGAAGAAGCTAAAAGCCAGACTTGGATTGGTATTTTACTATTTTACGCCTATTCGTGGTCCTTGATTTTCTTTTGACAAAACAATAGGCTTGACGGATTGGAGTCTAGAAAAAATAAATTATCTTTACTTATCTTTTCTTAATTTTTAATTTTTTAAATTAATCTCTTAATATATTATTATACATACTCAAAGATTGGGATTAAAAGATAGAGAATAATACCATAATCATATTGGAGGACATTTTAAAGATTATATTTTTTATTATTGATTTAAATTTCTCTTATTTCAGATCTCCTATCTGATTTCTGTTATCGAGGAAGTGTAATTGGCCAGCTTGGTAAACTTTATTAAGACTATAAAATCACCCCATGAATAAGTTTTAACAGAACCACTAATCTTCTAAAATATGTTTTCGCTTTACATAAACTCAGTCCAAATCTTGTTACCATCTTATAGAGTTTACCCATTTCATTATTGTCCCCATTTATTCTTAGATTATTTTCTTTAATGCTCCTATGACACTTCAAATTCTTAATTGCTGGTCAGGAGTCATAAATTGTAATACAACGCTGTAAATAGTTTTCCTTTCATCATGTTCACTGTACCTCGTTGTTGTCTTTAAACCTAATCTGGTTGTAACATTGGTTTCTAATTTCTATGCTCACATTGCGGTTGGTGCCTAGTTTGCAAACTAGCCATGCTAACCCAAATTTTCAAAGATTCTAGCTTGACTCATTTAAAAATTTTCAAACTTAAGTTAAACTTTTTATTAAACCTAAATTTTAAGTTTAAATTTGGCTCGTTTGACTAAATAAGTCTTATTTGGAGTTCGAGCTCATCTCGTTTATAAATTAAGATCGGTCACGTAAAACTTTTCAGCAAACCTACCGCTTTTATCAAACCTAAAATTTAAGCTCAAAATTGACTCGTTTAAATAACATTTTTTTTCCATTTTTTAACCAAAAAATAATATATAAGAGTCGCTAAATATATATACATATATATCAAATAGAAATTATTTATTTTTTTTATTTTAATTTTATTTATTTATAATATATCATAAATATAAAACTTGTAAATCTATTAATGAGCTTGTTCACGACTCTCTTAATGACCTTGTTAATGAGTTTACTTAAGAGTCTATTCATGATTTTGAATCAAAATTCGAGTTTGACTCATTTAGATAAACAGATTTTCTTTTAAGCTCAAGCTTAGCCCATTTATTAACCAAGCTAATCAAGCTTGAACCAAACCAAGCTTGATTAGCTCATGAATGATTGGGCGTATTTACAGACTTTATTGGTGCCATTGCTCAGGTTGAATTATGAACTATGCTACTTCAAATGCAATTTGGTTCCAATTGTTTTTAAAAAACCGTCACGCCCCGAATAGGGTCAAGGTGTAGTTAGCTTCGCTACATATAACACTTAGATGTTATATGCAAAGACAACTATTAAATATTCATTTACCATGTGCATTTCCACAAATTTTAGATTATGAAATCATTATTAAATTATATTATATAATATTATATATATAATCATTTGTTTTCAACGAAAGATTTAAATGAAACAAATTACTTAATGCCACTCTCACGAGTAGCCTACATCACTACCACACATATCTTGCTATGGTTTAAAATACCAAATACATTCCATAAGTAAATAATAGCTAAAACAACAAATACAATTAAATCTCCAGGATCTAAACATACATCTCTCACAAACCAAACTAAAACAAAATCAAACTCTTACTAACAATTGCTCCAACAAGCTAGTCACTCCACTCAGCTAGGAGCTCATCTATGTCAACACTGTAACCCATATAATCATAGGGATCCTCATCGTTTCTCATCACCTGAAAAAGAAAAAATGAGCCGAAGTCCAGTACAACAGTAATACAAGCATAAATGATATGTTTCATGATCCAATACTAATGCATTTGCAATAACCATCAATTTATATCATTAAATTAAGTGTAGCAAAATAATAGTGTAGCACTCACACTCTGGTAATACACTAGGGGAATCTAGGATCCCAAGTAGTAGTAATTGTTCAAGGGGTTGATATAGGCAGCCCGGATACATATCTCTTAAAAGAAATTCTAAGTAAATAGCATCATATAAGGTTTACAGCCGTTACTCATCTCTACTATCAGAGTCCATAATATAATGTGGCTTAATCAGTCCCATTAACATGAGCCACACTCTATTATTTCTCTTTGGTCTAAGTAGACATTTACTTGATACCGTTTTCCCTATCAGTTACTCGTAAAACCACCTCGATATATCAATAATGATAAGGGTGACTTAAGTGCCTAATTACTGTGCTGGCATCACCACCTAAGGTTATCGCTCTCCAGACCGGATTAAACAATATAAGCATACTAAAGTAATTAATTAGGTTGCCTTTAAATATTAATTTATTTTAGGATGCTCATCATAGCAAGTAACACCCAAGTCATTGTATACCTATACTCAAGTAGAAAATCTCACACAAACATATGATAAAATATCTACAGAATAAGAATTTGTATAAGAAAGTAATCTCATAAATTTTAAGTCACTAACTCTATTATTTATCCCAACTTGATTAACTATTAATAAATTATAAGTCAAGCTTTATTATATTAGCTATTATATTTAAGATTCCATATAATTCCTATTTAGATTATTAACTCATAATTCAATATCATGTTCTAATAAATTTTAGTTTCTAATCATCCAATATATATAAGGTTATGATATACTTAAACTAATCGCTTAAGCTTACTTATGGTTATTAAGTCCTTAAGATGATATTCCTATTAATACAACTTATAAATTATAATTAAACCAATAAAATTTTATTAAGTAAAATTACTCGTTTAAAGATATAATTAATTTATTTATATCATTATAGCTTAACTTTACTTTTAAGTGTGTTAAAGAACACAAACTAGCTTCCTAATAGAATGCTATTAACATATAAGTGATTATTTTTATCTATTTTATTAAATAATTTCCTAAAACTGAAAAAAATTATTTATTCATTTTAATATTAATATTTCAATGTGAAACCGTATTACATACAATTATTCCATATTTTTTATTAGAATTGATTTCCTATAAATTTCAATATTTCACTTTTTATAAAAAAACTAGTGCACATTCTAGCTTCATTAGATCTATTCACTAACTTCTAGACTAGTTCTTGAGTCTAAATTTTTATGTGAACTTTCTAACTCATTGGTTTATATGTTTCTAAGTTGGTTCAACTTAACTGAATTGGTTTAATATGATTTAAAAATCAAAAACATCAAATTTGGTCAAAACAGGGAAACAACATTGCTGACAGACCGGTTTTTGCAAAATTGAGAATGTTTCCAAGTGGTTCTTTACATCATATTAAAATAGGTTTCTTAATCTTTGAAATCATTATAATTTCACCCAAAAGGATAAGAAAAAATAATCGGTTCAGCTTTATACATTACCGTTACTATGGTATCTAAAACTTTGCTTTGCTTTTTTTTGTTATTTTTTAAATTAATTTTAAAAATAGTAAATGTATTTGAAAAATCACCTAAATTTCCAGCTTAAAGATAAACATATTAAACTAATATTCCTAAAAAATTTTATCCAAAAATAAATTCTTTTGATATTTTATTTAGATTTTTACATCTCCACGACTTCCTTGATTTTCCAACACACCAATTTCAATATATACTAGTGTAAATTATAATCTATTCCTAAATCTATAGATTCAATATCCTAATCTATGCTTTCATTATTCAAACATTAATCACAACAATATAAAATATGAATACAAAAATATAAATCGAAATTACTTACATAGGATGATAAAACCCCAAACTTAAACTATTATTCATTTTGAAGGTAATGCTTGTTGTGGAAGCTTCTCAAGCACACACCTTCTCCTTCTTGATTTTCCTACTGTTAATTCGTATTAGAGTTGTAATTAAAGGATTAAAGAGTCTAGAAAAATGTTCTTACCTTTTTCTTTGATTCCTCTTATATAGATCTCTAAATCCTAAGGAGAGAGAATTTTTGTTAAGTTGGAGAGAGAGTTTTTGAGAGTAAACTTATTGAAGAAGTTTTGAGAATGTGAGCAACGAGAGGAAATAGGAAAGTGATATCTTAAATGTATAAATTATACGTTTGAGATATAATTTACTCATACGCCCTTATGGCTTGTATTGATTAAGTAAGTTATTATCTAAAATCTTTTTAATCCCTCCTTACTTATTTTATGACATGTGACACATATTAGTTAATATTTTTCTTTTTAAATTACTTGCTGTCATAAATATTATATCTCTAATTTTTGTGCTACTTTATTTTTTTTTAAAGCTTTCCTGTTATATTTTTTGAATACTATTATTACTGTTATTGACTATTTTCATTATATATATTATTCCAATATAATTATTTTTGGCTATCGATATTATTATTTTTATTTACTTGTAAGAAATTTGGAGGATATTTCAAAAACACTTTATTCTAATTGTCCCACTAATAAATATCACAGTTTCTAACCAAAGATTAACATTCAAATCAAGAAATATTAGGTAAGAAATTTGCATTTTTTAGGTGATAGTAAAAGTGTGCAGATTTGCTTGAGATATGAGAAACAAAAATGAAGGAAAGGAGTACACCATCGAGCTTCAGGGTGAGATGGGAGCGAAAAGGGGGGAAAAATGTGAAGAGGGTAATATAAAAATATTGATGAAGGGGTTTGGAATTAAAAAATGTTGCTTATTTCATATCTTTTAACTAAAAGCAATTCGTCTCGGATTCAAGCAGTTTGGTTTAATTTAACTCCACGAATCAAGAACCATTTAAAATCTCTCTGAATTGAAATTTCGACTAAACCAAAGTACATTAAGATCACAATATGCAGTTTGGTCAAATTTGAGTCAATTGTTGATTTAATTCAAGTTAGTTTAATGAATAACTTCTGTACGAGGATAGGTGTTCAAGGAATTCTCGATAGGCACTTAAGGGGATATTGTTTTCTGGCGATACATTCATACGGTAAAGGAAACGAGTTAAAGTTTCAACCAAGAAGTTGAAAAGTAATGGTAGGAAGTAATTTCACTCCAAAAAACAAAAACCAGTACCTGATCTTCAGGAACAAATGATTGAAACTGAAGCCTCAGTGATGTTTATTTATTAATTATTTATTTTGTTTGGCCATACTATGAATGGATTTTTTTTTTCTTTTGTTTCCTTTTTCCACCTTTGTGATGAAAGTTGAAGAGACTAAATTGAGGAATTAAAAAGGACTTTGGAAATATGATCCATTAAATTGTATTTTCAGTCTTTAACGTTTCACTTTTTTTATTTGAATCATAAATTTTTATTTTTGTTTCATCCTCAACATTTGCAAAAGTTTACAAACCAATCACTTCTTTAATACTACTAACCTTTCCATTAATTTTAATACATGACACATTTTGACTGGTCCAAATTTATTAGTTTAGAATGATAATGACTAAAGTATTATAAACTAAATAAACCAATGAAAACTACAATAAAAATATAGAAAATTTAAATCTCAAGTTTATTTCACTAAAAAATCCCTAGTGTAATTAATTTTTTTCGATAGGAAGCTGCCATAGATCTTTGTATTTGATTATTAACTCTCTCACCATTTTTCTTATGTTTTCTTTCTCTTTAGTATCAGGTTTCTCGATATTTATTTTCTGCATTATGTGATTATTTATTTCTCTGATCTTGAAAATTGCGAATCCTACAATTTGTAAATTATATATATATATGCACCGGGTATCATTATGTCAAAAAACTGGTCAAAATGATTTTTTTGGGAAGTAGATTTGAATAAATTTTCTATAATTTTTTATTTTTTAATTTTATTTATTTATTTATTTGGTTTATAATTATAATCATCATCTTTTTAAATTAATAGATTTGGACCTATCAAAATGAGCCATGTATCAAAAACTAATGGAAAAGTTAGTGGTGTTTAAAAAAAGGACTCATTTGTAAATTTTTACAAATGTTGAGAACTGAAATAAAAAAAAATAAAGGTTTAAAACTCAACTAGAAAAATAAAAATGTACTTTTTCCATTGAAAAACGTAATTCTCTGTGCCATAGCTTTCAATTTTGCAACAAAATGAAATCAACATATTAACCTGGTAGTGGTAGGTAGGGGTGGGGGAAAAAAATAAAAAACTAACCAAACCGTGAATTCAATCGAAGCATAATTTTGATATTTTTTAAAACAGTTTGGTTTGCAGTTTAGTTTGATAAAAAATAAATGGTCATGATTCAAATGGTTTTTCAAATTTAAAAGAAAAACTAAAATAGATTGTTTCTTCTTTTAATGATTTAATTAAAAATTTTATTTTATTTACATATGTATATTTTATAATAATGTAATTATACTGGTCATATGATATTTTGATTATTGTGATATATTTATAGTTAAGTTAATCTTTAGGATTTAACCTCTAGTGTTCTAAACATTTTTTTCTTCTTTATCTTACTAATTAATCCACTTTTATTATCTAGGTACTTATTTGTTTATGTAAATGATAATTTGCTGGTTAGAAGTACAATAAATAAATTTCATGTCTTATATTGGGATAGCATATTCTAATTTTATTGAGTTTGGCATATAATTGTAGTTAAGGATAATACAAGAGAAGAAGGCTAGTATACAATCATAATTATATGATGGATAAACCCTCTCTTTGCTATAAATCTTACGTATTTATTTGGGTAAATAGTTAATTTCAAATATTATTGTTTGTATTTGCATTAGTGATAAAAAATGTATAATTGAAACATCTTGATAGAATATATATTTATTTTAAAAATAAAAAATAGTTTAAGTATCAAGGTGAATTGTACCGAATCGTTTTTTTTCTTTTTTTTTTTCTTTTAAGAATGTCCATGATTTTATGGAATCTTATATTATATCATTATACAGGGATTAGATCAATAAGCAAGGGAAATGCAATGTATCTTAGGCCCACTAATCACAGTCCAGTTACAATTAAGCCCAATCGACAAACGTCGCCATTTAATGTCCAACAATATAAAGGAATACAACTAAAACAAGACAATCTCAGTTCCATATTACTATTAGAATCTATTTGTTTGGAGACACATTTTTCTAAATTTTTTTAAAACAAATTATTTATAAAGAATTAGATACAAATAAAAAAAGTTATTAGTTCTTATTAAAAGATCAAATATAAATATAAATCGAACATATTTATAATTATCATTTTAAAAAAATACAGATATAGATGAAAAACAGACCATTTAAACAGACCCTTAGTCTCCATCATAATATCAGATACATCATCCATTTAAAAGTCTAAAATCACACCACTCAAGGATCAATCATCCTATCATCATTCTCTCAAGAATTACTCAAAACGAACAAAATAGTATATTATAGCTCCCAGTCACCATGGCCTATAATTCCTTAGTTGAATGAAGCCTTTGAGCACATTGCTAAACTTGACAAACCCACTTGACGGTAGTAAATAAAACACGTGGTTTCTAAATTCATTGACATGAGTCATGACTAATCAGATTAGATCTAGCCTTGGGGACAAGTCTATAAGTACAGTACAATAAATTTAGGATCAAACTATATATTATTGTATCAAATTGTTAACTATTTTATATCTTAACTTACATGCTAACTTATAATATGCATATGTTTCTTGTATAGAATCGGTTTTTGATGTAATATATATGGTTGTGATTGTTATGAAGTGAAAATGAAAACAACTAAAAGATATGAAATAGTGAGTTCAGATATATTAAAGGGTCAGAAAAATCATTTTCATCATTTTTGAATTTGGTTTTGAAACTCTATTTTCGTGTAAACTCTCAAATTGTGCACATCTTATTGAATGTTATAAATTATATATCAAATTATTAGTCCTTGTCAAGTTAATTACAATTATATGATAAGAAATAAACAAACAATGGACCAAAAAAAAAAAAAAAAAAAGGAGGTACACTATAGTTCACCCAGTAACATAATAGTATTAACTAAATCATAGGCATATTTAACAACATTAAGAAAAAAAATTTGTCCATCATGCTCATACAATGCTTTTATCATAGGATTTGTGTGGATTATTTGATTTTATCTATGTCATATCTATTTGATTAATTTATGAGTAAAACTATCGATATTTTATCGGTATATGTTTCTTGATAAATATTTATTTGAAAATACAAAAAATATGATGCTAAATGACTAGAATATGATGAGACCAACAAACCCATTATCATTTCATGGAGAGAACCGATATAGATGTGTGGGTTCACTTAAAATATCGATTTTTCCACTATAAAGATGGACTCATTATTTTATAGAAGAAACAAATGTAAAATAGTGTATTATGTAAACATAGAAGCACGTAAAGATTGTACACTTCTTGAATCATACTAATATTATGAGCAACGAAAATATGGTTCTCCACATGTAACTTTACAAATGAAAAGATGAAAGGATTCAATAATATTAGTGTTTATACAGGCCCATTAATTTTGGGCCCAGCCATTAGGCTTAGAAAATGAGATCCGACGGTTGGGTCCTATTTGTTTAGTAAGGAGTGTGCCACGGGTCCACGGGTTTATGGTATCATCTGCTTAGCATGAGTCCATTACGCTTGAAGTGAAGAACTCTCCCACTCCTAGTATGGGATTGTTTCTTTTGCCTTCTATGTTATTAGATTTGGGTTGATCCGTTCTATTTAATTTGATTGAACTTGATCTGGTCACAATTCTTATCAACTCTTAATTCAACCCGGTCTCTTTTATTGACCTTTACCTTCTTGCATGCTTGGGTCAAACTTTTAAGTTGGATTTTCTTTTCCTTTTATCATTACAAAAGGAGGAGGATTCGAATATAAAATCTATCATTTGAGAGATCATGGAGATGTCACTCGGATACAATGCCCATTAGTGTTTAGGTTGGATTTTACAACATTGATTATTGGATTGTTTGAAAGGAAAAAAATAATATTCTTTGGCTAATTATTAATTACTAAGAATAAGTTGATATATGTTTTATAAAATAGTCCAAGCGACATCCCTCTTTAAATAATTTCTATTACACTCATTAACCACATCAAATGCTCCCAAATAAATACTCTCTACTCTACTTATTTGTAGTTTTCATATCTTTTATTTATTTAATGAAAATTTTTTGCTTCAGTTATTTGGTTCGCATCATAAAAATATAAAAATTAAATTGTTTATTACAAAATATTTCTTTATTTTATTCTAATAAACTAAATGATATGAATATTTTTCAAAACTTCAAAGATATTTTCATTTGCTTCCACCACTTTTTTTTTCTTTCCAATTTTAGCTTTGAAACTGAAAACTTCTCACTCATTTCTTTTCATTTCCTTACTATTCCAATCTCCTCCATCTATCTTTCTGCTTGCCAAATTT
The DNA here is from genome assembly GCA_024138025.1 of Combretum micranthum. Taxonomy (NCBI): domain Eukaryota; kingdom Viridiplantae; phylum Streptophyta; class Magnoliopsida; order Myrtales; family Combretaceae; genus Combretum; species Combretum micranthum. The sequence continues at coordinate 842,590 of JAMXBD010000346.1, forward strand.
AACTATTTGTTTCATCACTTTGGTATCATTCTGATGTCATTTTGACATCATTTCAAACTAATATTTGCCAAGGAACTGATACCAATGAAAAAAAAAAAAACAGCTTTACTCATAAACTGATCAAACTAAACTGATACCAATATGATACAGATAAGTTGTGGATGCTGATATGATACTACTATGATACTGATAAAAATCTAATAATCCAAACGAAAACATACCATAATTGTTTATATAAAAAAAATATCAATTACTTTTATTTGGGTAAATTACAATTATACTACTTGAAGACTTAAAATTATAGAGATCGTTTCAAAATTAATGTGTTTATTCCTCTCTAAAAACGTTAATATCACAAAATCTATTCTTTAATGCATTACCAAGTTTTTCTATTTATTTTTTATTACTATAAATAACATTTGTAATTTTTTTCCTCAGGTGTACTCATATCACTTCACCTTATCGAGTTCAACTAGATTGAATAGAAAAACAAACCACAATTCGGTTTGATTTTCCCAAATGTTTAAAGCAATACTTTTTGGTATCTCAAGAGAACAAATTCCTTTTAAAAAAAGGATATAAATAAATAAAAAAAACCGCTCATGCTTGAAGAAAATGAAAATATATTCTAACCTTTATAGGACAATTTATGTTCTACCTTCTCAATTATCGGTTTTATTTTAATAAACTTATTCTACTTTAATGTCATTAAATGCGAATTACTAAAATAACTTTCCTTTTTTTGGCACCAGAAAATTACATCTTTACCTTTTGATATCTAGTTGTTTTAGCAAATTGTTAAAAAAACACTTGCATTTTTTACAGCATATATGTGATGATTGAAAGGTACAAAGTCAATCCAAATGCATATAAAGATAAACATATTAAAATATAACCATAAAAGAGATGATAAAATAAAGAAAAATTGATTAAAAGAAAATAAATGAATCTTGGATTGAAGGCAAGGAAAAATAAATAAATAAAACCATCTTAAAGGGATGGTTCAGGATCACAGAACAAAGTGAGTTTGATTACAGTTTTACTCTCTCAAAATGAATAGAACTGCATTTTGTTCATCCCTACTTCTTTCAAGCAGATTTATTATTTGATAAACATTGAAAAAAAAAAATTTACAGTCTCAATATTTTCTTTAAGTCTTATAAATGTAGTATCTTAAAAACTCAAGAGGCCACTATATTATTAATAGTTTTCAAGTGATATCATGGTAATTTACTATATTTATTTATTATTATCATAATTTTGTGTAAGTTATTTTTCCTTGAATATGATCGTTGAGTCATGAGATATCAAAGGATAAATGAATATTTGCATTCAAGCATCAATTAAACGGAGAGCGATGACTTTAAAAAAAAAAAAAAGAGAAAAAAATGCAGAACGATGACAGTACCTACGAATATTCCACGCGAACATTATCACAAATATAAATGCTCTCGCTGGCCACATAAATACAAATATATTAGCGGATGCTGCAATGTATGTATATGTAAATCTAATAATATTTATAAAAAATCTAAATCTTTTATCGTTAAATATTAATGTTCAATCTTAAAAAAAAAAAAAAATCTAGATTCTAGATTCATCACTTTTAAAATATTAAAATGTTATTACTCTTCTTATCTTAAATTGGAATGCCAGGTAAGGAGGAGTAATTATCATTCCAAAAATGATTATCATTATTTTGAAAAAAATTAATTAAATTATCTATAAATAAATTAAAAATATAAGAGCCTACATTAAATTGTTGCTTTGGCTTTAATAATACGGATATATACATGCTCTTGCCATGTCAACCTATGTCAAATAAATTGTTTTTCATGTTACGTCTATTAGACCATCTTCATCGGCTTTCCTTAGCTCATTGTCCAAAAAAAAAAAAAAAAAAAAAACATTGTTACTTAACAGATAAAATGAGGTGCTTGATGAAGAACCATTGCTCTATAGAGAAAATCATTTTATTTAACTTTTTTTTTTCACTTTTATCATATTATGGGATCCTCAAAATGCGTCTAAAAGCCAGTAAATTAAAAAATGACTACTCTAGCCAAAATAAAAGATTATGGATGTTCCACTTAAAATAATATATGGTCGATCTAGCAATTGCAATGGCAGGTTTTTTTTTTTTATTTTTTAATTTCTTTCATCTATAAATGTATAAAAATTTATAAGTTTTTTACTCTTAAAATTCACTACATATTTCTTACCATTTCAAAAATCTCTTTATTCACAAATTGTGCTTATACATAGGCCTAAATAATTCTAAAAAATTGCCACATGTTGATGATTCACCAAACTCACAAAATTTTCAAATGACACCTATTTCACAAGTTGGATCATACCTTCTATTTGGTGCGTTTTTCTAAGGTCTCTCTAATTTGCAATATCCTCCAAATTTTCACTTATGAGCCAAAGCCAACAAAACTTTAGTCACAATCCGAGAAACATGACAACATCATATTTTCAATATATTTCTAATTTTCACTTGAAAACTTTCAACCATACTATCCGATTAGAAATGCTCTACCGCAACTAAATTTAGATCAATCTCCATAAACACCAATCAGTATGAGCTCATAATACCACAATAGTTTATGAAAAAAAAAATTACGAGATGAGGATGATAATGAAAATGAGGTGATCAAGCTTGTAGGAAAAACTGGGATCAAAATGGTGATAAGATTTTAATTTACATATAGTTGAGGGTTAGTAAAGATTCGATTATTGGAAACAATCGACTATTATAGACATTTTGGCAACGAGTCTACAAAGAGTTTGAAAAAGGACGATCATATGAGAAGGAGAAAAATCCATTGAGATGAACATGGCAACAATATAAAGCTCGATGGGCTAAAATCTTAAAAGATGACTGAAATTTAGAGCTTATTATGATAGGATAAAACAGTGTGGACAAAGTGGAAAAATGAGCATGATTATATAAAGATTCTCATGATTTATTTAAACAAAATGAGAATAAATTGTACACCGTTGAGCATTGTTGGGTTATATTGCATAATGCATCCACAAGGAGATTTGAATTCGCAAATACAAAAAAAAGAAGAAGTAAATATTCCAAGGTCATTAGCTTCGGAGTATATACCAGGTTATCATCAAACAAAGATGCATTAACAAATATTGAGGTAAGTGAAGCAAACATCCGTCCACTTGGTAGAGTGACAGCAAAGAGAAAAAGTAAAAGTAGTGAGAAAGTAGATGAATTTATTCACGAGATACAAAACTTAAGCACGGTAGATCATGGTAAAATGAACTTGCTGCGTAAAATTAATGAATTAAAAGATAAATAAATTGAAACAACAAAGGAAAAAGAACGTCGCAACCAAGAAAAAGAATGTTGAAACAAATCGAATTGGAAAAATCAGTAATGATGATTGATACATCATCAATGGTGATGTATAGAAGGAATCGATAGAAGAGATGCCTAGAGAGATCATTATAATGGAAGGAATCGGTAGTTCCAACAATTGTGGACCTGTAATTTAGGGTTGCGGTTTTCTCTATGGTTGCTTTCTTCGTTCATGGTTGTGGTCGTATTTGGTCTGTCTGTTTTGTTTAGGTTGGTACCGCATTTCCTTTGTGTTGTTTTGTCCCATAAGAAGTAGACACACAGTCGACCTTCAATTAATCGTAATTGTTAGCACATAATTCTAAATCCTTATTATTATATGTTTAGGAGAAGTTTATTAGACAGCTGGATTTGTTACTGTGTTTTATCTTGTAATTACCAATTTGAGGTGCAAAAAACATTATTTAGGACTTGAAATTGACCTTTTAATTATTTTATGGTAAACTAACTGTTGAAATGCAGCCATTGTAAGCTGGTTGTTGAAGTTCTATATATAGGCAAACAAGTATGTCTTCATAAAATGCATTCTTCAATTTTCTTATTTCCCAGTGTGTACCATTCTTCATCCTATCAAAACATAATGTCTACTAGAAGTTCAAGCAGCTTTGATTCTAAGCAAAAAAATGGTTACAACAAAGTAATTGATGAATTTATTTTATCAAAGATAGGCAGTTTGTGATTTGAGCTAATTGCTCTTTGTCTATCAAGTGATTGCAAAGATATGTGATAATCCCATCTCCATTAGAAGAAGTAAGCGAAAGTATATAAACAGAGATCGTCTAGAAGGCTATAATCGTCTTTATAATGACTATCTCTCGGACAATCCAGTGTACACCAATGAGTATTTCTGACGTAGATTCCGAGTGAAAAAAAAATGTATTCCTCCACATTGCATAAGCACTAAAGGATTACTCATCTTATTTTAGACAAAGGATGGATGATGCTGGCAAACTTAATGCTTCACTATATCAGAAGTGTACTGTAGCTATTTGAATATTAGTATATGGAGTAGCGGGTGATGCTTTAGATGACTACTTGTGGATGGCTGAAGGCAAAATTATACAATGTGTCAAAAAATTTGTCCAAGGGGTCATCACTTGTTTTGGTGATGAGTATTTACGCAGGCCAAATCATGCTAATATCAAGCACTTACTTAATCTAGCTGAGCAACATGGATTTCCTAGTATGTTAGGAAGCATCGATTGTATGCATTGGGCATGGAAAAACTATCAAGTTGCATGGTAAAGCATGCATACTAAAGGAGATCATGGCACTTGGATATGACATGCATTTTTCGACGTCCTGGGTTTAATTAATGATACTAATTTACTATAGTGGTCGCCCTTATTTGATAATCTTCTAGCAGGACATGCTCCATTAATAAATTATGCAATGAATGGTAAAAACTATGACACAAGATATTATCTCACCGATGATATATATCTAGAGTGGTCAACATTTGTTAAATTTATTTCATATCCGTGTAAGTCCAAAGGATTCGCTATTTGCTAAACATAAAAAAGGATGTAGGAAAGATATTGAATGGGCCTTTGCAGTACTATAATCTCTTTTTGTTGTAGTTCATAGACCTTTGCGCTTTTGAGATCAAGACGTTTTAAGACAAATTATGAGAGCTTGCTTAATTTTACATAATATGATTGTTGAAGATGAACGAGACAACTACAATTTTAACTTTTAAGTGCCAAATTATAAATTAGGAGACAATATTGAACTAGCACTTCATATTTCTCATATTCATATTACGGAATATGCGATATATATCCAAAACACTATTCAATCCGTGATAGGGTAAAACATCGATAGTTACAAACCAATTTGATTGAACATGTGTAGGAGCGATTTGGACCCACTCGCTGACATTAAAATATCAAAGTTGACTAATTTAAATTGTATGTTGGTGCTCTATTTTTTCTTCTCTTGCAAATGTTGGTTTTTTGCTTTTCTCTTGTATTTATTTTAAATTAAATTGTCTTGTTTCTAATTTATCTTAATTAGTATTCTATCAGTTATTGTGAAGTCATCAAATTAAATCATATATATTTTGATATTTTTAATAAATAAATTAAAAATAATTATTACTATGTGCAAATAAAAAATTATTATTATAAATTTTAATGTTTTTTAATTTATTTTCATATTTATTTAACATAGTGAGAATAATATTAAAAGTCTTATAAAAAATGATAAAATAATATGGGTGTAAACCCCGGGAATTTTTCACATTAGTATCCGACTTCAAAATAGATTATATAAACTAGTTAATAAATTTAGATTCTGAGTGAAGTCTAATAATAGGCTAATATTTAGATTTTTGGATGAATGAAAGACTTAGGAATCGAATAAAGAGATTCTTTAACCCTAGTTAATACCGAAAACGAAATCGTGTGTCTTGAATAACTAATTCAAGATATGATTTAATATCTAGACCCGAAACCTAGTATACTAATAGATTTAAATAGAAAATGTGAATATAAAGATTAAATGATTGTTTTGATCTCGATAATGATTCAGAACTAGAATAACGAGTAGTAATGAGTTTATATTTAGATTTAAACCCTAATTTTGAGATTCCTAGTTAAATTTAAAAGCTATTAATAAGAATTTATGTTTAGTATCAAAACTAAAGATATAAATATAGTTTAATTTCTGTATGAAGCCCAATACTGTATAAATGACCATATACGCTTATAACTAGAAAACGGTGATCCAAAAATGAACCGTTAAGATTTTAAATACACAACGAAAATATAAACTGTTGAATAACTCAAAATCTAAACTTCAAATAAATAATCGGATCACACTATTGTTCTAAACCGAGTTTTTGAGCTATCGAGCCTGAAACAAAAATTGACCCCAATGAGCTTAAGAAATCCAAATCGCGGGAGATAAAATTATATGAATAATTAACTACGTATATATATATATATATATATAACCTAAATTTGTATTATTTGGAAATCTAAGTGTTTTGTATAAATCTATAAGCATATTTTTGTATGAAAACTTCCAAATATTAGCCGATATATGCCCGTATAACCCGTTTAATTAACTCAAAATTTAATTGGAAAATTAAACTAATATAATATATATGTTGGATTGCTGCTTTTCGTGGAGGATTCGGAGGAGAAAAAAGCAGCCGAAAATCCAACAATAATCAAACCAAATTGTCAACAAAAGCAACTCATGGACAAATCATGAAATGCCCCCTCAACCTAACAATAAATGCATGGAAAATAATAGCCAAAAGAGATGAAATTCGGAGGAAAAACGGAGGAGAATAGCAGCCGAAGCCCTCCTTCTCTCTTCTATATATATATGAGTTTAAAGCTATTAATGAAGGCACAAACAAACTCCATTAACTCTCAACTCCTCCACACGAAAATACTCCCAAATAACCACCAAATCAAACGAAGAACAAATCCATCGAAATAGTCGAGCTCGGATCAAAAGAAATACAAAGCATAAAATCCTCAAAAACAAGCTTAAGGGTAAGTTGAGGTAACTCGAGTTGCTTTTGTCCGAATCTAAGCTTTGTATCTGACTTAAAATCATCTTAGGAACATATTAAACACAAACACGAGCTTCGGATTGCACTCAAAGAGCTCCAACAAGTAAAACTTCAAAACCCTAGTTTTACTTTCACAAAATCGAGATCCATTTATTTATGTGTTTAACGTTTAAAAGTTTTTGTATATCCTTATATATGATGTATAAACTCTTAGAAGTAGTTTAAGTAAGTTTCTAACATGTAAAAACCAAAGAAAAAAGAATCGAACCGAGGAGGAAGATGATGAACTGCAACGCTGCCTCAAGGCCGGCAGTGTAAACGATGTACGCCGGCGGCTTACATGATAGGCTGGCGGCTTACAGGCGGCTTACATGCGGCTTACACTCAAACAGAGGCTACGTAAAATAATTTTCACGTGAAATACACGTAAGCCGCTACCTGGAGATCTACGCCGGCGGCGTAGGGCCGGTGTACGTTGTAAGCCGGCAGCTTTCAACACCGTGCTTTCGATAAGAAAACTTTTCTTTAAAATGAGTTTACACCGGCACCTAGGGATTTAGTCGGCGGCCTTAAGCCGCTTACAGCTAAAATTTTGCAACGAAAGCTTTTCTGACCTAAACCGAATATATATATATAAATATATATATATATATAATATCTACTAAGTATGTATATATTTTGTTATATAAATATGTATTAGATAATGACTTTAATACAAGTATTTAAGTCTATTTAAAATTTATCTAATAACTTTTGAAACCCTAGAACTAAGACGATATTTAGAGTATTATTAGTCTAATATTTGTTTTAACAAGATAAAATATATAAGAATGGAAATTGAAATAAGTTAATTTCTTGAGCAATGTGACTTCTAAAAATAACCAAACATTTATGTGAGATAAAATAGAAAAACCCGACAATACTAAGTATTAATATCGAGTCTAGGACACAAGGCACATGTAGGAATTTAGCTAGATGATATTGATGAATATTTTGTTTTAAATAGGTGAATTTGACTCATTAGAAGATCTACCAGTGGACTACTACGACTGAGTCGGTATGAGCAGGTGAGTAATTCAGTCATATTGTACTGGTTGTGATTGTAAATAGTCGAACATGTAATGCAAGATAAACAAATGAGTGTTTGTTGAAAGTTGATATGATATGATTGTATGATTGCTAAAATATCTTTATACAAGCGATAACGCAATGGTTGGTGATGTGCAATAGTATAATGATGATTGTGTGTAATGTATGGTCACCTCGAAATTGATTATGACTTTTTGACTTAACAAAATAATATGGACATGCATTGCACGAATTGCATTATTGCATATATGGTTGTGACAGCCTGCTACGTATTAATATTTCGGATCTCTGTTTTTGCTTGGTTGATCCAATGTGTGAGTCTTCCAAGGTTCTCTTTGGTCTGGCGGTCCTATGAGGAACTAAAAGGCACCGAAGAACGTCGCCCGTAGAATCGCTTTGAAATGATTAATACTTAGGGAGTTTCTAAGGGGATTGCAGGAGATGGTTTGTGGAAGCCACTATATTCAAAGTGATAACATTAAAACGAGAAATCGTTGATTCTCCTGTGTACTTAGTCTCTCCTGGGCAGGTGGGTCATTGAGTTTTGTTCTTCAACCCATTAAAAAGAGGGCGTAAATCTTTTTCCTGTTTGGATTCTAGATCATCCAAACTTGTATCTGTGCATACGGTTGAGTGCTTGCATTGCATATGATTGTTAATGACTTGTGTGATGTATGGTATGTCTGGTTATTCACTGAGCTGTGGTTTCGCTCATACTCCTACAGTCTTTTCAGGTTCACATTACGTCCCTGGTTAGTTACATCCAGGAATATGGCTCCGGTAAGGGCTTTGAAGCTAGAAGTCTACAGATCTATTTTAGTTTGATGGTTATGTACTATTAGAGTAGAATATTTAGTTGTATACTTCAACAGAGATATATGGTTTGTAATAGTTTGTAATGGTTATTCACTAAATCATTTCTCTCATATATTTATTATTTCTTATCAAGTAACATAAAAGATCCTGTTGTTTTGAAAACCTGTCATTCCCTGAAGGTAATCTAGTGATAATATTCAAGTGTAACTTGTTTATTACTACTAGGGTACCCTCGGGGCGTGACAATGGGACCCGCAACAAGTATTAAATATTATGAAAGAACTTTACTTGACTAACTTAGGATAAAGTAAAGAGTTGCTTAGAAAGAAAAATTGCTTAAAAAGCTGACATGATATATTAAGTAACTCCTTAAGTAACCAATGGATAAAGGTGGCTTTAGGATCTACCACTTTTCTAAAATGAACATTTTAATAAATGAAAAAGCAACAAATGTAATATACTGAAGATGTTGATTTTTACCAAATCATTTTTTTAAAATGAACATCTTAATAAATGAAAAAACAACAAATGTAATATATTGAAGATGTTAATCTTTAACAGGTATGTTGTGATGAAGGATTATAATCATTTCACTCTATAACATTGTAATTCTCATGAATTATAAACTTTCACATTTGATTCACTACAATAGAATAATGTTATAATAAATTAGTAATTTATTTATTTTATGATTAAGGATATTTTTGAAAAAAAAGTTTTTCATATAAGGAATAGTTATTTCTCTAATAAAGAAAAGAAGCATGGATTTCTTATCTATTCATAATATATGAAATATACATTCCTTATGTTAGATTTTTTTACAAAGTAAACAAGCAAATAGATATCCTGCGACAATCAAGGCAAATTATCAATTCGGCTCATGTCATCCAAGCGCAATGGGCATTCATGTTTTCAAAAAATTTGATGTTCAATGTTGGTTATCCTAATTTAATGGCTTGCTTATAAAAATATTACTTATGTTTTGATCAACTTGCAAACATATGATCTGTGTTTTTTTTTTTTTAACAAATAGATAACCTAGATTATGTACAAAAGTATCAATATTTATATAATAATTTTAGAATGATGCATGCTAATATTTTATTAGTCATAAAAATTAATTATATATTTTTTTAATTTTATTATTTTTAAAAAATAATGTTTAATATTTTATTTATTTAATTTTATTTAGTAATATATTTTATTAAATTAATTTTTTTTATCAATAAGACTCTAACACATATTCCTCTAATAGTAATTAATTATAATGATAATTTTATATGAAATTCAAGTTATCTATTTGTCAAAAAAATTAATACATATTATATGTTTATAAATTTATTAAAATACATGTAATATTTCTGTAATTAACCCTAATTTAATTTATACAATACAAGATAGAGCACTGATTTAGTTAAAATAACATATGAAAGTTGCAATCAAAAATTGAATTTTGATATAATAATTATTCTTGCTTATGATCCGAAATCCGAATCTAGATAATCCATCAATTACCAAAATGGTAAAAAAACTAAAATTTACTCATGGTGAGGGAGATTCAATGATACCAAAAGCTGACCGATTTCACAGCAACAAGCCAACCCCGTCAATATTGCATATTTGTGTAATGATGAGTTTAAGAATATAATTATATGATGGATTCCTTCATCTGACAGGTCCACCATAGTCCTGTCGAAATCCATGTGAAGCAAATAGTCTGATACAAGTGGTGACAATTAATTGTAAAGGTTTTTGGGATAAGGTCCAGAGAAATTAAGAAATTATGCGTACCACATATGATCAACAATCTCTAAATTATATATCTCTCTCTATAATAATATATACGTTAAAGTTAACAATTAACAATGCCATAAATTATAACTGAATTTTAATAAAATATATAATTAAGTATTTAAATTTAAAAATTAATCAATCTAATACTTAAATCTTTAAAATTAATAAATTTTATACTTAAAAGAACTTAATAAAAATATTATTAGAGTATATAAATTTTTTTTAAGTATTAAATTTATCGGTTTCAAAATTTAAATATCTAATTAATTAATTTTTGAGTTCAAATATATAATTATATATTTTATCAAAATTCATATGTAATTGATAACATTGATCTTTATTTCAATTTCCTTTAGAGTACTATGCTATGCTGTATCTGCCGGTCCTATTTTGCGGAATAGTTCGACAAAAACAAATCCAGGAGTTATTGTTTCCATCTTCTTATTTCTTTCTTCTTCTTCTTTTTTTGCCTCTATGAGCTGAGGATCTGTACGGATCTGTGCGAAAAATTTCAAATTCATCTTTCTGAATAATTTTGTAAATTTTCTTTATGGAGGGATGGACTTCTAAGCTTCTATGCGGACGTTTCTCAAGACATTTTTGAGATCTTGACATATATTTTATTAATTTAATTAAAAGCCTTGCTAGTATTTTGATTTATTTGTAAACATATGATTTGCGTAATTGTTTTTTCTACAAATAGATGATCTAATTTCATGCAAAAATATTAATATTATTTAATAATTTTTAAAGAATACGTGTTGCTATTTTATGGGTCTTGAAAAATTAAATTAATTTTTTTTATTTTTCTTACTTTTTGAAATAATTTTTAATATTTTATTTATTTAGTTTTTTATTTTAATAAGACACAAACATATATCCCTATAATAATATTTTATAATATTGACACATTTGCATAAAATTCAGATTACGCCAAAAAAATAAATACAAATTATATATTTGTAAATAGACCAAAATACAAATAAAATTTTTATAATTAATCCAATAATATATCAATGGTTCCATCTAAATCCCAACATGGTTCCATCTTAATCCCAAAATTTACAATTATGATAAAGAAAATAAATTCAAAAAATTATATAAAGCAATTAAGGGTCCAACATCTAACCATTTTTTGTTTGTCCAGTAACATTCGTCTAGCTATGACAAATCAGGTTGCTGTCATCCACGATGAACCCACTCATAAGCATGTTGAGTTTGCAAGATAAACAATATATATATATATCATGTCACATAATATATACACATACATATATATATGTATTTTACATTATATAGAGAGAGTATGTGTACTTTTTGTGTCGGCTATGCCTATGGCTATGAATCAGAATTTTAAGGACCATAACATAATAAATCCATTGAGATGAGTGAAAATCGGTAATAATATTATATTATAGACCCAATGGACATGTAGAAAACTTGATTTAATTGGTTAAGGTTTAAAGAAAGCTGAGTCAGACGATAATGCAATCTTAAGACAGGATCAGGAAGTATCAATAAGTTAGGCTCCAATTGTATTCCACTTCAACTTTCCCTTTGGGCTTGGCTCACATTATTATTTTAGGGTGGAATAAAATAGTTATGATTTCCTTGCAAACTTAATTCTACATTTAGTAATGTAAAATATGAAACTGCAATAATTTCATCTCAAGATCAAATAATTTATTATTCTTCAATTTTTTTTTTTAATGTCCATGGATATCTTTTTTCCAATAATGATAAGTCTGTTAGAATTGTTTTTTTCCTGAAGTATGTTAGATTATCACTTGAGCAAATTTGCTAAATATTAATTTCACTATTTATTTGAAGATCATGTGTAAAAGAGAATTTTGGTGAAACGTGTTTTATTCTATCTCCCTTGGTATATCCTTCCTTTAACTGAGCAATGCATGCTATATTATCTTCATAAAATGTTGTTGGGATTTCACTATTTAAAGATCGACCACATACTTCTTAAATATGTTTGGTTATGGATCTTAATCAAATACATTTTCTAATTGCTTCATGAATTGCTTAAGGATGTAAATGGTGGGTCGTTTGGGGATGGGCATGGATCGGTTAACCAGTCCATGACCTTATTGTTTAAACCTAAATATATAATCGGTTTTTTAAAATGTCAAACTTAATCTGGTTCATTATTAACAGTTAACCATTGTTCTTGGTTAATATTTTCGATTTTTAACAATTTACTATAATGGTTAACTAAAAGTTATGGTTAAGCATATTTCCAGTTGGTCCATAAAAAATTATATTATTTTATTTCTAAAAGTTACATGCTATTAAAACCCCATCTTAACTATAATGGATAAAATCATGTTAGTTCATGCAAAAAAGAAGAACAATACGAATAACAACCTGAAAATAATAATCATATCTATTGTTTCAAACCCTCTTAAGCTCATCCCAGAAAAATCAAATGCTCATATTTCTTATTACTTCTTTTTCCTCGCAATACCAATGGCTTTTAAAAGAAAATTGATAAACAAATAAAAACTTTGTTCATATGTATAGAATATAATATCATAAAACACAAGTAATGGAAGGGTTTGTTTGGATTGTCTGTTTTCATTTGTATCTGTATCTGTATCTTTTTAAAATGATATGTGTAAATATATCCGATTTGTATCTAAATTTTATCTATATTTGTTCTATTTGATATTTTGATGAGAACTGTGAACTTTTTTTTTTTTTTATCTATATCTATTTCTTGATAAATAATTTGTTAGAAAAAAGTTTGAAAAAATGTCTGTATCTGTCGGAAAAAGCCAAAACAAATAGACCCTTAGATCATGATTAATGCTTAATAAATTGCATTAGAGCTTCAACTCTTTAGCCCTTTATATTTAACAAAAATTAATTATATATAATATCATATATTTATAGATATCAGTTAATCATTAACCGTCATTTTTTCACGGTTACAAACCAAAACCGAACAAAAAACCGAAAAAAAATTAAAACAAAAAATAAAAACCGAAAACGATGGACTGGTTAACCGTATTTTTCAGATTGGTTTTGCGACTTCGGTTCAATTTCTTAGTTTAGTCGGTTTTTTTGCCCACCCCTAAGGTCGTTATAAGGTACTCGACTCGTAAGACTCGCTAAAAACCAAACCCTATTGGGTTTTGGGGCAGGTTTTGGGCATCATACTAAAGTCCTATAGGGTTTCGGGTCATATATATAACTCGATAGGAAAACTCGACCCAGTATAAATATATAATAGATATTCAAAAAATTCATAATAATATGTATACACATAATTGTTTACAAATTGCATAATTCATTTCCATATTAAATAAAATTTATACCTAATTTTTTAAAATTTCTTATATATATATATATATTATAATATGTTATATAATTTATGTTTCATTATTAATATTACATCATTGCAATAAAAGAAAAAAAATAAAAATATAATTGGGGCAGGTCGGGTCGAGAATCAAGTTTGCAAAACCCTACAGGGTGGGTTTTGGGAATGATGAGAAAAACCCTATAGGGCTTTTCTCGGGCTTTGGATGACCCCATAACTAATTGGGTCGGGTTCGGGTTTTACATGACCATCCTAAACTTGATCCAATTGCATCCCTAGAATTGCTGTTATCTTAGCATGATTTGAAAAAACAATATTAAGCCTCATATTATTAAGATATTTGGTACACCCATTACACTAAGATACGATACTTCAGGAAGAAGAATTTCTTTATGATCTTTTTGAAGTTGAAAAGGATCCTTGTTTACATCAAATGATCAAACAACTATTGGACTAAATGGATATGCTTTGTCCATATAAAATTAGTTGAGGACCTTTGTTATATAATTTAATTGATGAATGAAAATCTCATTTTCTAGGTGTTCAATTTGTAAATCAACACAAAATTTTGTCTTACCAAGGTCTTTCATTTCAAATTCTCTTTTCAAGTATTTAATTACTTTTGGAAGCTCTTCAGGAGTTCCAATAATATTCGAATCATTAACATAAACAATAATTATGAAAAATTCATAACTATATCTCTTTATAAAAACACATGGACAAATTGGATAAATTTTTAAAACCTTCTTTTGACAAATATTCACTAGGACGATCATACCCCATACATTGAGACTGTTTTAATCCATACGAAGACCTTTATAACTTAATTGAATAAATAATTTGAGAACTTTCACTACACGTTTGGGCCTTTTAAATCTTTAGGGATTTTTAAATAGATATCATTCTCAAGTGAGACACATCAGTAAGCTATGATCACATCCATTAGTCGCAAATCAAATCTTTCATGTATTGTTATTCTAATTTGATATCGGAAAGTTATTGCATCTATCACAGGAGAGCATGTTTCCTTATAATCAATTCCAAGTGTTTAAGAAAGCCTTATGCAACAAGCCGTGCTTTATATCTCATGATTTCATTTTTGCACGAATACTTACTTGTATCTTACTGGTTTCACACATGTAGGTTCGAAACTATTGCTTTGAAATATTTACATTTTTCAAGAGCATTTAATTCTACTTGTATTGCATCTTTCCATTTTTTGCTAGTCATCTCTATTTCAACATTCTTGAATAGATTGTAGCCCATGATCTATATATTCATTCACAATATCTAATGCCACATTGTGTGCAAAGCTGTGATTCATGATCATTTCATTTCTATTTCATCTCTTTTCAAGAGTAACATAACTTATCAAAATATCTTATTTTTATCAACATTAGATACTTGTACATCTTCAAGAAGTTTATTTATGTCAATATCCTCCTCCTTAATAACATTATCTTCATTATTTATTTTTTGTTTTCAAGGATTTTTATCCTTAGAACCAAAAAGGTCTTCTATGCTGCTTGTTTTATATTTATTATTAGATTGTCTTTACGGGATATCAATATGGATTGGAACATTAATTGCTGGTATAAGTTATTTAGTTACTTGCTTTGGATCATCAAGTGCATTTGGTAATTGATTTGCCAAATTTTGCAGATGGATTATCTTCTGAAATTCATGTTCACAATGTTTTATTTTTGTGTCTAGATGTGATAATGATGAAGTATGCCATGATATTCTTTTTTCCACATTTTTATTTTCTCTCCCTAATATTGGAAATGTTGTTTCATCAAAATGACAATTTTGTATACTGTGCCAAAAACATATCTCCTGTTAATGACTCAAGATATTTAATTATTGAGGGATATTCATATTTAACACATATTCCTAATTTTCTATGAGGACCCATTTTGGAACGTTGTGGTGGAGTAATAAAAATGTATACAACACATTAAAAAATTCTTAGATGAGAAATATTTTGCTCCTAACTAAATGCCAATTGCAGTGGGGAGAACTTATGGTAACTTGTTGGTCTAATATGTATAAGTGTTGTCATGTAGAATAGCATATCCCTGTACATAACGGGGGAGTCTGACTCTCATAGGTAAAAGTCTAGCTATTAATTGAAGATGCTTAATAAGCAATTTCGATAAACCATTTTTTATTATGAACATATGCTATAGGATGCTCAACTTTTATCCTAAGTGACATATAATAATCATCAAAAGTTTAAGAATTCACCAACATTATCAAGATGGATAGTCTTAATTGGATGACAGGGAAATTGTGCTTGTAATATAATAATTTGAGCAAGTAATATTGTAAAGGCTAGATTACGTGATGATAATATACATACATATGACCATTGATGCAAACCACAAGCAACTTGCCTCGAGACTTAACACCTTTATTCTTGAAACGACTATCCCAGATAGTCTTATCTCAAATCAGGTAACCAAGAGTAAGGACCCCATGACTTTATCTTAGGGACCCATCACAAGTGCAAGTGCAAGTGCAAGTGCAAAGAGGTTCAAAGAAGCTATATAAGGCATGATGCAAGGATTGTGGAATAATCTATCCATAATAGAAGATTGCAAGGTTGAGTCTAGTCTCAAGTTTGGCTTACAAGACAATAATCAGACTTTGATCAATTTAATTCAAGTGCAAGAAGACAAAACATGAAGATCCAGCTTCAAGGAGGGATGTGAATTGCATAAGAGCTCTTTTTATTAAGTTAGACTTATTTTATTTTCTATTTTGGACTTTTAAAATACCGGTCTTGATTAGTTCATTGTGTTTTGGGCCTTATGTTATAATGTAAGCCTATGGTGAGTTTTATTAAGTTGTCTTATGTATTTGGGAAGTGCATGCCTCTTTCTGCTGCCAACTTAAGCCCATTATGAATTTTAGTTAATTTGGAGGGAGGTAAGAGGATAGGTGTGATACGAGAACCTTCGTATTCAAGCGTGAGAACCCCTTTGGATATTGCGAACCCCAACACAATGAATAGAAAACCCACGGATGCCTTTGATTTCAATCCTAAGAAGGATTAGATATCAAATTTGTCTTAAGTTGTTGATCTAAAGAATTAGGATAACAAACCCTAATTGCGAAACACTCCACAAAGAAGATGATCGATCTTCTTTGAATGTTCCTAAAGCATGTATTCTCTCAAGAACACAAAGAATCAAGCATGAAAGCTTTGGTATTCAATTTCATGAATAAACTTAATAATAATCAACTTGTTTTGTTTACAACCTTCAAAGACCTATATAGCAAAACTAAGGAAATCCAAAAGACAAGAAATTGAAAAGTTTCTCGTAATAAAGTACGCTGGCAGCCTAAGTTTCAACGCGGGCGGCCATTATGCTACTGGTCGAAAATTACAAATCTACGCTGGCAAGATGGCCGGCGGCCTAAATATTTACGATGGCGGCCTAAATATTTAAGCTGGCGGCCTTTGTTCCAATTCGCTTCAATCTTCAATTTCCTCTTATGTTTCCTCTTGAACTCGAAGTATATTGAAAAGAACTTGACCCGAACTTGTCCCAAAGCTTTGATAACCTTGTAATCTATCTTCAACTTGCTTGATTAAGCCTTGGAAGTGTTGATTGAAGGATTGTTGAAGCGTCTTAGCTCGGGATCTTGTTATTGGTCCTTGTGGCACACTAGGTGGACTTGAAATCCTTTGAGCTTGGACCGTAGCCGCTTGATCTTCATGTAAAGTTGGTTCCAAAGCTTGGACCGGCGGCGGCTCTACCGTAACAAGGTGAGTATATTAAATATCTATAAATACCCAGCACACATCAATGGAAGACAAACTATCATTTTCTATTCACAAAAAATGATCTTGATAGGGTTTTTTCTCACTTTGATTCTTGCTTGAATCATCTTGAACAATTAAGCTAATTACTTGAGTTGTTCACAACATACCAAGGTTTTTTGGCATAGTTTAGCTATTGGGTTGAGGCTTTTCCCTTATTAACTTGATCAGATTATCTAGGGTAGTTGTTTCAAAGCGTAAAGGTGTTTTGTCTCAAGATAAGTTGCTTGTGGTTCGCATTAACCATCTAGTAAAATCATCTCTTAAAATTATTGTAAAACTCTATTTTTCCTTACTACGACTCCATTTTGCTATGGAGTATATGGAGCAAAAAAATTATGTTTTATGCCATTTTTCTCACAAAAATCGATAAAACTTTTAGTTTCAAATTCTTTATCATGATCAGTTCTCAAACTTACAATTGAAAAGCCTTTTTCATTGTGAACTTGTTTTGAAAATTTTTCAAAAGCATTAAATGTATTACTTTTGTTTTTAAGAAATAAAACCCATGTAAAACATGAAAAGTCATCGGGTATAACTAAACCATATTTATTACCTCCAAAACTCAAAGTTCTTGTTAGACTAAAAGATCAAGATGTAAAAGTTCCATAGTTCTTTTTATATAAATAGCATTTTTAAATTTATAAGAAACTAAAACCATTTTTTTATTTTTCAAACAAGTGTCACATTTGATATCTTAGAAAGAATAAATTTTTGGTAAACCAATAAAAGTTTGTTTATTGAAAGTTTTTCCAATTGTAAAAAATTAATATGTCTAAGTTTTTTATGCCAAACAAAATAGTTAATCATTTATTGTTAACAAGTATCTTTCAATATCTACTCTTGTGGGTGCAACCATATAAATATTTCTTTTTCAAAAACCTTCAAAAAGTTTTTCTCCATTTTGATAAAAAACTTCTACTTTGTTTTTTCCAAAAATCATTTTATATCGTTTGTCACAAAGTTGACTAATGCTTAAGATATTGTGTTTCAAACCTCTTACCAAAGAGACATGCTTAGTTGTACAAGGGGAAAGCCTACAATAGTAGTTGCTATTATTTTTCCTTTATTGTCATCACCGAACTTGACATAACCTCCATTTTTCCATTCTAGGCTTGTGAACAACAAAACATCCCTTGACTTATGTTGTGAGCACTCATTATCTAGGTAATGCAATCCTTTTAGCCTTGTTTTGTGTTTTTGCATTTAAAAGAAAATGATCAAACCTTTTTTGGGAACCTAGACTAGCTGGGTTCACTATAATTTAAGCTCGTGTTGTTTTGATTTTTTACTTGTTGTTAGCTGAGCTTGTTATTTTTTTAATAACAATATTTTTCTATATGTCCATATTTATTACAAAAGTAACATGTATAAGTGTTAGATCTTACCGGCTTAGTCTGATATTAATATGGTCTCCATTGATATTGATATGAGCTTACCTTTTTTTATGATCTGGTATAGCCTCTATAATATCTTCTATAATTGCTTCTGTAGTTCCGTTTAGGATACTTTTTGACATTCTTTTCATTTTGAGTAGCAGGTTTATTCGTTTTCACATTTTTGCTTTTATTTTCCTTCTTACTTGTATCAACATTATCTTTGGTGATTGATTCTTTTCCTTTAACAAATACCTTTTCTTAGCTTGATATGAAGACTCAACCTTATTATATCCTAATCCTTCTTTTGAGTTACTCCTTTTTTGAAAAGATATTAACTTTTGAAGTTTTTCATCACTTTCAGAAAACTTAGTAAACATTGACCTGAAAATTTCTGAAACATCATCAATTCTTACTTTACGCTCTCTAAATTCTTTACTTAAAGTACTATTCTCATTTGTCAACATATCTTGTGCTTCTCAAAGACTTTTATTATCCGTATGTAAAATTTTAGTGTCGTTTTTGAGAATATTATTTTCATCAAGCAACAACTAATTAGTATGACATACTACTTCTTTTTCATTTTTCAAAGATTAAATCTTTTCATTTACTTTAGATAAATCCTTTAAGATTTGTTTAACTTGTTTTCTAAAGCCATTACATGTCACTCTCAAATTCGGAAGAAACCTTAGATAGAACCATGAAGCAAAAATTTGCCTCTTCTTCATTATCTAATCTAGCGTTTGACTCAACATCTAATTCATTAACATCACTTTAGGTTGCCATTAAAGCTTTTTGTTTCTTCTTGTGTTTCTCCATCTTTTTTATCAACACAGGACATTTATACTTGATATGTTTAGGCTTCTTGGATTTAAAGCAAACTATTTCTTTCTTTTTCTCTTTCTTTTCTTCCTTTTCTTTAAATACTTTTCCTAAACCATACTTAGATTGATTGGCAGAAAAACGCTTTGATCGATTAGAATGCTTACCATTTTTCTTCAATCAATTTTGAGAATCTTTGGAACCAGGACATCAGATCATCATTGTCTTCTTCACTGTCTAACTCTTTCTCTGTCTCAACATCTTGCTCAGTAGCTTTGAAAGCTAGACATTTTGGCTTTCTCTTGATCATTCATGTGCGTCAGTTTTGATTATATGCTTGAAGCTTTTCACGAAGTTGACTCAAGGTCATTTGTCGAAGTCATTGAGCTTCCTCGATTGCATTTGTCTTAGAATCCATGAACTTGGCATAATTCACAACATTTCCCCTACAAGCTCACTATCATCAAACTTTTACCAAGTAAAACAAGTTTATTAATAATCAAAGTAAATATATTAAAACCATCAGATATAGTTTCATCGAGTTGGAATATGAACAATTCATAGTCCTGATGAGTGCTCTTCTTCTAGTGTCTTTGATCATTGCGACATCTTCATAAGTTTCACATAACTTATCATATTTCCTTTGTAGATTCGCATGATGAGATCATAGCGAACATGGTTTGAGAGATACTCATCAGAGTCGATCCTTTGTTATGCTATTCACTTAAGCTTTCTTCTTTTCTTCATCGGCTAGGATTTGACTATCAATTAGAATAAGTTGTTGATCTCCATAATGTATGATTTCCTAGGAAGCAAAATTAGTTGCTTTGATATATGTTTCCATCCTGCATTTCCAATAAGGAAAATTAGTTCCATGCAGAGTGGCATACGATCAGATGCAATCGTGATTGTATTGTCAGCCATTGATAAACTCTTCTAAACAAAAGAGTCATTACTCTGATATTAAATGTAGGTTTTGAAATGGAAAACAAGAGGGGGAGGGTGAATTATTTATTCAAAACTTTTTCATAAAAGCCAATTAAAAGAACACTTCTAAATTTTTATTTCTTTTTACAATGAATGTACATGATAGGTAGTAAATAAATAACAAGTTTTAAAATACAAAAAAGTAAAGAAGACATCAATTTATAGAGGTTCTTCCTATGGGATCAGTCCTTCTTTCTAACTCCACTTGGGGATCCGATCTTCCACATCGGTCGTTCCACTAATCCAATAGTAAGAAAAGTTACAAACACCAATAGTTTTTGCTTTGTCTTTCTAGCATACCACTCGGCTATACACATACTACAAGACTTTTGAAACCTCACTTCTATGCTAATCTTCACTCAAAAAGTTAAAAAAGTTTGTATAAGAATGAAAAATATGTATTCTCTAGTTTAAGCTTTGAAAGTAAAGAATGTAAAATAGTTTGTAGTGTTTGTCAAAGTGTCTATAAGATTGCTCAAATGACTTTTTCAAGTACAAAAGAAACTTCAAATGTACTCTTGTTGTTTTTCTCATAGATCCTCTTTGAATCTAAAAAACTAATGATTATATATTTGCTTCTTTAATGGTTCTTCTTGATAGAAAAGATCTTCAAACGTTCAAATAAAAATCCCATAAAATCTTCTAATGGCTTCTTTGTTGCACGAATAGGCTTGATATCCCTATTTACATGGGATTTGAATATCTTATCAAAATATTCAAACTTTAAACTACTCGATAATATATTATTCCTCTTGTGATTCTTCGTAGAATGTTAATATTTTTCTTCATCTAAAACTTCATTATCTTGATTAAATAAAGCTTTGATTTGAAATTCGAAGATCCCTCTTTATGCGGGTAAGCTTCAACGATAACCAACAAGATAGATTTATACTTATCCTTATCTTTTTCTTCATCCATTGATATTTATGTGCAATAAAATCTTTAATTATTTTGATTTGACAACTTCTCTTTATCTCGGTAAAACATCTTGATAAAACTTCTTGATAAAACTTGCAAAAAATTTTCTTGCAACTAATGAGAACACACTTGAAGAACCTCGAGAAGTAACTGAAGAAAGTCCCCATGGATTATTATCCTCCTTATGTAGAATGAATTAAGTGCATTATCCAAATACACTTAATTAGTGGACTTGAGGCTTCAATTAAATATAACTTGTATTTTGATGATCGATAAAAACTGTATCAGTAAAGACGTTGTGAACTGAAGTAACATTTATTAAATTGCTTGTTCAAGTGTCTACTAAATCGTCTATTTAACCATCTTATTAGCTATCTTCTTAAATGTCTGTAAGAAATGAATACCTTTGTTCTACACACTTAAAATAGATTTATCAAATATCTTATAACCTTTTTGTTATCATCAAAACTCATTTAAGAGAACTCAATATTCTCCCCTTTTTGATGATAATAAAACCTATTCAAGTGATAAACTTATATATATATATATATATATATATATAATTGAATAGCCCAAGGATTTCCATCGACCCGACCCAAATCTATAGGGTCTTTTTATCTTTTTTTTTTTTAAATATTTTTCTAAGATTATTTTTGCATGCTATTACTTTTTTTTAAAAGGATTTATGTCAAGGTACTAAAACCTTATAAATCACTCATTTAATCTTCTTGTTTTTCAATTGGAAAAAAGGTTGACAAATTGTGCTAGATAATATTTGTGGTGTATATCGCAAAATCAAAATTAGTGTGTTCTATGCAGGTAACATCAACTTAGAAAATATGCAAGTATAAATTATTCATACATTTAATCATACTCTTGACTCTCTACTAAAATTATGTCTCAAGAGATTTTGCTTTTTAGGACTACTTTTTTTTTTCGAGTTTGAATTAAATTTTATATATTTATTTTGTTTTATATCTTATTATAATTTATCAAATTAGGTTTCCCGTTAGGTCAAATGACTCATGACTAGACCTTAAACCCTATAAGATCATATAATTTTTCTCAAACCTATCTCAAAACCCTACATGATTTTTAGTAGGTCGGATGAGTCAAGTACCCAATAATAACTTATCCAGTTGTATCTAATTAAATACGTTCTAAGAATACTGGAGATTCAATGCCAACTTTAGTTAATAATGGCTTTATGATTAATTTTCCTTAAGAGCATGTAGCATAACAAAAAGCATCACCTGAAAAAACCTTTTGAATTTTCAATGGATGCCTATGTGAATTTTCAATAATTTTTCGCGTTATATATATAAAAGATGACTTAATCAATCATGACAATTTGGATAAATATTTGAATCTATAAACTTTTGGTTTATGATAAGATTTGCTTCAATTACATTAGTCTTCATATAGTATATTGGAGAGAGTGAAAATATTTGTAACTACTTACTTTTTCTTTGAAATTATACTTGTAACATGGTGGTACTCTTGATTCCCCTCTTTAATTATCTCAATATGATATCCATTATTGTGAATATCTTTAGAACTTAATGGATTTCTATAAGACTTTAGATAAAATAATGCATTATATATGACAATTTTTGTTCCTCTTGGTGTTAATATGGTAACTCTTCTAGAGCCTTCAATTATTTTTGTGTTACTAGTTATTATAGTAACAATTGCTTCACCTATTTTCAAAGAAGAAAAGAAATCTTTGCATTTTTGAAAATAGTATGAGTGGCTACACTATATCTTCTTCACTTGTCATTGATCCAATCAAAAGTGGAGAAGTATTTATAAATTTTCTAAAATTGATTACTTTAACCTTTGCATTGAAATTGGTTGCTACTTTAAGGTCCTATGCTGATGATATGTTATATGATTAAAAAAAAACATGCAATATAAAAATTGTAAAAGTAAACAAGAAAATATAGAGAGAATATTATTAGAAGATTAAGGAGAATGATATTGTATTATTTTATCCTTTTTTTAAGTCAACATACAAAAGGGGAAGCTCTATTTATATAGTAAGTTACATCATAACTTACTAAGTGTATTATATTTATGGTAATGGAATTCTAAATTGATTTCCATATTTAATAACAATTAGTATTGAATGGACATCCATATTAAATATATATTTATAACAAAAACAATGCAACAAAATTTTTTGTGCTATCCACATAAGACTAAATTTGGAGCTCTAGTTATAATCAATAAAATATGCCATTTCATAAGAATGGTGGTCGTGATAATAACATTTTTTTTAATTAAACATCATAAGACCTAAAAAAATGCAATTAAAATTTAAGTTTAACGAGCTAATGTGACTATCTTGAGGAACTTTTCTCCTAAAAACCTTACTATTTTATCTCTACGGTTATTCATATGAGTTCATTCACTTCCTTTTATATTTTTATCGGTTCTATTTACAATATCCTTACATTTATGCAATAATAAAATATCATGAAGGAACTTATATTTTTGTGGTTCCTTATAGAAAACCCAAAAAATTGAAGGGACCCTCCCATCTATAAGGACCCATTACTTGAATATCTGTGTCAAGATCTTGGATGTGGATGCTCTTAGAACACAGCTTCATATTCATATCAATCCATCAACAAGATCAATTAGAGTAAACAACTAGTACTAATGCTATGTTTGACAACTTTATGAATAGAGAAAAGCAGCAGACACACACATTTCAGTTTTCATATTGATCCATCAACAAGATCAATTAGAGTCAGCAACTACAATTAACGTTGTGTTTAGCAAATTTATGAGTGGTGGAAAACAGCATAAATAAGTGGAAGCGAAAATATGTAGAATTTTTATTTTTCTATTTAGTAACTTATGAAGAAAATGAAAATATTGGTAAAGGGAGCAATTTGGTAACTTCATTTGTTTTTCTCCGCTTTCTTTTTGATTTCGGGTGGAAAATTTTATGGGGCAACAGTGGAAAAGTTTTTTTTCATTTCCAATAACTTCGGTATTTTTTCATTCTCACTTATAGTACCAAACATACACATTTGATCCATTTCAACTGCTTCCCTTCTACTTCGATCTCTTTTCACCGTTACCAGTCACAGCTTAAGGTATTAGGAACATCCGTCCGTTTGTAGGTCCTTATTTACCTTCACAACATCGTTTTATCAATAAAAATATGCTCAATACGAAGGTTGGAATCTTCGTGACCCGCATACGCAAGCTTTCACAGGCCACTAAAAGACCTCTGAAATGTAAGCTTGATGTTCCGGTCATATATTTCTGCCGTTTGTGGACCGAATCGATTTTTTCGTACTAGTTTCGATGTTAACCTAGTAGCCTAAATATTATAATCTAGCTGAAACTTTTTAGAAAGAAATCAAACAAAAGCTTGTTTGGGAAAGGAAAAAAAAAAGAGGAAATTTGCACCAGCCATAGGGCTATACTAAACATCTAAACTGTCGTCATCTTTACGAAGGCATGCATGAATTTGTACACCCATCACGTCACCTTTGGCATGATGCTCTAGGGTCATGTGAATACGAATCACTTTGCAATATGATGATTGCATTGTCTGATCATTTGATGGATCCTCTTGCCAAATATCTCAAATAGATATAAGCAATGGTATAAAAGAATCAAAACAGTTCACAAACTATTTAAATTTAATTCAATATTTATTTAAATTTAATTAGAGAATAGCCAAATCGAGTTTGTACTCAAACTCAAACTAAAACTTAAACAACTCAAATAGTTTACTGAGTTGAGTTTGAGTTTTTCTATTTTTAGTTTGATTAACTTGCATGCTGAATCAAATTCTATCAAGCTCCGATCGAGGATAAATATTAATCGAATTCGAATTGATTTAGGTATAATATCATTTCAATTAGGATTATAAATATGCTTTTAAATAAATGGAGCCTAAATGAGCTTAATCAAGTCAAGTTCGAAATTATATGGTATTTCTTCGAGTCAAACTCAAGTTTAAATTCTTAAGTTCAATTGAACTCGAATCGAGCTTTAGCCTTAAGATTTTGAATCAAACTTGAACTAAGTATTATACCATCTTGATTCGATTTGTTTGCAACCGCAAACACAAGCATGACTTAGTCATTTTGAAATATTTTATTTAACACAAGACTCGAGGTGAAAATTTCAATTATCTGCATGGGATAAACATATTAGATCAAAATTATTTCATGCAACTACTAAGATATCACAGCCTTCCTCTTCAAGAGCGTAATGGTTCCCTTTTTGACTCATCACCACCTTTTCAACATTCAGTATACACTGAAATAGTCATATTAGTTTTAAATCTTCATGACGTGGCCTATATTCTCAAAGGAATTAATTGTGCAGCCAACTAAAGATGGAGTTATTATAACTTTAGTGCTAATAATTATGATATACCTAAAATTTTGTAAAATCTATTGAAGGATAAAGGTTATGGAAAATTCCATGGTCCTGCCATTAATTTTGATGGGATGGTCTCGTCACCATCTAAAGGCTCGCACCATACTCAATCGTGATTAAATCACTAAAATAATTAATATTCCATTTACTATATTTATTTTAATGATTAAATTAATGGTAGGACAGTCTCGTCAACTGGAACATAAAAGCTCCCAAGCATTTTCATGGTTTTCTAATATCTAATGCCTATGTTCCCTCTAGAAATTCATATCATCATGGATGTTTCTAAAAATAATTGTAATATCTACAAAAATTTGTGGAGGCCAATATTCTAAGTCTTGATGTCAGATATATATTAGGAAAGAATTTCTAATGAAACAAATTTGGAGAATAACAATGACTTAGAGGCACGAATGATATCACTTTCCTTAGAAAATTTATGCCTCTCACACAAAGTTTGCTATAAGAGTTATGTTGCAGAATTCCTCCAGGATATAACTAAGTCTTGATACTTGAATAACAAATTTTCAAGTATCAAACCACACTTAAATATATTTGAGATATATGTGTATAATATTGTCAATGCAAATTAGAAATAATGAGAAGAATTCTGATCATACAAATATTACCAATTGCAACACATTATATTTATAATGATTAAATATTCTAACCATTACAACTTTCTCTAAGAGTCATATTGTTTGGACATGAGTTGCATCGTTTGGATTTCAAGTTAGTTAGTCATTAATTAACATGAACCATTATCATGAATCAATGCAACCCAAATACATAAAACTCTTTAAGAAATTGATCAAAAGTTGCAACTATTAAAAAAAACCGTTTAAACAAAATTATCATTATGACAATAGAGATCACACCCATGATTGTGGTGAATACCAATATTTTGTTTCATTTTAATCTTCTTCCTTATTTTAAGTACAATATCCACATTATAGATTATATAATTGACAATCTATATCTACAATCCCCCACTAGATTGTCGATTATGTACACACACAAATACCTCTATCTTTATGCTTAAAGAATAATATCGTTAGATTTGAATTATTCTTTAGTATGAATTCTCAAAGTCGCAACAGGGTGATAAGTGGCTTTTGTTTTGAACTTCAACGCTATGTGTCACAGCCGAAGATTTCATACACATAAACATGTTCACATTCAAATAATGGATTTATGATAGCACGATAAAGGATATGTGCTCATCCTGGTTTCATGAGTATTTTACAAAAGCAAACTCCTTAAGCTTTTGTTAGGACGACACCACTCCTATGTTCATATAGGTGGAATACATCAAATAGATTGGTTTAGATATAATATCTATCCATTAAGAAATGTTTACTACATCTCATCCTCTTTTAACTTATTGTATTTATAATACACTCAGTTAGTAATGACTTATTTTTACCCTTTGAACCTTGAAACTAGTGATGTGTTAGAATAAGGTAGGGTTCCTATCACTTCTAACTATAAGAGTTTAAGACCAATCTTAGCAGCATTTCTTTTTACAAGATCTCTAGATAATCCTTTTGTTAAAGGATCTGCCAAGTTATCATTAGTCTTAACAAAGGTAATAGTTATAATTCCACCCCTTATTAATTCTCTTAAATATTCATGTCTCAACCCTATGTGTCTAGACTTTCTATTATAAATTTTACTGTAGGCTCGATACATAGTTGCTTCGCTATCGCAGAATATTGAAATGGTTAACAATAGTTAGGGCCACAACTCTATTTCCATAAGTAAATTTCTAAGTCATTTTGCTTCTCTTCCTACCGTAGCAAGTGCTATAAACTCAGCTTCCATTATTGAGTGAGTTATGCACGCTTATTTCTTTGAAGCCCAACTTATGGCTCCTCCTCCTATGGTAAATATCTATCCAGAAGTTGAACTTCTATCAATTGCATTTGTTATCCAAGTTGCATCTGAATAACCTTCTAGTACAGTTGGAAAGTTACCATAGACTAATCCAAATTTTATAGTTTTCTTCAAATACTAAATATTCTAGATATAGCCTTCTAATGTTCAGTACTAGGATTACTTGTAAATCTTGACAACTTGCACACAGCATATGAAATATCAGGTCTGGTGCAATATGATACATACATCAAACTCCCTATAGCACTAGCATATTCTAATTGTACTATTGCTCTTCCAATATTCTTTTATAATTTAATGTGAGGATCATAAGGAGTTGTATATTCTTTCTTTACTAAGTGTTTAAACTTTCGAGAACCTTTTCAATGTAATGTGATTGTGTCAACACAATATTCTCATTTTGTTTCAATATCTTAATTCCCAATATTGTATCTACTTCATTCAAATTTTTCATTTTAAATTGTGAAGTAAGATATTTCTTGGTCTCATTTATTGTAATCATATTGGTTCCAAACAATAGCAAATCATCAACATACAAACAAATAATAACACCATATCATTTGTAAATTTTGAATAAATGCATTTATCAGCACTATTATGAACAAAACCATTTATCAAGACTACACTATGAAATTTTTCATGCCATTGTTTTGGAGCTTGTTTAAGTCCATACAATGATTTAATCGATTTGCAAACTTTCTTTTCATTTTCGGGAAAGCACAAAGCCTTCCAGTTATTCCATATATACTTCTTCTTCAAGGTCACAATTTAGAAAAGCCGTTTTGACATCCATTTGATGCATATATAATTTACAAATGGAGGCAATGGCCAACAACGCTCTAATAGATGTCATTCTTGTAACAGGAGCATAAGTATCAAAATAATCAATTCCCTTCTATTGCTTAAAACCTTTTGCTACTAATCTTGCTGTGAAAGTTCACAAAGAACCATCTAAATTATATTTTCGTCTAAATATCCACTTACATCCAATTGCCTTAGATCCTTGAGGTAAATCAACTAAAACCCAAGTATTATTAGGTAATAAGGAATCCATTTCATCATTTATTGCCTCTTTCCACAAAGCTGCATCACATGAGGTCATAGCTTCTTGATACGTTTTGAGATCAGTATTTACACTAAGTACAACATGAATTTTACAAAATACAGAATCTTTATTTCCTTCTACTAAAAAACAAAGAGCTTGAAAATCAATAAATCCAGGATCTAAACTTTTACTTTTTCTTAATCTTTTAGTTCTTCTAGGCTCTTTTTTAGATTATTCATTGGTTTCCACACTATTCTTTTCAACAAAGTTTCTTGTATTAGTATCTTGTTGTGTGATTTCACTATCAATTTGATCGCCATGGAATTTATTTTCTAGGAATTGTAAATCTGTAGTTTCAATTATTACATTGGATTCCAAATTTAATATTATATATCCTTTAGAATTTTGTGCATAGCCTACAAAATTCCCTTTTAAGGTTCTAGCACCTAATTTTGTCCTTTTTGAATCAAAAACCCTATAATAGGCAATACACCCCCACACTTTAAAATATTCAACATTTGGTTTTCTTCCTTTCCATTTTTCATATGGAGCAAAACCTAAAAATTGAGATGGAATTCTATTCAAAATATGACATGTAGTTAACAAAGCTTCTTCCCATAAATTTAAAGGCAATTTGGCATTAATGATTAGCGAATTAATCATGTCTACTAATGTTCGATTTTTACGTTATGCTAATCCATTTTGTTAAGGTGTATAGGGAATAGTGCATTGATGCATAATTCCATTCTCTTCACAAAATTTATTAAATTTATTTGAAAAGTATTCACCTCCTGTATCACTACATAAACATTTGATTCTTTTATGCTTTAATAATTATACATAGGTAAATCTTGAACAAGCATCAATGAATGTTATAATATATCTTTTTCTTCCTCTAGTTAAATGTTCATTTAACTCACATATATCACTATGAATTAAATCAAGAACATGAGTATTTCTTTCTACAGGAGGAAAAGGTTTCTCAGTGATTTTGGCTTGAATACAAATTTCACACTTATTCATGTTATCCATGTCATTTAATTTTACATAACCATTTGTATTCATATATTTCATGGTTTGCAAATTAACATGTCCTAATCTAGCATGCCATAGATTACAAGAGTCAATAAAATAAACAAAACCATTCATTTTATTCATTTCAATGCTTAATTTAAACATTCCATCATAGACATATCCCTTCCCTACATAAAGATTCCCTTTCATGAGTACAAACTTTTCTGACTCAATTACAACTTTGAATCCCTTCTTATATAGCAAACTTACAGAAACTAGACTTTTTTTCATATCCGGTACATATAATACATTCATTAGACTCAATTTCTTTCCGGATGTAAAATGGAGATCTACACTTCTAATTCCTTGTACACTTACCGAATTGCCATTTCCTATTAGAACTTCATGGTCTTCCACAATTTTGAAATATTTGAATTGATTTTGCTCATTGCACACATGAATCGTTGCTCCTGAATCAAGCCACAATTCTCCAGATTTGGTTGTTGTTGCCATGTTCAATTCAGTGGTCATTCCAACATGTAAGGCTTTGAATTCATTTGTCACCATGGCAATAAAATCTAGATCTTCCACTAAGTTTGCATCAAGTGACGTAACTTCTTTCTTGGCTTTCTTTAGGAATCGACATTATTTAGCATAATGCCCTTTCTTGTTGCAATTATAGCATTTGTGAAACATTTTCTTTTCATTTGGTTTGCTTGTTTTTCTTTTCCTTTTGGAATTCTTATTTTCACCATTTTTCACATAGTTTACTTTAGAACTATTTTGAAAATTCATTGCATTACGCTTTTGAGTTTCTTCCTTTATGCGTATATGCCTAAGAATTTTCTCAATGGTGAAATCCTCAACCATATGAAGTAGTTTCTTCCTGTAATCATTCCAACTATGGGGTAATTTTGATAAAATTGCCCCCACTTGAAGAGAGTCAGGAATAACAACACGCAAGTCATGTAGTCGATTGACAAGAACTTGCAAATCATGAACTTGATCTAATATAAGGACATTATCAATCATGCTAAATTCAAAAATATTTCAACATAAGAAATTTATCCATACCTTATTGTTCAGTATTGTATTTTTCTTCTAGTGCTTTCCAAATTTCCACTGGAGATTTAATTGTCATGTAAAGGTCATATAAATTGTTTAACAATGTATTAAAGATATGACCTCTACATGCAAATTCATCATCTACCCCTTTGTTTTTAGCTTCCTCAAACTTTGCATTCTTTTCCAAATTCGCATCTTCCTTCAGAGCTTGAATAAGTTGAATGTTAGGATCAAGCACATAGGCTATGTTCGACACAGACAACAAGAATAACATCTTATCCTTCTCTATGATTGTTAGGAAAGAATTTCTAATGAAACAAATTTGGAGAATAACAATGACTTAGAGGCATGAATGATATCACTTTCCTTAGAGAATTTATGCCTCTCACACAAAGTTTGATGAGAGTTATGTTGCAGAATTTCTCTAGAATATAACTAAGTCTTGATACTTGAATAATAAGTTTTCAAGTATCAGACCACACTTAAATATATTAAAGATATATGTGTATAATATTGTTAACAAAAAATAGAAATAATGAGAAGAATTCTAGTCATACAAATATTACCAATTGCAACACATTATATTTATAATGATTAGATATTCTAACCATTACAACTTTCTCTAAGAGTCATATTGTTTGGACATGAGTTGCATCGTTTGAATTTTAAGTTAATTAGTCATTAATTAACATGAACCATTATCATGAATCAATGCAACCTAAATACATGAAACTTTTTAACAAATTGATCAAAAATTGCAACTATTAAAAAATTAACCATTGAAACAAAATTATCATTACGACAATAGAGATCACACCCATGATTGTGGTGAATACCAATATTTTGTTTCATTTTAATCTTCTTCCTTATTTTAAGTACAGTATCCACATTATGGATTATATAATTGATAATCTATATCTGCAATATATTATTCTCATGAAACTTTTGTTAGAATTAGAATTAGCAATGATACAACTATATAAGAAAAAAAAATAACAAAGGGAAAATATATCAGAGAGATCAACATGTAAAAGAAAATTAAAATAGTAAGTTATGATATTTCAAGTAGTTAAAAGAAAAAAAAAAAGCGATTATTGTTATATAAAGTGATGAAAATAGAAGATGAACGTCTTAAATGATTAAGAAAACGAACCAATATCTTTTTAGTAATACAAATGGATATTGATGCGATTTTACCAAAACATTCAATATGAGCATATGACATAGTAATGATCCCTTATTTACACTACTTGATAATAACATTAGTCCCTTCTTTTGTTCACTTAAAACATCAATTCTTCTTTATTTGAAGCTACTCCTAAACATTGAACTCTTGCAATATAATTTCATAAATAACAAATGTACCCTTCATGATTAACCTCATATAGAGTATGCATTTGTGTCTTGGCACTGTATGCACACCAACAACAAAAAGGTGTTAGATCACAATTTGGATGTGTATCGGATTAGTTATGGTTGGTATATCAAATTTAGAGTGTATATGGGATTAGATAAAAAATGGGTATTTTTACTGATAATTAGACTTTATGGATAAGATATAGATGCAAATTAGATATAATAAAAAAAGTAGACCATCCAAATAGACTTAAGTGTTTTGATGATCTAGATAGATGATTTTTTTGTACATAATCATACAACCAATCGGTGCTAAGCATCTATGATACTTATATAATTGCAACCAAATATGTTAAAATATAAAAACGATGATGATGTATACTAATTCGGACCAGCGTCAATTCGGTCAATTTTTTTCCACCACATTAAGTAGTATTTTAGATGAATGATTAGTAAAAACAAATGCCGTACGATACAAATTGTGCAATTATTGTTGTAAGGATGTTGATGGTACGAAAAGTATCTATGCATCTATCTGCGTGATTGTAGTTGGAATGGAGGTTTACTCACATGGCTATCAAGCATACCTTTTGTATTTTTCTTTTCCTTTCCAGATTCAGAAAAGTAGGCAGGGCACTCCAGGGATGGGACTGCACCAAGAGACCCTCCGTTATATGCTTAAAACCAAATGTATAGTTTTGATTGGATTTATATTTGGATAACTATAATATATTAATGATTGCGATAAGCTTATATAATATATTGATATTTTAAATAGTTAAAAAGTGAAATTAACGTTTTGTAAAGTAATATTTTATAAAGTTTATTGAAGATATTAATATTTTATTATAGGAAAATTAAGTTTTAGAAACAAAAGTTTTATTTTTAATCATAAATTTCTATCACCGAAATCATCATTGTTGATTTTATTAATAGATATAGAGTTTCTTTGACTAATTTATCGTTGCAAAATTTATATTTCTAAAAATCATGTTTTCTTATAGTGTTTGCATTGGGTTTCTTAATTTTTTTAATAGTAAATTATGATATCTTATTTAACTTATTTTGAAAAATATTATTTTTTTTTCAACCATTTAAAAACATTTAAGGGTACATTTGTTTTGTCGGCCGAAGGTTGGTTTTGCCTATGTTTTCCATTAGCCGTAAATCTGACGTTTGGGAGAAACATATAGAAAAAGGATGAGGACGAAATTACAACCACATCCTGAAAAATAAAATCAAATCCCAATTATATCCTTTTAGACTTGATAGTAATAAACTTGTCTTCATTGGCCCAACATAGATATCATCACGAGTCGGTTTCGAACCGGAAACTGATCTGACCAATCACCGGTGGTTCCTGAATCGGGAACCGGCCCGGGAATAATGGGTTTGAACCGGTAAAGGACCTGTCGGTTTTGACGGGTCTTTACAGTTCTATTCCTAAAAACCGTCGATTCAAGAACCGGCAGAACTAGCGATTCTATACTATAAAAATTATAAAAAAAAGTAAGAAAAAAAGAAAAGAAAATTCTAAAAAATTGTAATTATAAAATAAATATTTAAAACTATTTTCGCATAAATAATAAAAAATTATTTCCTATTCACAATATTTAATGTATTATTACTAATAACACAAGTAATAAATACATTTGAAATCATATATTGTTAAATTTATGTGGACTTCTGATCAAAGTAGACTTTCTTTCTTAACAATGTGTGATTCGTTTTTTGTTATTGAGAATTATTTATATCTTGAATATTTTATAGTGTCACATTGTTAATATAACAACTAAAAAAGTGCAAGTGATTGTACATAAATAAATACATAATTATAGAATTTCTTTTAACTAATGCTATGAATAATTATTGTTAGGCTTAATATTATTTCAAGTTAAAAATTTATTTTGCATTTTTTCTTAGTTAAATTAGTAAATTATTTAAATTATTTAATTGCTTTTTTAATTTTTTTCATGGTTCTCGGTTCGTCTAGAACCGGAACCGAACCGTGGGAACCGACGGTTTCTAAGAACCAGGAGCCGGACCGGCTCCCACAGGTCCGGTTCCGGTTCCACCACTTTTGGAATTGGAAACCGGTGGTTTGGGTCCGGTTCCAGATCCAAACCGAATCGTGACGACAATCATCTTTTCCATGGTATGTGGGTCAGGCTCTCAAATCGGGTCGACTCAAACAGCATGAATCGGGTCAGGGTCTTCTCCTTCTTTGGTTCACTAATTGCGGGTTTAGCTTGTAAATTCGGTGAAGGGGTCTAGCACGGTCGTGGTTCTGGTGTGTGCAAGTGGCTGTTGACGTGGTGGGTCTGGCGAAAATAGAGGATTGGAGTGTACAATAGGTGAAGGAAATGGGTTTCTTGGCTCAACGAGTTGGTTTGTGATGGTGAGGATATGGTTTCTACAGAGAAGCTAGAGAGAGAAAGGGGAGTGAACCTACACATCAGATTAGAAGCAAAAACCAAGCAAATACAGATCAAACAGTCTCCCAAACATCTGATTTTAAATAGATACATATCTGATATAGATCAAATATGGATATAGATATAAGTAAAAATGAAAATCGCCAAATCGGATGATTAAAACAAATCCTAATACAATAATAAATTTATCTTTATATATTAGTTTTTTCTTCTTATTTAATCATGACATTGATACATCCAATAAATTTAACTTCACGCTAATATATTTCACTGTAATTTATTATTTGTGTAAATGTGTTTTTGTCTCAATGTGCTACAGCTGTTTATCCGTCTGTCGTTGCCTTGGTAGATCCCCGTCCTTATTATTTCTTGATATTATGAGATTATTTATAGATTTTTTATCGGATTTAATATAGGAAAAGCGAGCGATTTTCAGTAAATTGTTAATACATGGATCGGCAAATGGGTAAGATGCAATAGCTTAATACAATCAACAAATGGATTCAGCCCAAGAACTATATTCATCAATGGAGTCATTGTATAATTTTAGGTCTTTAAAAATTATCTACAAAATAGTGACTTGTGAACGAAATTGCTTACCCATTGATGACCTCAAGCTCTTTTTATTAATAGAGTCAAATATTGTATGTTCAATATCATGAGGACTTAGAAATACAATATATCTTTATTGAACTTTGGACTTGGTTTGTCCTACGCTATTTTTATAAGAAATTAACCATGTTATCCTTTCAAGTTTTGGTTTGCCTTAAAAACTTTGTGATTCGCTGGAAGAGTATGTGGCTTTCTCACATTATGAGATTAAATATGTTCACTCACTTATATCTAATCTTAAATAACACTCCAAATAATTGTTAATAATTAATTATGTATCTATATAAAGTCTTGTTTGATACGTATATATCAATTGAAAATCAGGAAAAAATACAAATAATTTTTTAAACTTTAATTTTGGTGTAGATATATTCCTAAAGTTTCAAAGAAGGGTAAATATTACGAATGGAATCTTAACCTTATCAAAATATGCAATTAGGTACATGAACTTTAAATTGATCAATTTAGTATTCAAACTTTGAAAGTGATCAACTTGATACTTGAAAAAACATTTTTTGCATGCCAATAGCTAAATGAATTAATTTCAAAGTTTTTCAGATACTAAATTGATCAATTTAAAAGTTCAAATACTTAATTGTATATTTTATCAAAGTTCAGGTATTATTTCTTGTAATAATCCAAAATAGTACAACTCAAATAAAATCATTAAGTAAATAATGTAAAGTTTTGAAAATGTTTTAAAGAGATCACAAATCACTCTTAATTTTTTTCATTTCAAAAAATAATAAAATATGAACAATCTAATTATTGTTTAAGAAATTGAATCGTTATCAACAAAATTTTAAGATACAATTTTTCAAAACTTTCGTTAATGTCCTACAAAAAAATTAAGTGATAAAATTTCGACTCATATGTAAAAAACGACAATTAAGCATCTTGATTTCAATCTCATCAAGATGTTCACGTTAATAGAAATTATAAAGTATAATATCTTTAATGATTAAAAGAATATAAGCACTGTATATTTATATGCACTTTGCTATATATATATATATATATATAGATAAGAATGGAAAAACAAGTCTACACAACCTTTATTATTGAGTTTGTTGCGGTGTGAATCGTGTAGTGTCCTTACATGTTGTGCTAGGTCTAGAAATGACTCGAGTCTAGTCCAGTTCAGTCGTGTTATCAATCGTCTATCATCTTTGTTGAGTATGAGTCTTTTTTAAAAATCGAGTAAGTGAAGGTTGAAATCGCTAAGCTAATTCTTATTATTTATATATGCACTATTGCATATAATATTAGTTGTATAAGTTAAGCAAATATTTAAATCTCGAAATATTTTGTAGAGAATGAAATAACAAGTAATTCAAATAAATGTGGCAAAATACCAAAACAACGTAATCATACTACATGTGATATAAAACTTAATAAATATGAATACTTAACAAAGGAATCAAAATTTCTTTACGGAATGAAATATAATTGCAAAAGTTGAAATTAAAACATAAGTTAGAAATCAATCTTGGATAATCAAATTAAGCCAAGTAAAATGATTAATAAGATAAATTAAATAACTTGTTTGAACCAAATAATAAATAAATTAAATTGGATTTGAGATTTCACATAACTCCTTCTTTTAGTAAATTTGCTTTAGCTAACTCCTTCAACAAAACAAATTCTTTATCTTTTATAAACTTCAACTAAACTTGTTTTCTTTTAAATCTAAATCCCTAAACTCTTGGAAAAATTCAATTTCAGTGTTTAGTAAATTTATAAACTCCAAACGTTAGATTATTTCATAATTTGATTCATCCAACTCTTTACAATTATGCAATTGAACCCTTTTTCTTTCAATTTGCAAATGATCCAATTTTCTCAAATTCATTTACCTAAATTCTTAAAATGTTCTAAATTATCCATTGTTAACCTAAAGTCTATTTTCTTGATCCTCATAAATTTTAAGTTCAACTGTTTATATAAAGATATCAGTTTTAAGCCTGAACTCAAACTAAATATCAAGTTTTTACAAAATTAAATTTCTCAACTAGATTTTCAATTCAAGCTACTGATTTATGTATTGTAAATTTTGAAATTATCTTCCAATTATTTTTGGTACTTAAGATAATGATCTGAAAAGTTTAAATCAAAATCTTTAATCCTAAATTTTTTTAATTACCCCTTTATCTTTATCCTTTTTTTTTTTTTTACTTTTGTTAGCTGACTTGTTTTTCTTTTATTTCTTCCTCATTTTTGTCTTTCACCGATGTTTCTTCCCCTTTCTTCTTCTTCTCTTCATCTTCTTTTCTTTCTCAAAATCTAACCATAAAATCTCAAATTTAAGAAGATTACAAGAGAAATAGAGAATGAAAATCATGAAAGAAGATGAAGATCATGAACATAGAAACTTAAAGATCTTGGGAAGGATAGACATAAAGAAAATCAAGAAGATGTTTCATGTTGTTGGATGGGTGTAGTATTGTTAGAAACATGAAAACTAATTTGTATGATGTTTAGATGATGTTTTGATAGAAGTAAAATGTGTAAAAAGTTGACAAAATGATGTTAAAGGAACAAAGGATTTTCGTGATAGGCGAAACAGAGTACACTACTAGTGTACATTTGTGTATCTACTCGTGACTCCACAATAGTAAAACTCTATATACACTACTGATGTACATGGTTCATGTATATTCCCCCTACAGTAACATGTTTTTGTAAATTGACGGTAATTTTTTCGTTCGAGCTCGGATTTAAGTGATTCAAGAGGCTATGGAAAGCCCAAAAAGAGATCTATAAATTTTATGTTTTACATTTTTGGAAATTCCAAACATATTAAGGCCTAAATTTTAATTGTTTCCAACAGGTATATATTTAAATAAAGTTGAAAACTTGTGTTTACTAGTTAAATATGTAGAGTTAAGTATAAAATAAACTTATTTAATAAACCTAAGTTCAACTTGACTAAATAAACTTGAATGAGTTAAAATAAATTAAATTGATTAAGTATATTTAACTTGGCTAAGATTAAGTTAACATGGACCTTAAGCTCATAAAATGAACTTAGTTAACAAATCTAAGTTTAACTTGACTTAATCTAATTTAGTAACTAAGTTAGACTTAATACGACTTGTGTATATCAAGTGGACTAATTGATACACTTGAGTTAATATGGTGTTTAGAAATAAAATCGGTTAGTAAAATAACTAAGCTCAATTGACTTATTGAACTTCAATAAGCTAAAATGAATTAAATTGATTAATTTTAATCAATTTGACTAAGATAAGCTAATAGACTTAAAATTTGTAAATAGTCTAGAGATTATATGTTGTAATTTGATGAATTAGGCCATGTTTAGAAAAAATAATGTATTGCTTCAAGTATATTATCGTTTGAGCAGCCGTTATTTAATGTTTTAATGTTGCTTTGTAATAAATGATTATAACAAAGAGAAAACAAATACTTTGACAGATAATGGAGAACTGTTCGCAGGACGATCTTCGCAGCCATGGCGGGGTTCCTACTTCATGTCTAATCAAATAGAATCTTAAATTGGATTTAATTTCTTGAATAGTTGTTTGCTTTTAGTATATTATTTGAAATAGCTCTAACTAATCTTTTGTTGTTTTGTTTGGATTTCATGTGTGAAGGATGATGATGAATTAATGCTGACGATGTTGATGATTAAATGTTGATAAGGAAGATGAATGGGTTTTTCCTAGAGGATTGTTAAGATCTAACTTGGATGTCGGGTGGGTAACATTGAATTGATCACCTTATTTGTGATTGTAACTTAGTTGCACATATTTCAAGATAAAACATAATCGACTATGTGTGGGGATGGGGTAATTTGTGTGTTGTTTAATGGTTGTATTGTTTGATAAAAATTAATAGTGAGAGTGATAACATATTGCTTATAATGATTGGATTGTTGTTATTGATGAGTACTTGTTAATCTATTGGTCACCTAATAAAAAGGACTTGATACTATATGGCCATTTAATTAAATGAACATGCATTGCACAACATCATACTTGCATTAGCATGGTGTTCACATCAAGTATTACTATTCCGATTCTATAGTAGTGCCTTTGAGAGTCCAGTGAATTTGGTTAGGACTACTAAAGGGTTATCAGCTTCAAAGAATTAAGTAGGAACTAAAGGACTCGACCGTATTGGAGTCGGCTTTAGGAATTAATACTTAAAGAGATTCTGTAGTTCTAAGTGAAGTGGAGGGTATATTGGCAGTATGAATGTTTTAGTCAATGCACAAAATGAGTTCAATATGAATTCTTCACTCCTTGGGTTTTTAAATAAAATCCTCCCTCCTTAGCGATGTCTAAGGAGAAGTTAGAGGTTATTTTTTAATAAAATGTATTTTAAATTGAAATCCTCCTTCCTTAGTTATATCTAAAGGGCAGCTAAAGGTAACGTTTATTATATGAAATGGTTTTATACTGAGAAAGTGCGAGCTGAAGGCTATAAATTGAGAAGACATCCCCTTCCTTAGTTTACAGTTCTACCGGGCATGACTGACATGTGTTAGTCCTTTAATCCCCAAGAGAGGGTGTAAATCTCTATTGGTTTGGATTCCATTCATCTAAACTGTGAATATCATATGTTTGAGTGTTGCATTGCATACGTTTGTTAATAATAATTGTTTGAGTTTTGTTTGTTGTGTGGTTTGGTCTTTGTTATTCACTGAGCTATTGAGAAGCTCACGCCCCCATAGTTTTGTGCAGGTGTATCTAATGGGCTAAGAGAGTGTGAAGACTTTTGAGATTTGAAGATTAGCTTAGAATATAATTCGTATGTTTTTTAATTAAGTTATTTTGTTTTGTATTAGATGTGATAAGCTTGGAATAGATCGATTAGATTAAGAGCAGTTCAAAGCTTTGTAATACATATATGATCTATTCTCTTTTACTATTTAGTGGGGAATATTGACCTTCTATGGTTCTGAAGGACCGTAAAAATCTGTATTTCCTTAGCCATATAAGTGTTTTTATGAATTAAAATTTGTATAGCATGTATTAACTAGAGTTTTGCAAATTTTTGACTTGCAAAGCGGTTTCTATATCTTAGATGTATGCTTGATATGATTACTTCAGGTTTTCTTTCTAGGCCCCTTTT
Source organism: Combretum micranthum (assembly GCA_024138025.1). Lineage (NCBI taxonomy): Eukaryota > Viridiplantae > Streptophyta > Magnoliopsida > Myrtales > Combretaceae > Combretum > Combretum micranthum. Next base: position 883,393 of record JAMXBD010000346.1, read on the forward strand.
TGGGGGGTGACATTTATGACATTATCCCTTTTAGAAAATGTAAATAATTCATCAAAATTTCATATATGAGTAAGTAGACATCATGATTTACAAATAATCCACTAAATTTTGATTTTGATTTGAAATATCTCTTTAAACTATAAAAGAGTATATTTTCATCTCCTAATAAACTTTAATTTTAATATGTTCTTTTATTTGAACTATAATAGGCAAACATCTTTTATATCACCTATTTGTCAAAACTTAAAAAGGGGTTTATCCACAAAATCAAAAGTGCAAGAGTCTATGACATTATTAACAATTCTATCGTAAAATTATGATATATTCAAATGTGCTAATTCTATATAATATATATACACATATATGGATATTGATGAAAGCATTAGGCAATCCAAATTTGTTAACTAAATAATTGATGGAATATAATTGAATTCGATGGGTCCATGAACGTCTAAGATGCCTTTTGTCTTTATAAGTCAACTATTGTAATTAATATAACTATACGGTTCTAAATTATAATCCTCTGCCTCTCTCCTCCTTAGCATATAATATTTCCATTTTTCTTCACACAACTCACATGGCTCGAGCCGACGAATCCAACCACCTCCTTATCCCCAAAACCACCACCACCACCACCCGTGGTAACATGATCGCCGCCATTTCATGGCGGCCACCTCGTCGAAAAGTCTTCCTCCGGCGTCGAAAACTCCCCTCCGTTCGCCTAGGAGGCAAAAGGTGTAGACGGGGTAATTTCCTCTTGAATATATGGAGGAAAATGAGACTTCGGTGGCTGAAATTGCAATACTCGCGCATGTTGAAGAAGCTCAAGGAACATTACAGGAAAATGATCGAGGACATAATTGATGCGGGTGCAACGTTGGAGACATTCCAACAAAGGATTTTGATGGAAGCAACGTGTGCCGTTCCAGTTATGGGTGTTTCTTTCAATAGCTTCCCTTCTGTTTCTGGAGCAAGGGCAGTAAGTTAGGTATTATAAAAAAAATTTAAGGGTTAAATAAAAAAAAGTTCTCCGCAGTTTGGAAGCTTAAATTTTTATGTTATGAATATAAGTAAGTTATTTATATTTTTGACTGGATTTTATATGTATACGTTTTTGTTTCTTCTATTAAAATAATTATGACAATGTCGAACATGCCAACTATTTTCGCTAGCAAATTATATATATATATATGTATATATATTTTTCGTGAAGGCATATTTGTGATCCATCTGCCATATACACTGGAGGAGAAATGACAGAAGACGTTATCATCCATGAAAAAAAGGATTATTTTCCTAGAAAATTTTACTGCATTTAGTTTATTCACTATAAGAAGTATGACATGTGAAAATATTCTCTTCGTCTTACTTTCCGCTTAAGCAAAAACTTGGTGCAACATGTTGACTTATTTTCTGGGATAATTATGATGATTTATAATTTAGGGGAAATCTCAAATTTGACACATGTAATGTTTTTATAAAAATTTAATTTTGTATCCAAACTTTAAAGTGATCGATTTAATAATTAATTAAAATTTTTCTTCATTATTTTATTACTTCCTTAACACTGTTTATTCTGTTTTACTGGTTTAGTGGAGACAACGTATTATTAAATTTTTACTATTTCTTCTAACACTGGCTAATGGTATTAGTTAGATAATAAAAATGATTATAAAAAATTTTAATCGAATATTAAATTGATTACTTTTAAAATACAAATACTAAATTAAATTTTTCTACCAGACTGAGTACCAAATCTCACATTTTTCCTATAATTTATTAGCATATGGAATTTTAGGGTCCGTAATTACAAAAACAAGATGCAATATGGATCTCGTTTTCCAATATTTCACTTTTCCCCCCACTCTTTAACTCTCTCCATCTCTTTTCACGAAGCATCGTCCAATTTCCGTATCTCTATCTATGCAAAGACCGATAAAAATATGGGAAAATGGACTATATTTTAATGTTAGCTGGCAAATCGATGTGGTGATTGTATTTTTGTGTGATAATTAAAGAATGAGGAAAAAAGAAAACCCTTAAATTTTTATTTATAGTCTAATTCTATTTTATGTCTTGTCATTTTATAATCTTTCAATAAAATCAAATTAAATTGACCCATTTTCAACATGCAAAGGTCAAATATGATGGATTAATAAGAGACAAACGCCAACGGTAAATCTATGCCATCGCAGTTTTCTAGATTTTAACAAAAATTGGTATCCGCTATACTCGTCTACTAAATAGAGGGTTACATTCTTACTAAGGTTACAAGCACTCGAATTTGCCCGATTTTGTAATTATAGAATAGATGACATATAAATTGATTAAAAATTGGAACTGTCAAATTGGAGATCTAAATTTTGCATAAAAATTTAGTTTAATATTTAAACTTTAAAGTAATTAATTAAATACATAGACAAACTTTTCTTTTTACTAACTCGTTAATACATTTGCTTTATTTTCCGACATAGAAGAAATAGTATATTAGTATTGGATAGTATAAGAAAAAATAGAAAAATTCAATAATATTGTCACGAAATAATGTAAATGAATTTTAAAAAGTAGTAAAAATAGCTGCAAAAAAATTCATTGGGTATTATAGACACCAAATTAAATTTTTATGAAAAGTTTGGATATCAACTTTTATGTTTATATAAAACATGCCAATAAACATTGTTTAATTAGCAATTCTATTTGCTATATGCATTATATATTTTGTCTTTTTAAAGTGATTTTTTCATCCCAAAAATCCGAGGGTACAACAATCTCAATAAGACAACATCACAGGTCAATTCAAGTCTAGAATCGGAACCAGACGCATGGGAGACAGTTCGGTTCTTGGTCCTTGGAAACTGCTGGTTTCTATGGTTCAATTTCAATTTCATTAGAACTAGGAACTATGAAATTAAGAAAATAAAAAATTCAATTAAATAATTGCACTTAATTTAAGTAAGAAAAAAAAAAAACATAAACAAACTTTTAACTTGAAATAACATTAAGTATAATAATTGTTTATATCTCATTAGTTAAAATAATTTTCCAGTTATGCATTTATTTATATACAATCATTTGCATTTTTTTGTTGTCATGTTAGCAATATGAAATTATAAAATATTTAAAATACAAATAAATGACATAAACATAAAAATAAGTCTCACATTGATAAGAAAGAAAAATCTGCTTTTAAATAGAATTTTATATAAACTCAATAACACATGACTTCTTATATATATTTATTAGTTGTGTTGCTAATAACAACACATTAAATATCGTGAATAGAAAATAATTTTTTACCAATTTAAGTGAAAAAAGTTTAAATACTTGTTTTGCAATCGCAATTTTTTAATAATTTTTTTTCTTTTCTCCTTTCTTTATTTTTTCTTTTTTTTTTTTGTGGCATGGAACCACGTGAATCACTAGTTTTGACGGTACTTATACCAGTGATTCCAAAATTGCTAGATCATGTGGTCTTAGGGAGTAGAACTAATTAGACCCACAAGAACCAGTGGATCCTTAGCTAGTTCGGACCGGCCATCCCTAAGCCGGTTCCCGGTTCAGGAACCACTAGTGATGGGTCTTATCAGTTCCAACTTGAATCCAATGTATAATAATGTCTAATCTCAATGCATATTTTTACAATAGTAAGAACATAAAAGATTTAGAACCAATCTCTAAATATTTCAATGGAACCAATGTATAATGATGTCTAATCAGATGCACATTTTTACAATAGTAAGAACATAAAAGATTTAAACCAATATATAAATATTTCAATGTTAAGTTTATGTAGACATCTCCCGGGTTTGGTACAAACCAAGACCTGGAGAGAACCGGCCACGGCGGGTCCTCCATTGGATCCACCAATCGAATGTATCTCGAGGACTTGGTGGATCCGCACGTGTCTAAGATGGTACGTTCGATTTTTGGTTAAAAAAAAGAAAAAAACATTTGGCTTGTGAAATTTTTTTTTTATATATATGAGTTGGACCTATAGGACTCGCCCCATGTGCTGGTGGGTCTACGAATCCTATCTGCACCCACTACCCCCACGGGTTGATTTCAAGTCCATTTTTTTGGACCTGGACCCAATGAGTCAGGTCTTGGTTCGGACTCGACTCGAACCAGGGAGATTTCTAAGTTTATAGAGTGAAATCTTTATAATACGCATATTATCTGTTTAAGAAGATAAAGCACAAATCATGCACTTATGATTTCCTAAGTCAAACCCTTAGAGCTCTTGACAACCACAAATTGATAAATATACTTTTGATGAGATTATTACTATAAGAAAATTGAGATTTATAAGCAAAAATCTTATTGTTAAAAGTAAATTTTTATTATAAATATTATTATTTCTAATTCCATTTATAGATATATAACTTCTTATATTAATTTTTTGTTGCAAAATTTTTGTGTCTAAATATCATTTTTTTTTAGGGAATTAAAAGCCACTTATAAGTTATATCACTATTTCCTTCATCACATTTCTTTGATGATCAATCTCTTCCAGTCTCAAATAACACTTTTATTTTTAGAAAAAATTGCAAAGGTGTTTTTCAAATATATGTATATAGACCCTAGACTCATACGAAATCCCCATAACTTTTAGAAATTTAGTAGAGGTTTTAGAGATAATTATTTGGATATTCTTAAAAGTTACGAGAAAATAAAGTGTACGGGACCGACCCGTATGCCCTAAGCAACACGTCATGAAGGGAATAAATTTGCAAGCAACTTATTTATGGGGAAAAACAAGGGAACAATAATACTACGACTTGGTGGAACCAATTATTCCAGAAAGTTTCATTAGAAAAAAAAATTAAACAAAAATAAAAAATAATATTAAATATGTAACTATTAATATTTAAATTAATTCATACGAATAGTAAAGTTGATTACCTATTCATAATATTTAATGTATTATTATCAATAACACAAATATACATAAGTTAAAATCATATATAATAAACTTTACCTAAAAGAAAAATTCATTTTCTTAATAGCGTGAGACTATTTTTTATATTATAATCTTCTTTTCATCCGCTAGAGTATTTTGCAATATAATATTATTAACTATAATTGATATTAGATATGTTATATACAAATAAATGTGCATTCATAACAATTTTTTAAAAAATTTTGATTAAATAATTTAATACTTTTAAACCTAATAATTATTTTGAGTTTAAAATTTATTTTATTAAAAACTAAATTTTATTCATTCATTTATTTATTTTTACTTGAAAAAAAAGCTGTTCCAAAATCAAAACCAGGAACCGCCAATTCCATAAAATCGAATTAGAACTCTAGAGATGGTTATGGTTTCGATTCATTAATTTCAAGACCCAGAACCAGCACTCCTATTCTCGATTCAGTCTTGGATCTGCACCTACACCTAGTTGGCCATGATTAAATAATTAAATACCCTATCAACTACAGGCCCATGGATAGGATTTGGTTCTTAATTGATTCAAAAGCCTTAGTTAATGTCATTAACATTTACATCAATTTGTTTTTAGACTCACAATCCATGAGTTTCTCCTTGGCTATAGGTTAAAAAATTTGACCTTCCATAATAATTTGTTAGAAATCCCTTTGCAGCATGCAACTCATCCCCGCCTCTTTACTTTGTTAGTCAACAGGATTTGGTTCTTAATTTTTCGCTTTTATTTTTTTGGACAATTTAATAAGAATGGTGTTAGGTTTAATACTTGACCATCCAACCACATCTTGTTCAACAAATCAAATTCAAACTAATTTTCGTAAGAATTTGTAATGCTTCCATCTATGAATCCTAATTTCAATTTTGGACTTAATCCCATTTTAATTGACCTAATCCATCATAAATAGCTAGTTCCAATCAAAATAATATTTTTCATAACCATTCTAGAAGTAATGGAGCCAAAAATGTAATATGGATCGTATGGATTTCATCTCTATGAAAATTATGACATGCATTATTAACTTGCAACTCCATCTAATCAAACAAATCCAATACTATCTATTTGTAAGACAAGCTTCATAAGGATTATGACGGATCATTACCTTGATGGATCTGATACAATGCGTAAATTACTCTATCCATAAAGATAAATCCAACTGTCATACTAGGGCAGAAAATTACCTTGATGGATTCAACAAGTGTTACACGTCACGTATGATGTATACGTGATGTATAATTACTAACGATATTTTAACATGTGATTGTATTGTTTACTATCTCTTTCATGCGTTAACATATGACTGATAGTTACATATTATGTCACATCACATTTACATACATATAATGTGTATTACCCATTAAATATTTTTTCCAAGTAAACTAGACCTAACTAATTTTCATTAATTACATTGCCTACACTATTGGATCAATAACTAGCATCACTGCTTGTGAGAGCCAATTCAATATGGTGGTAGTAGTAGTCCAAGGCCGTAAGTACTTTGGCATTAGATCTCACTAGCTAGCCACTTTCCGACCTTTCAGCCTCGGCTACTAGCTTGTCCCCAACCTTGGGGCATCCTTGACCGTTCGCTAGGGTGAATGATGGAAAAGCATCTTTATAACAATGAAGGCTGGGTTAGTGGTTCCACTTGTACCATGCTTATGTGAGTGAGGGTGATGGAAAATTATCTTTATATAATAGCAGACTGAACAAGCAGTGAGAGAATAAATTAATCATTGATATTAGTGCACATTTGATACGTAAGAATGGGTCAATATATAATCGCAATTCCGACTTTTATTATCTTTTCCAGTGTTTGAAAGTGTTTTTAGAAGCTGAAATCTCAATTTTTTGGAATCAACGATTCCGGTTTTGAAAGGAAATTCGATTCCGTCTTTGAGAAGAAAGAATCGCGATTCCACTCCACCTTTATTAATTATATATATTGTAATTACTTTTTTTATTTTATCATGTATTCATATTTTACATTTATTACTAAAGACATTCCCAATAATTACACTTTTTAGCCATTCCATTCCATGTGATCTTTCAAACATAGGAATGGATTTGTCATTCCAAACTTATTCCATTTCAAATCATTACTGCATATCAAGACATAAATTGATGAGAGAGCTTCCCTTCCACGCAAAGTTCTACCGTATTTAGTATTTTTATTTATTCTTATTGCACAATTTGAACCACGGTCACGGCAATGATTAGTTGACAACGCAACTCCTATTTTAATCAAATCGACATTGATATTTATTGCCCTTTTGGATTATCAGTTTTTTATTTAGTATCGGTTCAGTATTGGCTCAATTTGATTAATTTATAAGTAAAACTGTTAGTTTTTTATCGGTATCATATTGGTATCAATTCAGTATTTATTTGATACCAAAATTACGAATCATAAAGGAATAAATTTCAGCACCGTCATTCCATAATCTATTTTGAGCGAACAAATGGGGATATAACATGCCTCAAGAATTAAAACCATTGTGAGTCCCTAATATTTGCGTATTATCAAAATTATCAGTAATGTCGAGTTTCGCATCAGATTTTGGACTAAAATTGAACGGATTAATGAAATTATCAAGCATCTAAAACTTTAGTTGTTCATTTGATCGAAATAACACTTAGTGGAATTGGCATTTTAACGAAAGATACTCTAATTTACTATGATTTTATCTTCCGATAAAATTTCTATTTATCGTTTTGTATTGGCATTCCTAAATCATCAGGTATGATTCTTAATTTTTGGGGAAGAATGCCAAAAATAAGGTGATGCAGCGTAAGATGAAGAGATGGAAAATCCTATGCCTGCTCTGATACCAACTGACGCAGCGGAATACGAAACGGGAACAATCGCAAGACGTTGATTCGCGCACGAATACCGATTTGTGATCTTCAAATATCCATTGATTCTGAGAATACCTAGATATTTGGCATCAAAAATCGAAATCTACACAAGATTTACGAATTTTGGGATAAAGAGAGAACACTCTCAAAGAAAATTCATTCAAAATAACATATTCTGTCTCATATGCCATAAGGCTTACATATATATAGGCAAGCTTGAAAGTTGCCATAATCGAAAAAGGACTAAAACCTATTAAATAGTATTAAATAGCATTTAAAAGGAAAAACTAAAACTGACATCCTATTAAAAGACATTAAATCCTATGAAACTGACATCCTATTAAAAGACATTAAATCCTATTAAAAATCCTAATAAATGATACTAAAAATTATTCTTTAAAAATATTAAATGATATTCTAAAGGCATTGACCGCATTATTAATTACGAATTTGAAAAATCCAAAAGACATGTAAAGTACGCCGCTCCAACACGGGCAGGCATAGGATTTTCCATCTCTTCATCTTACGCTGCATCATAAGGACACCAATTAAAATATGGGTTGGTTACATGTATAGTAAAATATTATTTAAAAAACTATGTTTCGCATTTTTAAGGTTTAATGCATGTTTTAGCAATATCATTACATACATGAAAAAAAAAGTATGAAAATATGGAAAAAAAAATTATCCTGTATAACAAGCATTTTAATGAAATAATTTAATTTACCATGAATGCATTTCACAAAGAAATATTCTCTATCTCATTTCATATTGCCATCTGTATCTATGATGACAGTAATTTACCAATATTAACTTTTACTGATCGGGGGAGGAAAACCGTTGAATAAAAGACTTGTTTTGCCCATTAAGAACGGGTTTACTAAAATTTTAAAAGATAGAATTAAAAAAAGAAGAAACTTTTCGTCTTTTATGGTTGATTACAATTTTTATTTTTAGGATAGATAATTTTGGTTAGAGAAGTATAGATGCAGTCCTCTTAAATCTAGCCAATTCATTAACCACATGGGTAGATGCATTAAACTTGGGCTCGAATCATCTTGACTAGGCCATAGCCGCATTAGAACACGAATCTTTTTGGCTCGATGAACCAACTACCTAATGTTACATTCAAACGGTATCCAACAGGGTCACTAGATGTGTTTCCTTCACTTGAGCTCCGTATAGTCATACATTTCTAAACCATTAACTAACGGTTTGATTCAGTTTGAATTACGGATTAAATAAAAATTTTAACTGAAAATTTTCTTTAATCTAATTTTTTCTTTTTTTATTTTTTACATTATAGATACTTAAATATTTATATCACTTTACAAAGTTTATATTATAAACCACAATGAAACACTTTTGAATTTATCATATTTTTAATCTATAGTTCTCTATAAAATAAGTTATACATCAATAAAATACATTTACTAACCAATACATAATAAATCATGATTTATAATTTTTTAATAAAACCATCAAGTAAATCATCTACCAATAAATCTAGCTAAAATAAAAAATCATTTATTAAAAAAAATTCATCAACAAATAAAATGATCTGCTGACAAAACACATTAAACAATTAATAAATAATAAGAGTTTATAACTAAATAAAAATTTCATACTTTATAAAGTTAAAAACTATTAAAAAATAGTTTATCATCAACAGAAAAATATATATCGTGAGCCTAAAAAACAAATTTAAAAATGAACAAATTGATTTCAATCAATATTTACCAAATAATAAATATCAAATGAAATCAAATGAGCATATATGACATTTAATCAATCATCATAAAAAAAAAACCTATAGTTATAACTTATAAGTAAAATATTATTTTATTTTTGTAAAATGGTTTGGTTTGGTTATAAAAATTAGTTTAGCTTACCTTTCAAAACAAATCATAAATTTATGGATTGGCTAGATTGAAAAATTTTCAAATTGATTTGTTAAAAAAAAAAAAAAACAAAGAAACCATATTTTCGGTTCGGTTCGGTTTGGTTCAGTTACAAATTGGTTTGCTTTGATTGAATATTTTGCCTACCCCTAGTCATACAAAGATTAGTGGACTCATTCTATGTCCAAGGTAATTGTCGCCAACTGTCATCTTACCCATTATCCCATGAAGCACTTACCGTTAGGGATCTGCATTATAGGTATCTTTTACTACTCCATAAGAGAAGTAATGTCGCATGTACTCTCCTCCCCATACTTATCACATGCATGTATGCCATCATACTTAATAACTTAAGTATCAAAGCGTCACATCTAGTTTAGTAGCACATCACTAACTGTGTTCCATTTTGCAAGCCTAATAGACCTGAGTCTTGAAATATCTCGAAAATTTCTTATAAAGTACATAACAATAATAAAGATAATAACATTAATAGATAATAACAAATATATTGGAATAAAATATATAATAAAAATAATCAATAGCAACGTTAATAGTATTAAATAAATATACTAGGAAATTTTTAAGAATAAATATAGTAGCACAAAAATTAGGAATATAATATTTACGAGAGTAAATAATTAAAAAGGACAATATTAATTAATATGCGTCACATGTCATATAACAAGTAAGAAGGGGTAAAAATGATTGTTTAGGTAATAACTTACTTAATAAATACAAAAATGAGGACATGTAAGTAATTTCAATCTCAAACGTATAATTTATACGTTTAAGGCAGCTCACCCTCATATGAAGACATTAGTTTCCTCTTTCCTCTTCTTATTCACATTACAAGACTTCTTCATGAAGTCATCCTCTCTTTCATCATTCTCAAAACAACTTTGAGAAATTTACTCTCAAAATTCTCTCTAAATTTCTATTAGAAGAAAAACACAAATAAAACTCTCCCTTAGGATCTAAAGATCTACACAAGAGAAATCAAGAGAAAAATGTAATAACAATTTCTAAATTTCCTATCTTTTAATCATAACACTAGTACAAACTTTATCTTAAGATAATTAAGAATCAAGAGGAGGGAAGAGGTGTACTTAAGAAGCTTTCACAGCAAGCATTCCTTTGATTGGTAGTAGTAGTAATTTAAAAATGTGTTTTTATTTATTATAGGTACATAATCTAACTTATAATCTTGTATTCATGTGTTATGTTGCAATGATTAATGATTGAATAACAAAATCATTGATTTTGATATTAAATCTATAGATTTAGGAATAGGTCATGATTAATATTAGTTTATGATGATGTTTGTGTGTTAGAAATTAGGAAAAGCTAATGGGTTGATGATTTTTTTTAATCAATAATTCATGTTTTAAATTGTAAAGCTTAGATCTAAATAATTATACAAGGAACAACATTAAATAAACATATTAAGGATGGTTTAGGAATGGATGATGAATAGTATTAGTTTATGTTAATGAATGCATGCTGAATTTAGGAACGACTTGTGTAATTGATGATTTCTTGATTATTAATTCATGATTTAATTCGTAAAGTATAAACTAAAGATGATATTGCATGAAATTGATTATAATTAAATAAATATAAAATAATTGTAAATAAAATATTTTCACAATATAATTTTAATATGAATAATTAATTATTTTGATTTAGGAATTTATTTAACGAAATAGATATAAATAATCACTTATAAGGAGGAATAAGCTTATTAGGAAGCTAGTTTAGATTTCATGGCTAGTATAGAGTAATGTTAGATTATAAAGGATATGGATAGACTAATCATATCTTAAATGAATAATTTTACTTAATAAAAGTTTATTTGTTTAGTTATAAGTTATATTAATAGGAATATTACCTTAAGGACTTAATAACCATAAAGCAGGCTTAAGTGATTGGTTTAGGTATATAATGAACTTCTATATATATTAGATGATTAGAAACTAAAATTTGTTAGAACCTGATATTGAATTATAAGTTAATAATCTAAATAAGAATTATGTGAAATCTTAAATATAATAGATAATATATATATATATATATATAAAGCTTGACTTAGAATTTATTAACAGTTAATCAAATAGAGATGAATAATAGAGGTGGTGGCTTAAAATTTGTAAGATTACTTTCTTATATAGATTCTCGTTTTGTGGATATTCGATCATCTGTTTGTGGTGAGATTGCCTACTTGAGTACAGGTACACAATGAATTGGATGTTGCTTGCTAGGATATGCATCTTAAAATGGATTAATGCTTAAAGATGACCTAATAAATTGTTTGGGTGTGCTAGTGTCATTTATTCCTATTCAGGAGCGAAAACCATGCGTGGTAGTGTCAGCATGATAGTTAAGCGTTTAAGCCACCCCTATCATTATTGATACATCGAGGTGGCTTGGCAGGAAGCTGATATGGCAAATGGTATCAGGATAACGTCTATCTAGATCGGAAAGAAGCAACATATTGTGACTCATATTAATGGGATCAATTGAGCTACATTTTATTATGAATTGTGATAGGTAGAAATTAGTAACAACTATGAACCCTAGATACTGCTATTTACTTAGAATTTTTTCTAAGAGATATAGATATACGGACTGCTTATATTAATCTCCTAAGCAGTTACTACTACTTAGGACCCTCAAGTTCCTAGTCGTAATACTGGAGTGGAAGTGCTTCACTATTAATTTGCTCCACTTAAATTAAATATACAAATTGATGGTTGTTGCATGTGCATTAGCATAAAAAATGTGATGATATCGTGTGTGCATGTGTTGCTATTGTATTGGGCTTTGGCTCATTTCTTTCTTTTTCAGGTGATGATGATGATACTTATATGGATGCATTGACTGCTATGGGTTGAATATTAGTGAGAGACTTGACGAGTTGGATTTTTAGATGTGTTAACTATTGTTTTATTATTAATTTAAGATTTTAATATTTGTATTGTGAGGTTTTTGATGTATCACTTAGAGATTATTTTTTGTCATATACAAAACTTAAATAAAGTTTTCTTAATCTAAAATTAGTTAGAAACTCATTTAGTTGAGGATAGTCTTTGTGTATAATGCTAAAGTATTATGAGTGGTGAAATCGTTAGCACTTTAAACCCTATTTGGGGTGTCACAGGTCTAGTCCAATTATCTTTTTTTTTTTTTTTTTTTTTTTTATCTATATTGGATTCAAGCTAGCAGCAAATAAGGTTGCAAACGAGTCGAGTCGAGTCAAGTCGAGACTGTGCAATACTGAGCTGGAACTCAAGTTTGAGCTCAACTGAACTCGAGCACAAAATTTTAAAGCTCGAACTCGACCAAGCTTAAGATTTTGTGCTCGAGTTCAGTTCAAAATAACACTACATATGTTTGAGCTCGACTTAGTGAAGCCCTTTTAGGCTAAATTTGATAATTTTTTTTTAATTCTATTTTAAATAATATTAATACTCACACTCTATTGAATTCGATGAATATTTGTACTCAATTCGAACTTTAGGCTCGCAAGTTAATAAAATTAAATATATGAAACTTTAGATCGACTCGATAAGCTATTTGAATAGCTTGAGTTCGAGCTCAACCCGATTATTCTCAAATCAACTCAAGTAAATATTGTGCCAAAGTCGAACAATTTGTAAACTGGGTTAATTAATTTGCCATCTAGCAACCAGTGCATAGAAATATGAAAGAATTTATTACTTTATGTAATAAATGTTAGATAGAAAACTATGATCATTTTTCTTAAAATATATTATATCTTCACCGTCCTCTTTTACTTTGGTTATTGTTGCATAGTAATTTGTGTTTTGTAATAGTATGATGCTGAAATGACGACGAAGAAAAATAAAATAATGTGATAATTATAGGAAAACTCTAATCAGTACGGGGATTCGACCGGGCACCATGTGATAATCATAGGAAACGACAGTACGTGTTGTACGTGGGGCAATGAAATGTATAACTTCGACTCTTCTTGGAGATGCTTTTACAGATTCACAGCTAATATAATCCAACGGCAAAAGAAGAAGCATGCACGCGATTTGAGACGACTTGAATTTTGCTGAATATTAAACTGATTTAACCTAATCTATTTCTTAAATCTCTAAGTTTGTAATCCATTTAAATCATCAAAGTTTATATCCGAATATTCAATTTTAAAGATAGGAAATTAAGCATATAGGAAGAACGAAAAAAAAAAAAACTGTAAAGTATGATGTTGCAATTCAACAAAATTATCATTTTCATTTTGGATTTAGTTATTTATATATATTATTAAACCGAAACTTCATACCTAGACTAATTTACAATCTTACAACCGCATGCAAAATAAGTGGCATTTGGTTTTCGAGAATTTCTACGATCCTGATGGTAAACTGTCTAAACAACTATTTTACTATCAAAATAAATAAAAAAGTGATATATATTAAGTTTAGCGATACATTTACAATTGCTACGAATTTAAACCATTGAATATGATGAGATATAGAATTTATCTTTGTTTTTCTTAACCTACATTCTTATGAAACGAATATCTCTTACTTTTAGCCTAATGATATTATCACTGATTTTTCAAGCGGGATGAATCATGCTTAAATTCTCCCTTCTTTAGTGTATTGACAAATAAAGAAATATATATATATATATATATATATCATTATTGTAGTTGTTAGCAAAGCCTTATGGGTCGGGTGTAAAAATGATACATGTGGAATTTATAATATTATAGTAGGCACTTTTTTAGTGTCTAACTTTTATGGTATATTTTCTATAAAATATAACCATAAAGGAACTTACAAAATGAAAAACCTATGACTCATGTGCAACCTTAAAATTAATTGCAACTTCAAAATTCGAACAAATGGGCTATAAACAAGTTGGGCTTCAAATTAGCTGATTTTTTAAGGCTCAGACTCAGGTTGTTTAAAAATTGTTAAGCTTGAGCTCAAGCTAAGATTTTTATAAGCCTATTGAATTTGTATAGAGTCTGAAATTTAAGTTCGAACTTGACTTGTTTAGATAGTTCGTTTTTTATTTTTTTAAACCTAAAAATAATATATAAGAGTTGCTAAATATATAAACTCATATATTATATAGAAGTTAGTTTTATTATTTTAATTATATTATAATATATCATTAGTATAAAACTTACAAATTTGGTAACGAGCTTGTTTATAAGCCTGTTAATGACCTACTTATCAGCCTATTCACAAACTTAAACGAGTTTGTTTATAAGTAGGCTTGCAAGCCTGAATTGAAGGTCAAGCTTGACTTGTTTATTAATAAAACAAGTCAAGCTACTTGTAAGCTACTTGCAAGCAATTTAAGCTCAAAGTAAATGAGTCGAGTTTAAACTCAAAATAACACTTGTTATTTAGAAAACCTGAGTTTGAACTCTAATTTAGGTTTATGAGATTGCTTGAAACAAACTCCTTTATGGTTGAGAACTTGCTCGCGAATAAGCTCATGAAAAGACTCGCCATTAAGCTTGTTTAAGCTTTAAATGGTTTAAGAGTTTATATTTATGATATATATATTTAGGTATATAATTAAACCAAAAAATTAATTCTTATTTAATATGTATATATGATTCGTAATTCTTATTTTCATATTTTCAAGTTCAAAAAATCATGATATGGAATATTAGTATAAAAAATGAGCGAAGATTGAGCTTGGAATTAAATTTGTTTATCTAAAAGAGTCAAACTCGAGATTAAAATTTAAGCTCACTAAAAAAAGTTTAGTTTGTCTCGATAACAAGTTCAACTTGATTCGAACTTGATTTATAAATGAAATGAGTTTGAGCTTGAAATAAGTTTGTTTATCTAAACATACCAAGCTTAAACTTGAATTTTTGGCTCAATAAAAAACTCAATACGAGGTCGTGCTCAATAATTTATAAATAAGCTAAGCATGAGCCTTTCAAAGCTCATATGTCTCATTTGAAACCCTCTCACATCTTCAAATTTAAATGGGTGAATATTTGCTAAAATGTGTATGTATGTGTGTGTAGAGAGAGAGGATGTATTGACAATACCACATTGGGTCAATCTGGAAATTATAAATTTTTAAGTTGTAGCCATTTCATGATTAAAATGAAATAATTCTATCTCCTTTATTTTATGGACTTGCATTAGGAATGCAAGTCTTTATAGTAGAAAGGACACCATTTACATGACAATATTCAAGAAAAGATATAATATATAGGGTAAATCCCAAATTTAGTTCCTGAACTTTACAAAAAAATTTAATTTGGCATCCAAGCTTTGAAGTAATCAATTTAATGCCACATCAAACTTGCTATGGCTATTTTAAATGCTTCAATAACGCCATCTACTTTGTTTGTTGACGTAAAAAAGATAACTTATTAATTTTTTATTACTTCCCATGATGTCATGTAGTAGTGATAGGCTATCTTTTTCATGTTAACAAATGGAACAAACATTGATAGGTTAGATAGTAAAAATAGTGTTAAAAAGTTTAATTAAATATTAAATTGACCACTTAAAAATTTAGGTACCAAATCGAATTTTTGTTCAAAGCTCAAATACCAAACTTGACAATTTCCCCAATATACTTATGTATATATAAATATATATTTGATAAGCTTTGAAAAATGAACAAAGTTATAGATATTAAGTAGGATTAATTTTTTTGACGAAATGCATATGCATTCCCTAAAACTATAGGTTAATTCAAATTAGATTCCATAAATTCTTAAACAGGCTTTTATTTAGTTAGTATTCTCGCTTGTGACTTGCATTTCAAATATTGCTCGAATGGTATGAATGCAAATGCCATGGGTTATATAATATGATATGCCAAACAAGCCTATTCAAACATTGTCAGTAACCATGTTCAATACTCAAACCTAACTCTACATATTAATAATATTAGTTTGCTTTGCCAATGTAAACACTAGCAAGTCGCCACAGTCAATCAAAACCTAAATATACAATCAACAACCTATTACTCAGCCGATGGCACATAAATCCTCTAATAATTATGATAATAAGTGATCATACAAGTACTTCTAGGTTCCAAGTGTATGATTTATATTGTTGATCACAATGTATCTCAGTTATATCAAAGGAGGTGAAATACTCATTTGGTATAAGCAAATCTTAAATTCAAATGAAAACCACAAGTTTGGTGTATCATTGATGAGATAGAGATAGTGACTAATAAGTATTTAAAGAAGTGCGATAAAAATTGGTTTGTTATCGTTAGGTGATGTGAAGATCCTCTCTTGAAGGAAACTAGCTTACTCAAAGATTTCACTACCTTTGGCGGTGAGTTAGGCAGGTTTTTAGTCAAATTCTTTCGTTTAGGGTCTCAAACGACCATTTGTACTATTTTTGACAGGTTTTATTTTCAATATAAGTCTTCATAAGCACATTTGTTTTTAGTGCTATCTGTGACATTAGTTTTATCTTTTTATGTACTTTTTTCCTAAAATTTTAGGAATTCTATTTTTGGAAATTTTGTAGGTTTCTATTTTTGGTAGCTTTAAGTCTGCTTATATTATATGTTCTAGGGTAAACGAACAGTTACTTATTATATTTTTCAGTAAAAATTTAAAAGCCATCATTGCTCTTTTCCCAAATTTTGAATTCTTGTATAAAATTTTGATTTTTGATGCCAATAATCTAAGAATTCTCATAATCAATATGTGTTCAAGATCACAAACCAAGTATTCGTGCGCGAATTAACGTCTTGTGATAAATCCCTAATTACCTGCTGAGCTATGTTTGCTCCTAGATTAGCAATGGCACCTTATAGACAAGCCAATCAACATCGTGCAACAATGGATAAGATCTATGATAGCAATGATCTAGAATGTGGGATCAGGCAGATGATTGATGAGTGGTCAGATATGGCGTTGGGATGTCATTTGGAGGTAGTTATGGATAGATTGACAGAAAGAATGGGTGCATTGATGGGTAATCAAAATCAGAACATCAACCCTAAACGTGCAAGAAACCCTAATCCAATGCTAGATGCTGATGAGTCAAAGAATGATTTGATAGACTAGACTAATATCTTAAATGAGGTAGGGTTAATGTTACAAATAGTATTTCAATTTTAGTAGAATATGAAATTAGATATCTGAATTTTAAAATTAGTCAATTAAATTGACTTAGAAATTGACCATTTTAGTACCTAGAAAACTTTGAAATTGATCAAATTAGTACTTGAAAAAACTCGATGGAGGTATTACTGGCATACACGAAAGGTTTTTTCAGATATTAAATTGATCAATTTTAAAGTTCAGGTATTAAATTGATCAATTTCAAAATTTAAGTACCTAATTGTATATTTTATCAAAGTTTAGATAATTCATGAGATTATCCATCATATACTGTTCGAATTTATTGTTGCATTAGGTCATATTTGTTTTATACAATATGATTGTTTGTGGAAGTTACTGCTCTTACCAGATGTCATTATTCATCCAATTGTATGATTTTTTGAAGACTTAAGTAACTAAATTTATATTATCAAAAACTTAGCTAATGTTATTAAGAATTCACAATTAGCTTTGTTCGTAGCATAACAAATGTAAAATCAAACAGTTAGGAAGCTAGATTTTTTGCATCTTAGAATGTTTATTTTATTTATTTATTTACATTTTCGTTATAGCATATCTTTTTGTTGATATTTATCTATCAATTTATTGAAAAAAAATTAATACATAAAGCTTATATAATTTTTGTTTTCAATAAAAATGGATTAAAAAATATTTCAATGAAAAATGCTAGTAGAATAAAAAGAGTAAATTTAAATGACTTTTGGTATTCTATAATTGTTTTTTTTATCATAATAACTTTGCATAAAAATACTAAAAAACCATTTTAAATATAAGTTAGTCAATAATTGATCATTTAATAATTTAGATTATAGTAGTAATTATACAAAAAATTTACCAAATCAAGCCATATAATTGATGACACTTACTAACAATAGATGTGATAGGATAAAGCATTTGTAATATAAGTAATGAAATTATTATTTATGGCATACTACTAATAAAAAGTAACAATCTAGGATAACTTATTTAGTTAAATATAGTATTATAATGCGGCCAAAAAGATAGTATTATAAGGAGTGAATTTAAAATTAACTTGGGGTGGTTTCCACCTTAGGTCCTTAGCAGTGGATTTGGACAGGAGAATTAGTACTGGATGATTATTGATGGATGATGAAACATTGAAATTATTTTTATATATGTAATCATCATCATCATCATCATCCTTGTAAAATGTAGATTATTCATGTGTGTCTTGTTTTAGTAGCTAGGGCCTAATTATCATCAACTTTCATAAGATTAAACCAATCATTAAATCTCGCTGCTGATTGTCAACAGTGTCCAACTAAAAAAATTTCAGTGGACCAACAAAAATAGAAAGCAATGTCATAATGCTAAGTAATATATAATATATGTTGAACACGACTTATGCAAATTAAGTTATATGGATGTGGTCGGTTTTGCTTTAATATATTCGCATAATTCAGAAACCGTCAGCATCAAATTAATATATTACCCTCTGGTCCATTTGATCCAATGAGTTCCAATTTCTACATCTTTCGTGCAAGAAACAAACTGAGAAGTCAATTAAATAAAAGAGAGAGAGAGGGAAAGAGAATGAAACAAACTGAGAATCGTTGGTTTTTGTTGGTTTTGATAATTTTTTGTCGTTTTCAAAAAGATTATTTATAAAAAAACAGGTATAAATAAAAAAATATATATTTGTACTCATAGATACATCAAACATAAATAAAAAACAGTTCAAACTTCAAATACAGATAAAATTATATGCAGATCATATGATAAAAGCCAGACAATTGTAAAAAAATACGTCCACTAGTTTGTTAACTTTAAAAGCTAAAAACAGCAATTGGTTCCAGTGTCTTTCACGAACTAAATGTAATTTTAAAACTTGGTAAGGTCAAAGGTGCAAAGAAGTTCCCTAAACTCTCTGTGATTCTTTTGTAAATTTTAAAAAATAATCACTCGCATCTTTAAACCATCAGCAAAATCCCAAAATAGTCACTAAAATATTTATTAGCAACCATAATAGGTTTTAAGTATGATATAATATGTGTGTATATATATATATATATATATATTCCGGTGTATTAATATTAGCAGAGAGTTTGAACATGAAGTCCAATACATGCACTTGAATCAACAGAAGCGTACTGTCATACATACATGAATTAGCCTAATAACAACTAGCAATAGTAAGTTCTTGTATACACAAGAGCAATATGTTTGTTATGTCTATCGTAAATTTAAAATTCATTTTCCAAGCATTTTACTTGTTAATTGGTTGGTCATATGAGCAAATCAGTCCAGTGGACACGAAGTGAAGTTTTGAAAAATTTATAAAATGTATTAATAAGTTTTATTCAACTTCAATCGCAACTACCAACATAGGCACACACATACTAAAGTAGTATATAAAATATTAGGTTGTATTCCTTGGAGACAGTTAGCATCAACCTTACTCATTGTTAATTTATTATCTGGTCAAAGAAAACTAAGTAAAGTATGGTATAAGAAAAGCATGGACTAAACTACAAGTTATCTTACTTATATATACGTTTTCAAGGTAAACTTTATATTATAGGTTTGCTAATGGAAGAATAAGCTTAGGATTTACTCACCAAATCCCTATCATATGATTTTTTAACAAATTCAATTATTTGTTTACTAAGTATACTTGCACTGTCGAATTCATTAAGGTAAGTTGAAGCCTCTTATAAGGTCAAGAACTCCAAATCTAGATTAGACCACTCAGCAACCTAACCTGCATAAAGATTAAAAATCCTTTTATTAAAACTCATTTTAATGAATTCAAAATCAAGTGGCAGAAAGTTTCACTAACCCCATCTCTAGGTGATTCTAAGCAACTTTATTAGGAGCCTAGGTCTATTCAAAAGAACAGTTTTTCAATCTGTGCAGTTGAAATCAAACATGAATTCACATGATGCACTCACAAACTCATGAATTAAGATTTGACCTACTAATTGCAAGTACTTAGACAATATTCAATTAAAACACGTTGAAATCACATGAATAAGATATTGGATTCACAAATCCTAAGTTAAAATTATTATTTCTCTATGGATATGAACATTAAATATAAATTTAGGAGAAACAATATGAAATAAAAATAAATACACCAAATCTTACAAAAACAAACATTAGGTTAAAATGGATTTACCCAGAAAACTTGAATTTCTCGCAAAAAAAAAAGTTCCTATTACTAGAAATTCTTACTCTACTCTATTATATATAAGAAATTTGTTACATATCGTATAATACCATTACTATGTCTGTGTACATTTATTAATATGCATCAGACACATAAATCATAAAGATCTTATCGCTAACATGACAAATTCTTTATAACAATTTTTTTCAAATCTTCATGCGTATTATTTCAAGATAGGGTTACTTTTTGCGGTTAGAATCACAACCTCAAAAATTGGTTGCGGTAGATGCTATGTTTAAGTCATGTGAGGCACCATTTGTTTCAACTTGTATCGTTGTCAGAATTGCAAACGTGATTTAAGGCACAGTTTAGAGTTTTGCCTTGTATTTTTGCCCTCAATTTGTTCCTTAGACATGCGGTTTGATTCTGTCTTCAAATACTATTGTTGTTTTACTTCGATTCTTGTTCAAATAACTTCATTTCTTCTTTTAATGATCTTAAGAGCAAAAGAACAACAATTAAATGACAATAGCACAGATTTATAGGAATTTATTAAATAAAAGATCAAATAAAGCATGTATTTTTGTCAATTGAATAGACTATAAATGGCTTATCCTTAATGCAAACGCAAAGCATTGATATTTGTTTTATGAGTTAAATTATTCCTATTAGATGAAATTGCCTAAAGAACAAAGCCGAACAACACTGATTTCGGTATAGATAAAGCATAGTACTCATCACAACTAGAAATAACATTAGGTTTAATCTAACAATGGATATTCAAATGAGAATTAAGGATCTATTTGGAGTGTCTAATTTTATTATGTATCTTATTTGTATTTGATTTGTTTAATTTTTTTATGAGTAAAAATGTTTTTTTCATCTGTATCTGTTTTTTGACAAATAGTTTATTTAAAAATGATAAAATCAATATGCTAAAACGACCTGAATAAGATGATCCAAACATACCCTAAATTTATTAATACTTCTTGTAATCTTAAATCTAACCAACAAGCTTTCAATTCAAGGCAATCTCTTAAAACATGCACAACATCTTCAGTTTGAATATTGCACCTTAGGCATTTGTAGTCAAAGTTGAAGATATGATTCAAGTTACTTTCTATTGGTAAAGCATTATGGACTGCTCTATAAATAAATAATATACATTTAGGTTTGAGAAGAGATATCATATCCTTTTAAGATTTATATCACCATAATTGTGGAATCGCATCACATGGTGAGTTTGTAGTGCTTCATATAAAACAGAAGGAGAAGGAGTAAGTGAAACATTATTTGAGAAAATGAATTTGATCAAGATGATCATTGTAATATTCTAACTTGTTGGCATTACAACCCATCACGTCTCCTTAACATAGATGGACATGCTAAGGCTATGAAACACTAATCCACAAATAATCAAAACATCTATCTATAATACTTACATATAAAGGGTATTTGTTTGAATCATTTCATAAAAATAAAACTTCTAAATAGTCTTGTTGGCATAAACTAAAGCCAACTTTAAATAAACTTAAAACATAAAGGGAAGTCTTATAAATCAGTCTTAAAGTCATAAAATATATAAAATCTCATAAAGTCTTTAACTTAGTTTAATTCCAAGTCATATGACCTAGACATCAACAGGGAAGTCTGGTGCACTATCGTCCTCCACATACTCCACAAAGACATCAAATCTAAATAATCATAATATACTTAATCTTCACTTGTTTCTGAAAAAGATTAAAAAAATGAGCAAATATCGCCTAATACGCAAACCGCAAACACAAGTGCATGAGACACATCATACATAATCACATACAACCTATTCTAATGCAACAAACACATGTTCTTATTTTTTATAAATAGCCCACAAACAACACAGTCTAGAACCATCTGCAGTCCAGTTCTAAACCTAGAGTTACTCATGACTCCATAAAAACAAGTAGTATAGGAAATAGGTAATATATAAAATATTGGTGTTGAGTACTCCCCACACACCTGGTGTCGTTATCGAACAACTCTTAAACTATCGGAATCATTTCTATGCACGATTCCACTTGGGACAACCTCACACATAGATCATCAGGGTGTCAACATTGGTTTCACAGTCTGCTTGGTCTTTACTAACAGCAGCCAAACATAATCAACAAGCAAATTTAATTAAAAGCCAAATAGATTTAAGTCAATTATCAATTCTAGCCTATAAGCATATACAACAAGTAAGGTAAGATCGTATTTGAATCAATTTCAAAGAACAGAAATCTAAATCTCCAAAACCTTGATCATATGTATAGAATAGATTTCAATATACAACTTCCATAGCATAAACCTAATCTAAATTTCACGTAAAACCCTAATCTTAGTATAGAATTATATACCTACACAATAATTCTCCAAAATTACAAATCTTCACAAACCCTAGAATTTCATTCAATACAACTGAGACAAAAAATCAACAAAAAATCATTTTTATGTAATCATAAAGATCAAGAACATTAAAACTTACCTAGAATTGATTCTCAATCCTTCTTGATCACTAAAAATCCAAATCTCCAAGCTTCAATTTCTCATTCAAAACCAACAAAAAATCCTAAGGAATATGATAGATCCTTTAAATCCTAAAGTAAAGAAATAGATTCAATTACCTTGATCTGGACATCTGGATCTTCCTGGATGCTATGATCACTCACATAGATGATTTTCTAGGTTTAGGAGTGATTTTGAAGAGGATACATAAGCCTAAGATATAAACAAATTCGTGGAAACTCTTTATCTTCTTAACAAGGTACACTGGCAATTTTTAAGCATACATTGGCGGCGTAAACCAAAGGCTGGTTAGTGTAAACGCCAATGCTGGCGACCATTTGCTTTCGGGTCATAATCTGTAACATATAGGCCGGATGTACATTGACAGTATAAATATAAAGGCTGGCGACGTACATACTTAAGGTGGTGGCCTACATAACTTTAACCTAATTTTTCATTTTCAGCACTGGCTTCAACGTTGCCGAAGCCACAGGACATATGCTAATAGTGTTGAATTCTAGGCTGGCGACGTACTTAGACGGCTTTTAGCTACGAATTTCCATCTTCGATTATACTTTTTCCATTTGACAAAACAAACAACTATACTTTATGGTGGACTATAAAAGCTTCTTATAATATATTAAATGACACTTTTACCCTTCTTTATAAATTATTTATCTATATATTACGATCATCATGCAATTTAACTAGACCAAAGTTGTCCACTAGAATGGATGATAAATAAAACCAATCTCCTCATTGTCCCAGAGAATTCGTCAATATAATAATAAAGTACTGTAAGATTTGAACTTTAAAGTAGATAAATAAATTGACGCTTGAATAAGCTATCTTATTGTGGTAGAACTCTTTCAAATATTGAACCAAAAACTTGTATTCTTTCAATTACTAAGAAATTTAACTCTTTTGTCTCTTATTGCTAGAAGCTCATAAGCAAGTTCTTTCTAAGTAAGTGAATCGTTAAATGAAACAATTTTTGCATTCAAAGACATATAATGCTTATATTTTCACTAGCAAAGTGTACTCTATAAGGTTCTTATTTCTTATTTCTTAATCAATATAATGTATTTGTTTTTTCTCTTGACAACCTGAGTACAAGAATTTTCTTGTTATTTGGTCAAGTTGCTAGATTAATTTATTAAGAATAACACAAGACTACATGTAGTAATTGAGTAAAGAGATAAGAACCCATTGGATTAAGAGAGTAAAACTATTTTCGTCTTTATGTCTAAATATCCTATTATCTCACATTTGACACGTGAAGCAACATTGGCTTTAAATGAGAATAGTAGATTTATTCTAGAGAAGCTTTAGCCAAGGGAATCAAATTATCCACAACAAAGATGAGAGAAAGACATGTATGTTCCTTGAAAATGTAACAGCTTCCATTCAGTTGACTAAACCTTAAAATTTATAAGTTTATTAAGGAACTCCATGCGGATGTTAAATAAATAAGATGATAAAGGATCACCTTACCAAATTTCTAATGAGGGTTTAAAAGACTCAAGAAGAAATCTATTAAGCACAACCCATATAGAAATAAGAGAAATACAACTCATGATCAGTTTGATCCAGCTAAGTAGAAATTTTAAACCAGTCAAACACTGATAAATGAAATCCCAGTTCATGCTATCAAATGGCTGATGTAAATCAATTTTTATGGCCATCCAACCAACATAATCGATTTTCTTATTGAAACTATGAATAATTTCTCCCATAAGAATGATGTGGTCAAATGACTTTTTTCCAATAACTACACTTGATTGCAATGGACAAATAATATCCTAGAGATGCGATGGAAGAGTAGTTACCAAAACTTTGATGGCAATCTTGTAAACCATATGACACCAGGGAATTGGGCATCATTGAGCAATTTTGCTTGCCCCCAAGCTGCTTAAGGATAAGGGTTAAAAATTTTTCATTGAGACCTTTGATAACAATGCAAGCTTGGAAAAATGTTAGAGATAAGAGTAGCAATGAAGTCACCTACTTCACTCCAACATAGCTTAAAGAAAAGAGCATGCAAACCATCTTTACTAGGAGCTTTCCACGATCCAATAAAATTTAATGCGCAAAGGATAACTTTCTTATCAACGTTAGGCCAAAGAGAATTTGAAACTTCATTAGAGGAACCCCATGTGGCTCCCTTTTCTAGTTATTATCTCCATGTACTTTCTATATGCAATCCTAACTAAAGTTGACTAAAATATAAATGTTGACTAAATTCAAGTTGAATTTGAATATTAATTTTATCTTAATTAAAGTTGAACAATGTTTTTTTCTTTTTAATAAATCAAGTTTAAATTTATTAGCATGGAAAAAATAGATAGTAAGTTTATGTCCTCTTTATTTCTTTATCATCTGTTTTCTCTGTCTTGTTTAATTTCTTAACACATAGCATCAACAACTCAAAATACTAGATATAGTTGTTAGAAATGTTTATTTATTTTTAAATAGGTAAATTACGCTAGAAGGTATCAATGCTTGTGAGTAAATTTATTCAAGATATTAACATTTTGAGTAATTAAAAAAAAAAAGAATCAAAGTTTTGCAAAGTGAATCAAATGAGACATCAATGTTTCACAAAGATCATTTAAGGTGGCAACGTTTATATTAGTTTTTGATTATTTTTTTTTTTATTTTTTTGAATGGTCAATTATCAATACCTTATTTGATTAAATTTATGAAACTTTAATCTTTCTTTTTAATCACTTGAAACATTGATATTTTAAATGAATTTACCCCTAGAACTTTGGTTCCTCTTTTTAACTATTTGAAATATTGATATCTCAGATGAATTTGTTCCCAAATGTTAATACATTTTAATGTAATTTACCAATTTCTAAATTATCACCATATCTACATTCTATATTAGATGTACACAATGCAAATGAGTTCACAAATTGCTTAAAATTAAGCTTAATTTTTACTTAAGTTTAATTCAAGAATCGTTGAATCAATTAGGGTTTACGCTTCAAAATATTTAACTTGATTAGACCGCAAGCCTAATTGAGGTCAAGTCAAATGTAAATATTAATTGTTCAAGTTGGATTTGAATATTAATTTTATCTTAGTTAAATTTGAAAAATTTTTCTTAATAAATCAAGCTTAAACAAATTTAATCAATTTGATTTTGAGTTTGAGTTTAGCACTGTATTACCTCAATTTCATTACTTACGGTCCAACATTCTATCATATATATACACACACACATACATATGTATATAATAAGAGAGTAAAACATGAGATAAAATCAAATAATTAGTACGCTTTGAAACATGCGATTGATGATGAAACGGAGGAAGACGCATCCCTATAGGCTTGTAATTGTTCGTTCAAGTATAAAATCATATGATGGGCTACTTCTAGGTCACAAAAAGACCAGCATTGCAAGATGCTGGTTGGATCCACATACAACTGGGCTTGGTGTATCTACTTGAGAATGTGGAAGTTCAGGGCTGATATCAGGTCCAAAAGAAGCATATAATCGGAATTTTTTTTTCATTAATGAGATATAGAAAAATATGAAATAAGAGAGTAAGGAAAAAAAAAATTAAATTCAAAAGATGTCATTGTAAATCCCCTAAAATTATAAGATACGGATATTATGTAGACATAATAAAATTAGGAGCATCATCTAATAATGGAAAAAATCTTAAAAGCACAAAGGTGATGATTAGGTCTATTTGGATGGTTGGATTTTTATCTGTATCTAATTTATATCTATAACTTATTTGTATTATATTCATTTAGTCTGTTTATAAGTAAAACTTTCAGTTTTTTATCGGTATCCATTTTTGGACAAACATATATTTAAAAATGACAAAAATGTGATGCGAAAAATATTATCCTAAATCATAACTTATAACAACCAAAACTCGAAGTGGATATCTTGTATTTAACATAAATATTAACTTGCATGATAACAAATTGAATTTTTAGAATATCCAATAGAGTTCTGCACTGATCTGAATTTATCAATACCAGGTACCACCCTGGATTTGCCACCTCCGCATCAGTTTGATCCGTATACATTGTTTGATTTTAACTTGATGTGCGTTTATTTATTGTCAAAATGTAAAGTTTCTGGCTTGATAATTTTTAATTTTTCATTCGATGCCAAAAATGCGTGATATTCCATTGCATAAATTAAGTACAAAGCCCCCGTTATGACTGCAAAGGTATTTAAAGTTGAATTTTTTATTGAGTTTGAAATTTAGACTCAAGTTCCATTATTTAGCTAAATAAGCTTTAACTCATTTACAAAACTCAATTTATTTACAAGTCAAGTTCAAGCATAACTAAGATTTTTATTAAACCTATCAAACTACTATTAAGCTCAAAATTTAAGTTTAAGTTCAAGTTGTTTTGATAGCTCATTTTATTTTTCTTTTTTTCGAACCTAGAATTAATATATTAGAGTTTTCAATATATATACATGTATATTAAATAGAAAATTTTTTATTGCTTTAATTATATGTTTATGTATAATGCATTATAAATATAAAACTCATAAATTTTCTAATGAGCCTGTTAAAAAGCTTGTTCATGAGTCTATTCTCAAACTTGTTCACGCGTTTACTCGGGAGCCTGTTCTTGAGTCTAAACCAACCTGTTCATTAGCTAACTTGCAAGCCTAAATTAAAGTTTAAACTCAGCTTGATTAAATAAATAGGTTTCATTTCAAGCTTGAACGCAGTTCGTTGACTAATAAGCTTAAGCTAAACCGAGTTTGAATAACTTGTGAGCAATGTAGCACATTTGCAATGGTAGACCCCATATTTAATGTAACACAGCATATGCAGATAGACATTTCATGATCGGGATTGGAATGGGCATTCCAGGCTTTAAAACGTAGGATCCTTTTCATGCCATTAAATTATTGAAAAAACAGAAAGAACAAAATTCTTCAGCAAATTCAGACTTGGCTATATCACAATTCTTGAAGCCTCACTAGGGCAAAAATGTGTTCTTAATAATACATTAAAATAAGACAAGTATACTAGAGAATTGCATATACATATATTTGTAAATCTTTCCTTTTTTTTTTTTTAAACTTTATAATGCTATAAATTGAATTTTCGGAATTTACTATAATAAAGAAAGAAGCTGTCTTAGAGGTACAAGGGTAGATTTTAGAAGTAAATTTTTTTTTTCTCCAAATACCATCCTATACAACTTTTGATATCATAAGGCATAAGTCACCATCGCATACACAATATTATGTTGAATATTTTTCTCCAATATCCACTGGTAAGATTATGGAAATTTATATTAGTTTTTTAGTTGACAACTCAAAATGGGCATGAATTAAGTTTGATTACAATGTTGAATCAATTTTAGATATTAATTAATAAATGAATGATTAAATAAACAATAAGCACTAAAAATTGAAGTAATAGGGATAGAGAGACATCAAGTTTGAATTTAATATATAGTTCGACTCAACTCTTTGCCTCTAACAAACATCACTCAACTGTGG
The DNA here is from genome assembly GCA_024138025.1 of Combretum micranthum. Lineage (NCBI taxonomy): Eukaryota > Viridiplantae > Streptophyta > Magnoliopsida > Myrtales > Combretaceae > Combretum > Combretum micranthum. Next base: position 912,362 of record JAMXBD010000346.1, read on the forward strand.
AATACATATACGATTTTATTATCCACAAATTAGAGTAGTAGAAATATCAGACTGTATTTATTTAGACACGTGGACCAATAGTTATAAAGACACGTGGACCAATAGTTATAGAGTTTCTGTTATTCTGTTATGTATATATACAACATTTTGTACAGCATGAATGAATTGAATAAAAATAGAAAACTTCCAAAATATTTCTCTCTGTTTTTCCTCTTTGTGTATCTCTCTCGACAAACATCAGTAAGTTCCTCTTCTGCAACTTTTCATTTCATAACTTCAAGATGGTATCAGAGCCTGAAATGGTTAGGAATTCTTTGTTTTCTTGTGATCTCTGCAACACGTTTCTGTTATTCTGTTGATTTTGATGGATATTGGTGAAATTCTAATACAACAAGAATGACTTCGAATAATTCTCGATCTGGTAGTGATCCTTTCTTTTTTAATTCATCGGATAGTCCAGGATTGATTCTTACGAATGTTTCTTTTACTGGATCTAATTTCTGAGTGGAGTCATCAATTAAGCTAGCATTGAGTGCTAAAGCCAAACTAGGGTTCATTGATGGATCACGTTCTAGACCTATTTCTGATACAATTAATGAAGAACTTTGGGATCGTTGTGATTCAATGGTTAGGTGTTGGTTATTAAACACCATAGATAAGGAACTTGCTCGGGGTTTTGTATATGCGCAATCTACAAAGGAATTGTGGACTGATATTTCTGAATGTTTTGGCATGTTAAATGGACCATCGATATATCAACTGCAAAATCAGATTGTTAATGCTAAACAAGGGACAACTAGTGTGACAGTGTATTTTAATAGACTCAAAAGACTTTGGGATGAAATGAATGATGTGTGTTGTATGCCAATTTGAACCTGTAGAGCAATTGTTCAGTGTGAGTGTTCCTTATAGCAGAGGATGTCAGAACTTGATAGTCGAACTAAACTAGTTCAATTTCTTATGGGGTTGAATGAAGTCTATGATACTACTCAAAGTCAAATATTATCAATGGATCCATTACCATCAGTAAATAAGGCATACTACCTTATTTACCAGATTGAGAAACAAAAGGAGATTACTTCAAGTTCTGTCATGATAGAGGATGCATATGCTTTCGTTGTTAGACAGCAGCAGCAGCGGAAAGGAATGTATGATGATAAAAGGGATCGAAGGAATAAGTCTGCTAGAATTGTTTGCACCTATTGTAAGAAAAATGGACATACTGTGGATCAATGTTTTGAGATTATTGGCTTTCCAGATTGGTATAAGTCTGGACAGAATAAACGATATTCCAAGATGGCAGCACATGTTGATGGGAAGTAGTGTGTTTCTGATACTCCACTTGAGACAGACGTGAGTGCAGGGAGTGTGGCTAACAATAATCAACTCGTGATAGAGATTTGTCAATAGGTCTTACGCATGATAAAAGAGAAGCAAGCTGAAGAGGGGAATCATGTTTCTTATATGGCTTGCTCAGGTAATATTTTGGCTTGTGCTTCTTGCTATATGACTTGTAGTGATAAGTGTTCTTGGGTTGTTGATACAGGGGCCACAGATCATCTATCACCTTGTCTGCATTTGTTCACAAGATTTTCACATTACCCAAACCAATTCAGATAAAGATGCTGATGGAGTACAAAATTAGTACACCAATCTGGTCATATTAATCTCAGTTCCATATAATCCTTTTTAATGTGCTTTATGTACTGAGTTCACTTGTAACCTTCTATCCGTACACAAATTGCTCATGGATAATAAACTTTTAGCCATTTTCACTCCACAACATTGCTTGTTTCAGGTCCAGGAATCTAAAGAAATTGTTTTTGAAGCAAGTTGTCAAAGAGGACTTTATGTACTTCGTCCACAACAGTCATCCTTGAATTCTTGTTGTTCAGCTGAACAATCTTTTGTTTCTGCTATCAATAAAAATGTCATGAATCTTTTACATAATAGGATGGGACATCTTTCCGTTTCAAAGATGCGGCAAATGCCACTTTGTAAAGACATGAATTTTTTAGATTTCTATTGTGATTCATGTATGCTTGGTAAATCACATCGATTGCCATTTCCGTCTAGATCAACTAGTTTTACACATGCTTTTGATTTGTTACATATAGATATTTGGGGTCCTTATAATACCACTTCTCTTACTGGTGCAAAATTTTTTCTTAGTATTGTGGATGATGCTACTAGAGTTACTTGGACTTACTTAATGATCAATAAAGCTCAAACTTTGCAAATATTGTCTACCTTTCTGCCCTTTGTTAGAAATCATTTTCAAGTTACTCCAAAATATGTTCGTACCGACAATGGCATGGAATTTTTTTCCAACGAATGTCAGGCCTTATTTCATAAATTTGGTATTATTCATCAAAAGACTATACCTTATACACCACAATAAAATGGTGTTGTTGAGAGGAAACATCGACATTTACTCGAGACAGCTCGAGCTCTTCGTTTTCATGCAAATTTACCCAAATTGTTTTGGGGAGAGTGTCTTTTGACAGCAACTTTTCTTATCAACCGCATGCCAATGCAATCTCTAGAGTGGAAGTCACCTTATGAAATGTTGTATCATCTACCTCCTTCATATGACATTTTAAAGGTTTTTGGTTGCTTATGTTACTCACTGCTCATCCTAAATCTAGGGATAAATTTGAAGCTAGGGGTCGGAAATGTGTATTTGTAGGTTATCCTTCAAGTCAAAAGGGTTACAAACTTTTTGATCTAGATACTCATAAACTTTTTGTTAGTCGAGATGTTATTTTTCTTGAACATGTTTTTCCTTATTCTTCTCAACATGTTGAATCTCCAAATCACATATTAGATATGTCTTGTCTGTTTCCTGATAATCCTCTTCCTGTTTCTATTGAACATGACATTTCATCTTCCTCTTCATCTGTTCAATTCCTTCTGATTCTCTTCGAATCAGAAATCTGTTTCACACAATCATCACTGTATCTCATTCCACAGAACAGGTTTTGCGAAAGTCTGACAGAATTAAACATAAGCCTAAATGGCTTCAAGAATTTGTACATAACGTCACTCGTGACAGCTTGTCTTCATCATCAATTTCAGGTATTTCTTCTTCTTCTTTGCCTAATCCATACCCTTTATTTCAGTCACAACATTTTTCATGTTTTCCTTCCAATTACATATGTTCTTTGGCCAATGTGTTTGCAATTAAAGAACCTAGGAACTACAAAGAAGCAAAACAAGATCCAAAATGGATTGAAGCCATGAATCAAGAACTATTGGCTTTAGAACAAGATCAGACTTGGATTCTTACTTCTTTGCCACATGGTAAGAAGCCCATTGGCTCAAAATAGGTTTTCAAAGTCAAATACAAACCCGATGGTTCTATTGAGCGTTATAAAGCTCATTTAGTAGCTAAAGGTTACACCCAAATTGAAGGAATCGATTATACACACATGTTTTCTCCTATTGCTAAACTGACCTCTGTTCGTGTTGTTCTTAGTTTGGCTGCTATGAGGAATTGGCATGTTCACCAACTTGATGTGAACAATGCTTTCCTTCATGTTCCTTGATGAGGATATATATATGACTCCACCTGATGGTTATTCTTTAGCAAAAGAAGGGCAAGTTTGCAAGCTTGTTAAGTCTCTTTATGGACTTAAACAAGCTTCAAGACAATGGAATATTGAACTCAGTCGGTTTATTTTAGCACAGGGATTTGTGCAGTCCAAGTCTGATTACTCCATGTATACTCGGCTCAATTCGAATGGTTTTCTGGTGCTTTTGGTTTATGTGGATGATCTTTTGATTGCTGGTGATTCCCTTGTCGATATAGCTCTTATGAAACAAGCTTTACACAAAGCTTTTACCATTAAGGATCTTGGAGAATTCGTTTCTTTCTTGGTATCGAAGTATGTCGCTTGTCCAATGGTTTTCTGTTGAATCAACGCAAATTTGCCTTGGATATACTAACAGATTCAGGACTCATGGCTAAACCAGCAACAGTCCCTCTTACTCAGGTGTTTCTCTTACTCATGATACAGGACAGCTTCTTGAGGATCCAAGCCAATATCGACGCATAGTAGGTCGTTTTCTTTATCTTAACATCACTCGTCCTGATTTGTCTTTTGCTGTCCAAAAGCTTAGTCAGTTTGTTTCTCAACCCCGAGTTCCACATTTACAAGCTGCTTTTCAAGTGTTGCGTTATGTCAAAGGAACAATTGATGTTGGACTTTTCCTTTCTAGCCAAAGTTCCTTTACATTGACGGGTTATTGTGATGCTGATTGGGGATCATGTTTGGATGATCGACGATCTTTATCTGGTTTTTGTGTGTTTTTGGTGATTCACCTATTCTTGGAAGTCCAGAAACAACCGACTGTTGCCACTTCTTCTGCGGAGGCTGAATACCGAAGTATCGCTTTTCTTACTAAAGAGTTACTATGGTTATCTTATCTGTTGAAGGATTTAGGAGTCATCTTGCCTTTGCCCATCTCGATTCGTACTGACAGCAAATCTGCCAAGTTAATAGCAGAAAATCCTTGTCTTCATGGGCATACCAAACACATCGATTTGGATATTCATTTTGTTCGTGATCATGTGTCTTCTGGTTTTTTGTCCATTGAATACATTCCCTCTTCTCTTCAGTTAGCTGATTCACTTACTAAAGCAGTGCGAGAAGCTTCCCTGTCCACTTTTGTTTCCAAGTTGGGTATGTCACCATGGCCAACTTGAGGGGGGGCATGTAGACACGTGGACCAATAGTTATAGAGACACATGGACCAATAGTTATAGAGTTTTTGTTATTCTGTTATGTATATATACAACATTTTGTACAGCATGAATGAACTGAATAAAAACAGAAAACTTCCAAAATATTTTTCTCTGTTTTTCCTCTTCGTGTATCTCTCTCGACAAACATCAGTAAGTTCCTCTTCTGCAACTTTTCATTTCATAACTTCAAGAAGAGTGGCTCTAAAGATTATACATGTTTTTCACACTTTACGTTGCATAAGCATAATGCACTTTCTCACAATATTACCAATGAAGAACACTAGCACTATATTTAAGGTTCATAAACTTTTGCAAAGTATGAATATTAAGTACAAAGTTTAACATAGAAGACAAAGTAATGTGCAAGTGATAAACTCTATCAACTCAAAAAATTTGGTTTAGTGTATGCTTATGAGCTTGAGGCCAAAAATATTGCTACACGTCCATCCTCCTTCATTTAATGTTTAGATCCCAATTGAAATATTCGAAAAAAATTACTACAGACATGATTAGAAAAACCTCATATGAAACGTCTTGATACCTTTTCCATTCTCTCATTTGAAGGACTTCAAAGAAAAAAGTGGGATACTAAAATTTATGGAAAATGACCAACCCATGGATGGAAAGATTCATGAGAAACTCTTATTTTTTATATTTTGATTAACCATTAGGAAATTTTTATTAATCGATGGTATTCTGTCATAGGAAATCAAAGAAAAGTAAAGGTGATCATGAGATTATTGAAGGTAATCTTATGTCATAAAGAATTCGATAGTATCATAGATATATTTCTCACAAATATATGTACACTATTGTAGTAGATCTAGAACAATGATTTTAAAGTTTCACTTGGTAAAAAATCTTGATGGTGAACCAAGTTCTTGATTTAAGATAAGGAATCTAATAGGCGATCTTATCAATTGTAGAAGATGAGATTGTTTATGTGATTAGAGAATTAATAATTTTGCTAGGAATTGACTTAAAGTTGAATTTAAGAGAAATCAAATTCAATATATGAATTTAGTGAATTGAGTTGTTAAAAATCAAAATTTGGAAGAAAAGATGCATAGGTACACCCTGAAAACACTCTTAAATCACAATAAGAAGGAAACAAAGGCAATTTATGACATATAGACAATCGAAGAAGATGGTCAAACTAGGCCAAAAGATTTGCCAATCGACTTAATTTGGTTGTCTATCACCAACCACAGATCCAAGCCAATCACTTTTGGTTAACCTCCCTTAATCAACCATTACTCTAGGAACTTACCTTAGTCGATAAAGATCAACTTGAAATACCTATACACTAAATACATTCGACCCAAACTGAAAAATCTAAGGAAAATAATGAATTTAACTAACTTTACGAAAGGGAAATTAATATTTAAGTGAAGTGATCTTCCTTAAGAAAAAGTTTCTAACACTAGCTTAATTATTTTTGTGATAAGATTTTAGATTCAGCTTACTTTAGCTACCATACACGTGTATGTATATATATATTTGTTGGTTGTGCTTGTAGGTTTAGTGAAATTAACTTATTAATAAATATTTTATTTACTAAATAATATGCTTATCTAGTGTTTGTGTTGCTTTGAGAAAACTATTTCTTGAAAATGTTGGAACACATGGGATGTGTTTCATAAAGCATTAGGAAACCTGTATTGATCATGTTATTTTTGTTTTAGATCCTACACCATTGATACCTATGCCTATTTTTGTACTCTTAGAAGCACCCAATGAGGTAAAAGCTTGATTCTGTGTTCTAGGATCAAGTAGGTGGGTCTTGTTTTTATAAAACTTTTGTTATGATGGCATGTCTAGAAGTTCTCATTATTTTAAAATTTTAGGTTTAAGAGTTTGTTTCAGTTGATTTCTTTATGTGACAACTAATATCATATACTTAATTAAATTTATACTATGTTGAATTAGATTATGTGAGGTATGAATAATGTGTGCTTGTATGCAACATTTCATACTAGACATTTCTTGTTAACTCTTATTTTTCAAGGTATTGACGTTGATAAGATTGTTGCTACTATTTGGCTTGTGGTGTATAAATGGGAGATGGGGCTTGCATTACAAAAAAACTACAAAGAGGCCCTATTTTATTTCTTAGGTTAAATGTGACAATCTGAAATTCATGATGTTAGACTTGGTATTTTGATTTTTACAAAGTTCTCGCATATAGCTTACATAGTAAAAATCTTGGTGGACTTATTATACTTGATAGAATTTTTGGTTCTATTGTAATTTGAGAATGATTAGCCTTCTTATAACAATGTTAATAGTTGTTTCTACTACTACCATTTGGACACCACATGCCACATGGACTACCGTCCAATGTAGAATTAAATTTCTATTGTTTGCATGACACTCACATTAATAAAGATGACAATTAATGAATAAAAATTTATTGAAAAGTTGAGCAACTCAAACAACACACTCCAAATGAGTTGCTATTTGTGCACTATTTTAATGGTCAATTTGACACATTATGAAAACTTTAATTCTATTTACTGTGAGTACCTTCTGAAGTATAGTCTAGACCAATGTTAAGTTCAAGTAGAATCTATAAAAATTGAATAAGAGTATTTTCAAAAAAAAAAAAATAAATAAGTGTGTGTATATACCCATTCACTTATACTTACATTCCAAATCCCACATATTTATATCTTTGAATTTAAATATCAACTTAAATTATCATTGCAAATCAATCATAATTGGATTTTACCTACTTAAGTTTGAATTTAGAGGTTAATTTGATTTAATTAAATATATTTGGTCCCATCAAAATCATTTATAAACCTATCAATCCAACAATTTTTTATCTTAGCAGATTGATAAGGAGCGACATAAGATTACTTTAATGGATATAATTATTAGAGCGTCGGCATTTCCGATGTAAATGCAATTGATCTACTTTGAAATTTAATGTTGAGGAGATAATTGTAACACGTTTCACAGTGTACGACTGAACACGCGTGTCATTGCAGGGCCACTTAAGTATTAGCATCTAGGCCTATTGCTAGCATGTGGATACTTTGCTCTTAAGAAAGATATTATTTGTCTAGCAAAAGGCCGATTGGTTGACCAAAGTGAAGTTTGAGTTGAATGAAGTTGGATATTTTCCTTTTTTTTTTAATTGTTCTGGTTTCCACTATTATTATTATTATTATTATTATTCCCCCCTTCTTTTGTGTTTTGTCCAACTAATTTTTTGGCTTAATTTTAATTGCAGTTTTAAATTTATAAGTTGGTGTTTAGGATTTTAGCTAAGAATACTTATATTATTGGTGAGTCATTTAGTATGAATTTACACGAGTATTAGATTGCAAGATAACCCTATAAATTTCGGCCAATAATTTATTTGATTCAATCTGCCGAGGAGACTGTAAAAGAGTGTGGTTGTGGTACTTGATAATGAGTATTTTACGGTACCATCAATTCATGATGATAGCTTGTTTTTTTTCTATTGCTGTTACCATATATATATATATATATATTTGTGTGTAAGTACACATAGCTATGTGTATATATTTATTTGGACCAATATCATAAGTAGTATCTGGATATTAGCAAAATACATAATTATGTATCTAAACTTTGAAATTGAACAATTTAATATCTGAATATGCTAACCAATATCACGAAGATAACGTTCATGTGCATAAAAAATTGATCAATTTTTGAGTTTGAATACTTAATTATTATATTACATGTTTTATCAAAATTGAGTATTATTTACAATATTAATCCTAATTATTATCATTACTAACCCTGCCAGATCTTTCACGTGAAAATGTTGCTTAAATATCTTCTATTTTAGTTGTATCTTTCATTTGTATGAGTGGCTTTCGGTCATTCCCATTACGTAATCGTTCTTTAATTTTTCAGTGCGCCAATAATTAAGATACACTTAGCTTGCTTGGTCCAATCCCATGGTGTGCGTGATTTAGTGCGGATTTGGATCCTCTTCTAGCTACTTCTACTCAATTTTCCATTATTTACGATGAATGTTTGATATGGTTTTGATCTTTAAAATATTTTATATGAGATTATTGTACTATCACTGACAATGTTGCTGTCATAAATGAGTAAATTGAGGAGGAAAATATGATTAATGGATCTTTCTAGTTGTTGAGGACTCATGAAGATGCACAATACACGTTTGTAACATAATTTGTAATTGATGAGTGTAAAATCAACGACACCTTTTGCGATGGAATGAATTAGAAAGAGTAGAGTTTGAAAGAAAGGAATTAGTAAAGAATCATTCTATGTGTTTTTGGATAGTAAAAATAGGAAGATAGATAGAATCTTAATTATTATAAATAAAAATAAGATATAATAATAAATTTGGCTAAAAAATGATATAATGATAAATTACTTTCTTTTCTTCTATTAGACAATCATTCCATGTGTTTTTAGATAGTAAAGGAAAGACGATGGATATAATCTTAATTATTGTATATCACAAGAAATACTTGCATATCACACATTGGGCAAAAGTTATTTATTTATTTATTTTTATATTATAAAAAATGTAAAGATTATAAAAAAAAATTACCAAAATACTAATACCATGTCACATCTTAAAGATGCGATACTATATTTATATGGGTAATTACATGTTCTAAATGCGGTATATAGCAATGTACACAAAATAATCTTATAAAGATGTCGTGTTTTGTACATACAAATACACATAAATAATTATACCAGTATCACATGTTTAAAATGCAACACTCTTATAAATCTAAATATGGATCTTTAATATGTGATACTACAATGATATTTGTATAATTAATTTTGTCTAATTGATATTTATTACAATTTTTTTCCATGGATCAGTAAACAATAATTTTTCTCAAATAAAATTTTATTTATAATTTCCACATGGTCTATCATCAAGTAAAAGATTATATAAAATTTCTCGTTATGCTAATGTGAGTAGCATATTGTAGAACTATTCTTAAAAATAAGAAAAGCGTTATAGTAGCCCTTTTCATTAGTTAGTATTGGCGTTGCAAAAGAAAGGAATAACATTGTATTGTGGATGTAAACAAGGCAGGAAATCTAAAGGATATTTTTCTTAAAATGGCCAAAATGAAATTCAAAATCAAACTTTGATATAGATTAATTTAATTAGATTATTTTATAATGCCACCTTGAATAAATTAGAATACAATAAAACTGAAGAAAAAGAGAAATTAAATTTGATAAAAAAAATTAATTAATTTAATAATTAAATAATTGATAGAAAAAGAAATAAATAAATATAATTAGATAAAAAAAGCTTTTTCTTTATATAATTTTGATAATTTCTTAAAAATTTGGTTAAAAAAAAGATAGAATGGTAATTACTTTCATACCACTAAAAGATAATAATTAATTTTTAAAAAAAGGATATAGGAGTAATTTAAAATTTCATTTCCCTCTTGTTGGTCGATTCCATTTCCTTCATTATTCTCTTCATTTTGGTGGAGAAGATGCTAGAACCTGAAGAAAATATTACATATGAAGATCTTCTTTATCAATAAGTTACTTAACATGCCACATTAGTATCTTAAGCGGTTATCCCTATTAAGAAACTCACTACTTTATCCATGAGTTACCTAGGAAGTTACTTAACATGATTTTTTAAAAATTTTTATAGGTCCCACGTTATATAAACTACACCAACTAATGTAAAAAATATATATATATATATATGAGCAACTCACTTTTGGATTGCTTAGCATGCAACCAACCAAATCTAAGTAATCCCGTTTATTGGTTAAGTAACTTTATTGGAGTTGCTTGGCACGGGAATCTATACTAAGTAACCCTTTATAAGAGCAACTTTAACAATGAGTTCCTTATAGAGTCACTTAAAGTGCCACATCAACAATTTGAGCAACACTTATTGTTACGCAACTCTACACTTTATTCATGAATACTTCAAAAGAGTTGCTTAGTATTTTTTTAAATAATTTTTAAACAATTTTTCACTTTAAGTGAGTTGAGAAACTCACTTTTTAAGTTACTTAATTAAGCAACTTTGATATAGGTTCTTACTTACTATATTAGTAAAATGGAGTTGCTTTGCTTAGGTTCTTGTGCTAAGCATTCCAATAAAGATGGTCTGAGTTGCTTAGCCAATAAAGCGAGTTGCTTAGTTTTGGTGGGTTGCTTAGCCAAGCAACCAAAGTAAGTTTCTTAGGTTTTTTTTTTATTTTATTTCATTTTTTGTACTTTTGATGTTAGTTGTAAATAATTTATGTAATGTGGGACCTATAGAAATTTTAAAAAATCATGTTGAGTAACTTCTTAAGTAACTCATGGATAAAGTAGTAAGTTTCTTAGTAGAAAGAATTGCTTAAAATACTGAATTGGTATGTTAAGTAACTTGCTAAGTAACTTATTATTAAAGATCGTCTTACATGACTTTGTTTGCTTAGCATAGGTTTTTTGCACCAAGCAACTCTAATAAAATTGCTTTAAGTGATTGACACGGGATATTGCCAATTACAATGCGAAATTATATATTAGAAAACGGCCGTCGTCCTCCATTAGATATAATCGTTACATCCTATATCTTTGTAGATCATGACTATATCGATTGAGAAGATGGAAATATGAGACAATAAAAATCCAATTCATGAATATATAGAGTAAGATATTATTTCTAAAATATCAAAATTGTACTTTCCGGAAAATTTTGTCATCTCAAAAATTCTCTTTAAATCCTCATATTTTTTATTATTTCTGTATGAAATTATCTTTTTTTATTTTTTTTCTTTTTGTAGTTTTTTTTTGGCAATATTTTTGTTTCTTTTTCTTTATAAAGCATGTTAAAATTATTTTTTAATTTTTTTGGAGACAATATTTTCCTTTTCTCTTTATAAAATTATTGAGAAATTTTTATTATGTATTTTCATCACCAGTCCGAGAGAAGTAAACTAATTGAGTGGAGGTAAGAGTGCTCTTAAAATAATCCAGTGTCGTCGTATTGTTTCTGAATCCTTAACTTTGCCTAATTAGCTTCTTGGCCACATCCTGGCAAAATGGCCAGAATATACACTCATCAATAGTGATAGCATATATTTTGTTGTCATTATAATAAAATTAAGAGCTAATCAGCAATGTTTTGGAAATCTAATTAACAAAAAATCAAGTTGGATTAAAGATGGTAGTAAGTTTCGAAAATATATTATATATGCAACAATATATCTTCGATTCGGAAATTTTTAATGCTTGTTATGATACTCTAGTGGCTATTTTGTTAAAGATTTGATTAAAATTCTCATTATAAATCACAAAACACAAGAGCAATAAACCTCTAGAGGGTGGGGGGTGGGGTGGGAAATGCAACACATAAAACTTGATATGAGAAAAACCTTAAAAGCAGTAGAATTAAAAGGATTCACAAAAATTTGAAAATGGACTACCAATATAACAAATCAATACAACAATTCTCACAATCTCTACTATATAACAAGACTTTCTCTATAATCGAGCTTCCTTACTTTAACCTGGTTTTACCTATGAATATTATGTATAATCAAAGAAAGTCCAAAACCCTAATTCAACAAAGAAAATATTGTATTAATAAGAGAATAAAAAAAAAAAAAAACTACCAAGCAACCCATTACCATAGAAGTTGATCACAATACTAAACCATTCTGCTACACCAATTGAAATTAGGCACCAAAAAAATACAAATTGAGAAACCATAAACAACCACTAATCTTAGCAGTTGCTCACAACATGATTCCAACCAAAACCCTACCAACACGCTGGTTGATCACATCAAACACAATCCATCATAGTTTCTTTGCAATCCAACACCGAATGCCCAATTGATCATTGCTCCATCAAAGCATGCCTTTTGTCTTTATACATTTATTTACCTATTTTTACTCTAAAATCCGTGTCTTATTTTTTAGATTTTAATTTCATACACAACTCAAAACTAGTTGTGAAGGATAAAGACAAATTATGCTTTTCCAGTACTTTTTATATAGTAATAAATAAATTTGGGTTTGAGTAGGGTGGAGAAAGTTTTCATAGCCACTTTTTAAAAAATCAAGCCTTTTCATCAGCCCATAAAAGCATCATGACGAACTATAGTGTTTGACTTTAGCCACTCTAGATCTTTACATTCATTATTAATACCGGCATATACCTATATGTTATATAAAATAAAATTTTGATATACATATATCACAAATAAAATGCAGGTAATAATTTTAAAACTTATCCATTGGATTTGTTTACGTAAGAATATTTTATTGGGATTTATGCATACTAGGTGTAAGATTTATATGATGCATAATATTTTATTTTTTCTCAATGAAGAAAGATTTTATATGCCTATTTTCTAATATTTTCTGTATATAACTTACAGTGCACAAATTATGAAAAAAAATCTAGAGAAAAAGTATTACTTTTTGCTGATGCAATTATTTGTATCCCCAACAAATAGACAATGAGTGGATTTGCACACTTTGCTAAAATTTGTGGGCAGCCATCATTTCAGCAAAGACTTTGCACGAATGGAAATTCTTTCTTTCGGTGTCACTAAAGAAGAGCCACATCATGCCATGTGTATTGGTCTTCACAAGTCCAGTTTTAATTATGTTTTAGCAGCTTGCATATGACCTCAAAATCTTAAACACGTTGATATCATAGTGTAGCAATGTGTATGAAATTTGATTCAAATCGCTAAGTGAAATTTCGGGGGATAAAGAAAATGCCAGGTTAAATACCTAAAATCGTGTGCTAATTCGAAAAACTTTATGGAGTTCATTTATATCAGCTTGATAAATCAGAGTACATGTAAATTTTATTACTAATATAAAATTAAGGAAAAGTACAAATTATTCCCTTAATATTTTAATTTGACGTGAACTTTCCTCATAAACTTTCAAAATACACTTTTGGACCTTTTAAGATTCCAACGTTAGAATAGTTAAAAACAATTGATATTTTTTATGAACATTTTGAAAACTTAGGGATATATCCACATATAGATAAAAGTTTGAGTATAATAATTTGCAATTCTATTTTGATAGAAAATGATAATTTTCTTTTAATCGTGTCAATTTTTAAAAGTTTAAGGAATCTAAAAGTGTATTTTAAAGTTTAACAACTAAAGTTATTAAATATTTTATTAGGTAGATGAGAATGGCTATCTTTTTCAATATGAATGCAATTAAATGTCTTTACTTGTGAATTAAAAATCATGTGTTCTTACTCCTTTAAATGAGGAATTCTGAAAGTGAGACCACAGCAGCTACCTTATGGACAAAAGACAGGAAGGAAAAATTTGAAAAAGGCAAAAAGTCGTGTGTTGCTTCATTGGTTCTGACTTAACTTTTGGTACGGTTTCGTTTCAGAAGGAGAAGTATTAGGTAAGAGCGGCCGGTGTCTAAGAAATCTAATTTACATCACTCAGGTTTGCATGTCAATCATTGAGCTTTCTTAATTGCATTCTTCAAAAATGATGTAGGATTGGGGATTGGACCCATAAGACCGAAAATTAATAGTTCGTTCATTTGATATAAATAATTATTCATTTTTTTCTCGTTGGATGTAAAGCTAATATTATAATGTTCACTTAAAAGGAATGATAATTTATAATGAATTACTATTGCATGAAATGATAAATAGTAATTCATATTTCTAATCCATGAATTATGATCTATTTTTTTAATTTTGTCATAAATATCTTTATCTTGAAATTAACACCTTACAGTTATCCTCTCTTTGTAATAAATACTAAGGACATTATAGATATTTTACTTTTTACTTTACTTGTTTTACTTTTTACAGCAAGTGAACTCTATTACATTCCTTTTGAATTAGAATTCTATTCTTCCCTTATTCTATTCAGCGAAGTGAATGGGCCGTAAATGGTAGATCATACGTCAAACATACTTATACATCACATTACGTGATTGAAGGGTTTATCAATAAATTACTACTTAAGGATAGCAAATGTAGTAGAAAAATTTTATATTTTCTTAGAAAGTAGGAGATTCATATATAATTTGACACACCCACAAATAAGAAATCATTATAAAATTGCAGCTTTAACCTCAAATTATGCTGATCTTTAAGAGAAAATCTACTGAGTATTGCGTAGCACATGTATGTTCAAGTATATGTAGTTAGAAACCATGAAATTCTTGCAAGGACTGAAGCACAATTGACAAGTGTGGGCCTAATTATTGAAAATCTGTTAATACCGGCATGGGCCAAAATTTCCATGGTCCAGTGAATGTGATTCTCAATAAATCGGCTCATATATTCACCACACACGCTCCTAGGTTTCGACCGTAGGCCGGCGGAGGACCATTCCCAATAAATTGAAATTTCTGTCTTTGTGATTTTTTTTTTTTTTCTTTTTGGACGGAAAATAATTATCTTTTTTTATTATTCTAATTTAACTAATTAAATTCTCAGAATTTTAATTAATGATAATCGAAAATTTAATCACTATAAGAAGCCATGGTCTACAGCATTTGGCCAACATGTGAAAGTCATGTCTAAATTCTACAATATCGGAAACATGGGTGGGTAACAAGATAGTGGAAATAGTGCTACATAAATAAATAGAACTATTTCCGGTTGCATACAACGACAAATTTTTTTAAAAAAATTATATATATTTATGGAATAGTGTGAAAAATGGGAAATAAAGGTGGTCAGGATTCAGTAATGGTATTTCAACGTTTTAGTGGAGGGAGTATGAAATTTGCCAAACCTTTTCAAGAAAATCTTCCATCATAGCCAATTCAGGGCCACACGATCCTTACTGCAAAATTTCCACTATTCCATTATTTGATATAGGAAGTCGCATTAGACAAGATTTTGTGGAGTCCATAAAATCTTCTTCTCTTTTGAAAAATGTTAACTCAGGCTTCTAAATTTTATACTAAAATTTAATTTAATATCTAAATTTTAAAGTGATGCATTTAATACTCCATCAATTTTTTGTAGCTATTTTTACCATATCATTAACATAATTTAATCTATTTCTTGATAAAAAAAAAAAGTCAGTGCATTAGTGTTGTATTAGTATAATAGTAAAATCTTCATGACAAGCTATCTTTTTTATGTCAGCAAACAACAAATGGTATTAAAAAAATAGTAATAAATAGTTTACTTGGGTATTAAATCCATCACTTCAAAATTTTTGTATCAAATTAAATCTTTTTACAAAATTCAGTACCAAGTTTAATATTTACCTTTCATTTTACTAGATTGGAAACTTGCGCATTGATTAATTTGTTTTTATAATTATTTTTTTCTAAATTGGCATAATTTACAATATATTGCAAGTCCATAAACCTACACGACCAATCTCCATACAAAAAAATACACAAATGAGATTTCGTAAATCATTGTTGTAAAAATTATGATTTTACATATACAATTTTAAAAGCTTATGATTTTGTCGACTTTAAATAGTTAGTTTACATATAAAATCACCTTTTTTTTTATCTTTTTATAAAGTTAGGTAAAATTGCAAATTTGCACATTATACTAAATAAAATTTTACATTATTAACCAAGTTTACCAACTCTACTATTAGTCAAATGGGTTAAAAATAATATATATATATATATATATTTGGCCATTTTTTATGTCAAATATATACATGAAGCATTCTAGATGAGTGAAAAGGTTTAATTCCTTTCAATGCATAACTCTTTTCAATTAAAATAACAAAATCGAACTTAGTTTTGACTTTTATGTATTCTTCTGTTCATATATATTAAATTATGAATTATGAATTAAGAATTATTTATAGAAAAAAAAACTTAATTTCCTCAATTTTTTGTTTTTACATTAATTATACATTTCAACTTTCTAATAACCACCTTAAGCATATTTATAAGTTTTTAAAACTATTTTACAGAAATTGCACAAACTTACATTTTTGCATTTTCACTATTTTATGTAAATCGTGAGTTTGACAACTTTAGAGCAAAGAAACTTTAACAATGGTGCATCTCTAAATTGGCTTTAGTCACTAACCAAATCACACATTCATTAGTTTTTGGTCCAATTAAAGACACCTAACAAACATCAAAGTTCATCCAAATTACACAAACATCTTAAATCATACTATGGAAAGTTCATTGTGTAGCCACTTTTTATGTAATCATATCACATAATCCCCTTACAATCCATCTAGATAACCATATTCTTTTAACCTCTTTTAGCTACTATCAAAAGATCAATTGTAACAACAAAGGTCTTTGTCATTTCACTACTAATAGACATAATTGATTGGTATAGCTTGTAATAATGTTTTAGTTAGATCCTTATATATATGATGACATTGCTCTTTTCTTAGAAGGTTAGTTGATGGGAATCTAGTAAAGCAATGAAGATTGATTGTTAGAAGTTGAAGTATAGGTATGAATCGTAAGTAATCAATAATAAGCTAAAAATCTCACACTTAATTCCAAACCACGATCACAAAAGCAAGTGCACCTATCAATACTATAGTATATGTATTGAGTATGAGTGTCATCCCATAAGGATCAACCAGGATCAATACTCACAATTCTTCTAAGGTTTAGCCAAATAAATAAAGATTATATAGAAAGAAGGAATTATCAAATTGCAAAAACCGCTTAGATTTTGAATTCTCACTAGGTATTCACGTAATTACACTCAAGATAATTCTCACTTACATTGTGATTATTCTTGAAGGGTAGAAATTCATAGTATGGTTTGATATCTCTATCAATATTATCAAATTCTAAAATTAGGTTGATTAACTAAAATATCTTTCTAGTTAAAACTCCTTGAATAGCATTAATAATATAGAATTCTCAATATTATGTTTGACCATGATTTTAGAGATTTATGTTTTCCTATGTCTAGGATTGCATAGAACCCCTTCTAATTGTGTGGATCAATTCCCTAAAACAGTACAAAGTATATGCGATTCAGTGCAATTGCTTGTATTTTCAAATTTTGATAGTTTAGTATCTCATCTTTAAATTTTGACAAATTAGTACCGTATTTTCAAAGTATGTACGATTCGGTGCCTTTGTTAAATAATATTTGATGGTCATTTATTTTGATGATAAGATAATAACAAACTAATGTCTATATTTTTATTTTTGGCATTGTTTACATATTTTAGTACTACATCTTTAGATTTTAGCAATTTATTGCTAAGTGTCTGCCATTATTCTGTCATCAAAATAAATGTCCATCAAATATTATTTAATAGAAGCACTGAATTAAATATACTTTGAAAGTAAGGGCACTAAATTGCTAAAATCTAAAGATGAGATGTTAAATTACCAAAATTGAAAGTACAAGCTCCTATAATTGTATTAAATGTAAATTGATCTTAAAGATACATATTAAAAAATTTGAGATAAGAGTAAGCCTTTGTTTACTTATTTAATTTATTATAGCAAATCTTGTCTAACTATCTTAAAATAATTTGAAATAATATGTTTCTAAAATGACCTCTATTATTTTGATTATTTTCTAGATATTTAAATTTCAGGATAAATATTTGTATTAAATGTAATAATCAACCTAAAAGAAGACTGTTGTTAGTCAGATGGTAAACATGTAATAATAAATATGCGATAATTTTAATTTAATGCATGCGATTTGTTAGTCCAAAGGAAGGCTTATTGTTGGAAAAATTATTTTATGAATATTTATTATTGTTTTATCTTTATTATTATCAAATTACTCAATTATGATTTTGATGGAAATTATTTAGGTAATAAAGTGTGAAATTCATTAGTTCTAAGTATTTTATTGATTTTTATTCACTTTACTATAACTTCTCTTTCTATCAATTTCAATAATATTTCTATGCTTAATAGCACAAACTTTAAGAAAAGGAAATGGGCCGTAAGAGTAATAAAGGTACGGATGTTGGGACTCACATGTGCAATAGAAACAAAATAGGGACACTATTGTTTTTTTGAAAAATGGACTAGTCATGTGAAGAAAGACCATCCGAAGTATATCAAGTTTGTTTTTTTATAAGTCAATTTGGCTTTAATACTAACTCGCACTCGATGAAATACATAAAAGTACAATTATTCACATAAGTGTAATTATGCAGAGTTGTCTAAGGAGCTAAGCCCCAAGTGGTGGTAAAAGATTCATCTATGTCAGCCACGACATTAAATT
The DNA here is from genome assembly GCA_024138025.1 of Combretum micranthum. Taxonomy (NCBI): domain Eukaryota; kingdom Viridiplantae; phylum Streptophyta; class Magnoliopsida; order Myrtales; family Combretaceae; genus Combretum; species Combretum micranthum. The sequence goes on from JAMXBD010000346.1 coordinate 931,278, forward strand.
CCTATTGAAACTATTGACTTTTTTGGATTACGATTAGAGTCTGTTCCTTTTTGGGATTTGAAAGAGACCTATTATGCAATGTTGTTTCAACGAAATTAGATTTCTTTTTTTTTTTTTTTTCATTTGGACAATTCCAATTATCTTTAATCATTTAAGAACTCTAAAATTTAGTCTTTTTCAAAACTCAAATAATATTGCTACCAGTGCTTTGATTAATAACCTATACGAAGTTGAGTCGCATGCCTCATATATGAAAAAGACCTTGCACGGAAGTAATATGGTATAAAACGGAAATTAATTAATGAGAATTTTTCTATGTTGCGACATATTTCCATACAAAGGGTTTAAAGGCTTATGTCAAAAGGAATTTTTGATTCCCTTGATTTTTTAGATTTTGAAATGTGTGTTGAATGCATCATGACAAAATGAACAAATATAAAGGAAAGGGTACTGAAAGGAGTTCAAGTGCCTTGGACTACAGACATATGTGGTCCATTCCCTATAGCTTCTTGGAACAACTAGCAATATCTTCTTACTTTCATAGATGATTATTCTGGTATGCATATCTATATTTGATACATAAGAAGTCTCAATTTTTGGATATTTTTAAGCAATATGAAGTAGAAGTTGAAATACAACTTAAGAAGAGAAAAAACAAAAAGGATGTTAGATCTAATCATGGTGGTGAATACTATAGCAGATTTGATAAATTAGGTAAATAATGTCCTTAGCCTTTTATAAGGAACTTAAATGAATGTGGGATTGTTCCTTAATACACCATGTTGCGAGAACCAAGTTAAAATGGTGTAGCTGAGAGATGTAATCAAACAATGAAGCACATGGTTAAAAGCATGATTAGTTGTTCTTCTTGACCAGAATCTTTTTGGGGAGAAGCATTAAAGACCGCAATGTACTTCCTTAACATAGTGAGCAAGGCTATATCTAAAACCGCACATGAAATATGGAATTTTAACAAAAAAAAAAAAAAAGCGAAGTCTTAGGCATTTTTTATATTTAGGATTGTTTAGTAAGGCTAGGTCATACAAGCTTAATGAGAGGTAATTGGACTCAAGAACAATTAGTTGCAACTTTGTTAGATACTCAAAATGGTCAAAAGAGTTTAAATTCTATGATCGTTCAAGTCGATCATTTTTCGAGATTGGAAATGCTAAGTTTGTTGAGGATATTGAATATGGTGGGAGAACAACGATTATGAAATTAAATTTATGATGGGGTGTATTAATATTCCTGGTAATTACTCTTACAATTGAAAACGTACCAGTAATTACTCTTGCTAATTTTCAAGATGCAAATATGGATTTTCAATATAATCCTGGGGTTCTTCTTACTTTGTGGGTGACAAGCTCTGTACATATTAAACAATCACAACAACCTTAAGTTAAAGTGCCATTATGTAGATCCATTAGGGAAAGAAGATTTGTGATTTCACACGATTATGTCGTATATCTTCAAAAGTATGAGTTTGATATAGGATTGGAAGATGATCCTTCATTATTTAGTCGAGCGAAACATAAGGTAAACTCCTAAAAGTGGATTGATGTCATAAATAAAAAGATGTGATCAATGAAATACAATGATATTTAGAATCTTGTTAAATTACTTAAAGGTGTGAAATTAATTGGTTATAAATGGATTTTTAAGACTCAATGGGATCCAAAAGGCGTTGTTGAAAAATATAAAGTGCGTCATCTTGTCAAAGGTTTCACTAAAAGAAAAAGTGCATCGATTATCAAAAAGACTTTCTCTTCAATATCATCGAAAGATTCTTTTAGAGTTATTATGGTACTTATAGTTCATTATGACTAGAACTCCATCAAGTGGATGTAATGATTGTGTTTCTCAATGGCAACATTGAGGAAATGATATATATGATGCAACTAGAATATTTGAATCGAGACATCAAAACATCTTACGTGCTAATTAAAGAAATCCATGTATTGATTAAAGCAATTATCCCATCAATGGTTTTGAAAGTTTGATCATGTGATTTCCTCTTATGGTTTCAAGGAAAACATTATTGATCAATGTGTGTATCACAAGATATGTGGGAGTAAATTCATTATTCTAGTGTTATATGTTGATGACATACCACTTGATAGTAATGATACGACTTTATTGCATGAGACTAAGAGATTTCTTTCAAACAATTTTGAGATGAAAGATCTCAGGAATCATCTTTTGTGTTAAGCATACAGATCCATTATGATCATTCACGAGTTATATTAAGATTATCACAAAGGACATATATCGATAAAGTACTTAGCAAGTTCAACATGAAAGATAATACACTAGGAGATACTCCTATAGCAAAAGGTGATAAATTCAATTTATTTCAAAGTCCTAGAAATGACATTGAGAAAAGGCAACGAAGCATATTCCATATCCATTAGTTGTAGGGAGTCTTATTTATGCTTAAGTATGTACGCTTCCAAATATTCTATACATTATTGGAATACTTGGTAAATAATAAAGAAATCCTTGGATGGCTCACTGGAAGGCAATAAAACAAGTTATGCGATACTTGCAGAGAACAAAAGATTATATTGACATATCAAAAATATTTGATCATCTAGAGATTGTGGTATATTCTAACTACAATTTAGCTAGATGCCTTTGATAACAAAAAGTCAACTTTAGGTTATATTTTCATAATGGATGGTGAAGCTTTATCATGAAAAAGCGTTAAACAAACAATTACATGTTCCTCTACCATTGAGGCAAATTTGTTGCTTGTTATCGGACATCAAACCAAGAAATATGGATATGGAAGTTTATCATAGGGTTACAAATTGTAGATAGTATTGAGAGACCATAAAAGATTAGCTGTGATAAAACTGCTAAATTATATTCCAAGAACAATAATAATTTATCAAAATTGAAGCATATTGCGATAAAGTTTCTTATTGTTAAATAGAGAGTTCAAAGTCCCCAAATGACAATTGAACATGCCAAGACAAATTTCATGGTTATGGATCTGCTTATTAATGGTTTACTACTTAAAGTATTTTATGAGCATGTCCCTCACATGAGTGTTGCACATTTTTATGAAGTGGTAGTTTAGTGAGAGATTTAGTTAGGTGATGTTCAATTATATTATGTTTTATAATTAATCACATATGATTATTTATTGAATTCTCTAAAATAAAGTTACATGTTTCTACTGCAATTGTGCATAAAATAAGTAATATATAATGAGTCATAAATTTAGACCCTTTGGAAATAGGCATGTTAAGGATCACACGCATGTAATTTCCATGCTACACACATACTTGATCTATGTCGTTAATTATATAAATATTAGTGACCATTGATGAATTTTGTTACAAGAAAAGAATGGCAAAGATTGCTTTAATCCTCTATTCATATGATGGATGGACCAAATTGTCTTGAATTGGGATATTTGTGGTTCAAGTGGGAAATTGTTATAGTTTTATGGGTCAAAATTTTAATTTATTGTACATTATAAATTGTCTAATTGAGTTAAAAGCTTTTTAAATAAAAGTGATCATTTAGTTATTTGTGGGTAAGATTTTTGAAACTCACTTCTATGGACTTTTAAATGTAGATCTTAATGTGTAGAAACCTATATATTTTATATTACTTTTTATGATGGGCTATAGTGAAATAAGATAATAAAGACTATAAATAGAGCTAAGATTCCTCATCTAAATAGTGAGAGTTTTCCCATTCTACTATTTTCCTACACGCTATCGACGACAAAAAAATCAAGAAGAGCAGGTATTACTTCATACTGAAAAACTACTTTTAAAGGAATTAGTCTTCTTATGGATTCACAAACACTTCCACGCTTGTTTAATTTTATTCACTGTGCCCTAATTTCATGCATACGATCTTAGTTTTATTTACATATAAAAATCTATTGATTATTCCCATAGGATTCATACAATCTAAAAAGTTTTTAGAGTGGTTCATGCAATATACCCATTCATTTATATTTATTTACCCATAGTTTTATATCTATTGTACCATCTATGTCAATACATAAAAGCCATTTCGATCTGAAGCTGCCCAACAATCCTAATCTTCATATATGAGGTAAATAGTATGACATGTGTTGTGCATGGTGAATGATACAGATGTAATATTATATAAATGTAATCAAAATTTACAATGCACACTCTAGGCGTGGTCGGTGGTGCGTGAGTGAATTTGGTACTTGGTTGGTTTTTTTGGTCAAGGAAGAAGTTAGTCAGTGTTTTAAAAATTTTGATCTCTAGCAATGCTTCATTCGTTCCAAACTCTTCTTTGTCGGAGAGAGGGGTCATCCTCATGCATCATGTGCGTAGGTACTTCATGCCTAGAATGGTTGAAATTGTTAATGAATTCTACACGTACTTCTTGTTTTTTTAAACATATCTATAAACTACTCAATAGAGGTGTTAAAAGGACACTTTCGTAATGCTTTCATTTTAATGTAAGGTTCTGCATGATCTATATAGAATACTAAATATTATAAATTATGCTTTTAATTATAAATTTTTACATTTTACTCCTATTATATGAGGTATAATTAATGACCTCCTATTTATTCTAGCATTCCCAAAAGTTATATTCCATATATCGTAGATTCCAAATTTTATCATACCTTATATTTTATTACTAATGTAGGATATATTATATGTATTGTATAAAATATGAAAAATATGTAACAAGTTACACTATTTTTATTTTATTTTCCTCTATTCAACACGAATTTCATCCTATGAATCATATTAATATACATGTACAATAAAATAACAGAAGAAATAAAAATGGTGGGGTCCAAAAATTCTATGTAAACACAATTAAATCTCTCACATTATTTTTTTTAGATGTTTACAATAGGAAAAAGTGATTTAATGATATCTTTTACTCGAAATACCAAAGCTAATATCACTAGATTATAATACATTAACAAATAAATACCTCATATAAACTTTGCTGCCATTAACTCAATGTAAACTCCTACATAATGTAGAATCAATTGCAGATCTTTAGTTGGGAAAAAAAAAATTGCAGAGCTTTAGTTAAGTAAAATCCCTCCTAAGGATACAAAAGTTTACTGAAAAGAAGACAAAACTTAATTTGCAATCTAGATCGAGAAACAAAATGATGCACAATTTTTTATCATTAGACAAAGGCATCAGTGTAGATCTTGAGATTTAAATTGAAATAACATGTTATTGTTATAGTAACACAATAAGGTTACGTCACCTAATTTTGATGGACGAAAACTAATGGTCATTATCCCCAGTTTTAATAAGAAAATATATAAAAAAAAAACACTATACAGTGTGCGTGAAACCAATGAAATTGCTGGTTTTAAGTAAAAAATCGATATAATATTCTTAGTATTCCCAAACCAATTATTACATTAAAGTGTCTTTTTCCCCAAATAATGATAACATAGCCAATAGTACTTTCAATACTCAAAGTTAGAAAATAATCTAGTTTCACAAGATATCAATAACCTCAAATTTTCATGAAGTACATGGTCCTAAATGGTTTAAAATTATTGCAAGCTACATTTTAATTTGATTTATTCAAAACATATATCAAAATAGAGTGCAAAAGGCTTCTATCCTAACCACGGATATGATCAAAAAATTGAGGTCACAATCACTTCGAATCCTAATCAAATGTTATTTCTTGTTTTTCCCAAGATTTGACATAAAGTGACAATCCTTAAAGTCATAAAATTAAAGAGACATGAATGAGTTTGCATACTAGATAATAATCTAATTAACGAACTCAAACAAATATTGATTTTTAAATTAGAGATGGCTCACAATCAAGAAAAATATTACTAAGGGACTAAACTGCTAATGCGATGAAAGCAAGCCCAATTGCTTGTGTGTACGGCAACAAAGGGGCTAAATGAACCATGAGTAGAGGTACATATAGACGTGGGTAACGGTTTGAATCGGTCCGAAACCATTGGTTCATGAGTTGGGACTGACTAATCCATAACCGGCCTGTTAGTGCTTGGGTTGGTCTAGGCTAAATGGCCTGTTCAATGACCAGTTTATAATCCATTGAACTAATAATTATAATTGAATTAAAAAAATGCAAAATAATTCTCATTGATGAAATTAAATTAAAAATTAATAAAATATGAAATAAAATAAAATTAAAAAATTAATTTAAATTAAATAATATAAATTTTTAACTTAAAATAAAATTGAGCCTTTAAGTGATACTTTCTAACCTATTTGTTAGATGAATACTTTAAGGTGTGAATTGAATTATATACAAGCAAATCTACAAGTAACTAGGAAATTGAAACTTCAAAACTCTCAAGACAAATTCTAGTCAAGATAAATCCCACATTGCTAAGAACCTATTTTATCGTTGAGCAACTTTTAGGATTTGGTAAAAAAAAAAAAAAAAAAAAAACTTATTTTATTGTTTTTTATTATAAGTAGAAGCTCTATTAAAAAAGGAGCTCAGTACCTGCGAACCTTTTAAAAGTCGAATAAAAGTCAAGAAATTTGTTCCTCCAATAATCTGCTGTTGCATTATTGTAGTTCCTTTATTTTCTGCTATGATTCTTAATTTTATTTCTGCTGTTCAAATACCGCAATAAAGCTCACTTCGTAATGATTCCATATTAATAATTATAACATATGAGAGAGAAAAGAGTTTGGTGTGAGACTTTAGCCGCAAAAAGTCTTTTCTTTCAACTATTATCTTTTATCAAACAAGAGAATTACAAAAGAAAAACTCCTTATGGCCAGAGGATTGCGCATTATTTCTTCTTCTTTTTGGCAAATAAGTCGCTAGGAAAAATATTAGAGGAAAACAATAATTGCATCTCAAAATCAATAATTTAATTAGATAAATGTACAACTCTAAGAGACTATGAACATGAAATTCTAGAAGGGAAAAAAAAAAGGTTTACACATGGTGAATGTGTATGTTTTCCGTTTCATATTATAGATATGTTCCTGTATGTGTTACCACTTATTGTTGATAATGTGTATTTATATTGTATTGACTATTTTTTGGTATGCATTTAACTACAAACCAATTATATGATACAAAAATAGCAAATCATGCTAATATTGCCAATGTCTATAAAAATCATGCTAATTACTTTGATTAGAAGTCTATAAAAATCCTACCGAATAATTTTTAATCATAATTATTAATTGTGTTATTAATAACAATACATATAATATTGTTAATAATACTAAATTGTTAACAACACATTTAGCCTACTTGTTGGAGAATAGTCAAAAGTGTGCATTTATTTAGACACAAGTATCTCCACATCATGTTGTAAAATTAGTAATGTCGGACTTTAAAATACTCAAGACGCCGCCTAAATTAAGTCTCATATGATTAAAGAACTAGAAATCTCTTTTACCATAAGTCTATAAAACTTCAACTAGATATCTTTTAAACCATACATTTTATGTGTTGACCAACATCTTTAATGTTGCGAATAGATATTGTCTAGTCAAATGGAAATGAGTTCAAATATTTATTTTTGGTTTTTTTGGCCTGAATTTTTTTCATTTTTTTTTCATTTTTCATTTTTTTTGTTATTTTGAGTTTGACCCGCTGAGTTGGGGGGTTATAGGCCTTGACCTGCCAACCTAGGAGTTGGCATATGGGTCATGACCCACATGGTTGGGTCGGACCGACAGGCATGACCATCGATGATAATTCGAGTAGGGTCAACGTTAACCCGACCCATGCCTATGTCTAACCATGAGATTATGTAAAAGGCAAAAATAAAAGTGTAATATTCAGTCATGATCAAAGTATAAGCTTCTTCCATTTGGATCATAGCTTAACTAATAGTGCAGTGGTCAATGTGGAACAATAAAAAAAAAAAAAAAGCAGCAACACCTTCCATTGAGGGCATACCAAATATGATTGTGATATTGTATCAATCTTACATACTATATGTGGTCTCACTTTCTTATATGATATACCTTCAATAAAAAATATTGAAAGAAATATAGATAGATAAGGACCTACTTATCCTTTACGGTTAATGTAATTTTTACTAGTTCAAATTATGATACCTTACCATTATAAAGATGGTAGATTCTACCTAGATAGCGGCATGGTTTTGAAACCGAACTCAACCAGAACAGAGACTGCCTGTTCTGACTCATGAAAATAAAGAATCGAAACTAGAAATGGAATCGTCTTTCATGGTTCCGATCCAGTTCTATGGAACCAGCAGTTTCTAGTTTCGATTTTGGGACTTCTTTTTTTCAAATAAAAATAAAAAAAATAAATGAATTTTAGTTTTAATAAAATAAAATTTAAACTCAAAATAATTAATTATTGAGTATAAAAGTGTTAAATTATTTAATCAAAAAATTAAAAATTTGTTTAGAATGCGCATTTATTTATATACAAACACAAGCAGTATCAATTGTAGTTAATAGTATGAGATAACTAAATTCTCTAGAGGGTAAAAGAAAATTATTATACAAAAAGTAGTTTCATGTTATTAAGGAAATGAATTTTACTTTTAGGAGAAGTTTGTTTAGACTAAATTTATATGATTTTAAGTTTATTCATTTATGTTGTTGATGATAACATATTAAATATTGTAAATAGATAATAAATTTTATATTAGTGTAAATATTAATAATTATATATTTATCATAATTTTAAAAAAAATTCTCTAATTTTTTTAAGTAAAACTATTGGAACATCGGCTTCACTTAATACTAGGCTGTAGAGCTATCTAAGAATCGAAAAATTGACAATTCCTTAGCTGGTTTTAAAGCCAGCCAATCGGTATGTCTAATTCTACTATTTTGTTGATAGGATAAACTTGGTCATTTCCGATGGTTGACTCATAATTAGAGGTGGGCAAGTGGGTTAAACGGGCCAACCCGGCCCGGCCCACTTTGGCCCGTGGTTTAAACGAGTCAAAAAAATTTGGCCCATTTTACAAACGGGCCAAAATTGCTTGACCCTAACCCAACCCACTTTAGCCCGTGGGTTAAACGAGCCAGCCCACTTTTTGACCCTTTTAACCCACTTACATATTTTGTGAGTTAAATGGGCCAAGTTGACCCATTTAACTTATGTATACTAATTAAATAAGATATATATAATAAAAAAGAAAGTTTTATAAGGTTATATATATTAATGATTAATTTCATTATTATTTTAATTTACTTTTTATATAAAAATAAGTTTTCTAAAATAACTTATTAGATAATATTTTTCATTTAAAACAATAATAATATATTTTATAAAATTTTATGGTGCATGTGCATCAATTTGTCTTTTTGTTATATTAACACATAAATTTAATCTCAAGTATAAAAAATCTCAAGAATAACCTTCATTAATACATATTTACCCTATAATAATTTATTTTATTTTATAAAAGTGAGTTGGTGGGTCAACCCACTTAACGCGGGCTAGCCCACTTTGGCCCGCGGGTTAATGTGGGTTGAGTAAAATTAACCCACTTTTAAACGGGCTAAAAAAAGCTGGTCCTAACCCGTTTTTTAAAATGGGTTAAACGGATTGGCCCGCGGGCCATAGCCCATTTGTCCAGCTCTACTCATAATCAATTCTGGGCTTTTATAGAGGCGTTTAATGCTCCAAGCCATGGCTCACGTGACCTACCAAATACATTATCATCTCTATTATCATGTATGAATAAGACATTAAAGAGAAGAAAACGTATTAAATATTTTTCATAGCAAAGCATCATCTGTAGTTCCTAAAACCAAAATGTGTTACATAGAACCGACACAAAACTTGGAAAAACAAACAAAAGACCTTTTCTTGGTCTTACTGGTAAGAAAACCAAACAAAAACTTTTCTTATAACGTGGGGGAGATTAAGTATGAAACCAAGCAACATGCAACAAGATACCGTTGAACGCACTTATCAACTACCAAAAGATAAGAAGACCAATGTTTTAATTTTTAATTTCTAGCAGATTGAATGATCATAATGTTTTCTTGAATTTTGTTCGATTCCTAATGTGAACCACGAAGTTTGTCGGTTAGTCGTCTTCTGACCATATCAAATCCTAATGGCTCTTTTTTTTATTCTTCTCAGCTTTTGAGTTTTCCTCATGCCCTGGTCAAAGATAAGCAACACATATCAATTCATCCTCGTATATCATACGTATTAATAAAATGGATAAATACTAATAGTATTTAGGAATAACGTCGAAAATAGTACCTAAAATTTTGTAAAAAAATTCTATTTGGCATCTGAAATTTGATTTTAGACAATTTAATACCTGAAACAAGTTTTCGAGTACATTTTTTATACTTGAAGTTTAGTTTTGGTACCTGAAATAAGTTTTTGCATATTTTTTTGTAACTGAAGCAAGTTTAATTAGGTAAAAAAAATAGAAGTGAAAACTTGTTTTATATATCAAATCATTTACAACTAAATTTTAGACACTTGATTCAACATTTTATAAAAATCCAAGTATAATTTTGCATATTAACCCTAATCTTTGAACATAATACTAAGTGGTTATTAATTCCTAAAATTCTGCCAATTAGTTTATTCGACAAAAAACTATGATATAATAAAACTCTTAAAATACTTCGTTAATATTAATAAATCAATCGATATGGTATGGGGAATCCAAGACATGTGTGGAAGATTATTAATGTTAATGAGTATGGTCAATAGGTAAGCGTGACACTCCTGTTGAAGGAAGAGCTGGTCAATTTTCCCAAGTTTGGACTTACTATGATTTCGATATTCCGTGGTCCGCGAGAAGAAATCTGTTGGATTTGTTCGTAGACATTTTATGCGTTTTTTCAATTTTCCTCACCGTTTTGACGAGCAAAGCTCCAATCAATGCTCTTTTTCATTACCTTAGAAATCGCAAATGAATTAAAACTTTGGAATACGGTCGGAACCTCTCTTAATACAACTGCTCATTTACTTCGTTGAATAATAAAATCAAATAATATAAAAAATTAAAATAAAATTATGATAAGATTTTTTATTTTTATTTCTTATTTAAATAATGTTATATAAAAATATATTTTCAATATTGAATTGGTATTCACATTATTCATATGTTTGAGTAAAGAATGACTATTCAATGTATTTTATAACAGAGATTTCTAATATAATTATTATTATGGTTGAGTGCACATATTAATAATTTTTCGTAAGAAATAAAGCTATAATGTCATGTTTGATACACAGAATGAATCCGAAATAGAATCGCAATTCCAAGTTTCATTCCGTTTCCCATGTATGGATGCATCTTTAGAAGCCGGAATCGCAATTCCTGAATCAATAATTAAAACTTTGAAAGAGAATTTGATTATGTTTTTGAGAAGGTAGAATCACGATTTCATTTCAATTTTATTAATTATATGTAATATAGTTACGTTTTTATCATATTGTATATTCATAACTTACATTTATTGTTAGGGATATTTACGATAAATACATTCTATAATCATTCAATTCTATCTATACTTTCAAATATAAAAATGGATTTGTTATTTTGAAACTCATTTCATCCCATTCCAACTCATTTCATTCCATTCCAAACCATTATTCCATTCCATTTTAAATCATTCTGGTGAATCAAACGTGACATAATAGAATTGTAGTGAGAAGAGCGAGTAACCAGGTGTATTTTTCCTTTAATCGTGTTGCCGGTTGGCTAACTAAATATATTGACAACAAAAATCCATATTCTTCCGATGACACTAAATTCACTATTAATTTTGTTTTCACTTTCTTAAATAAATTTTTTTTTGCTTGAACGTTATTTTCAAGGCAACGCAATTTTCTGATTTTATAGTTTTTAATTTATGGTAATTCCTGAAAGAAACAATTCTCAGATTTTCGAAAAAAAATAGAAATTTTGTTGGATTCTTATGATAAGCAAAACCTAAAACTATTTACTAAATTAAACAAAATTTGATAGATTTTAGAACTATATATTTTTTCTTAATTTGTAAATATTCTTATTGAGATTTCTTTAAAAGGGATGTTCCTCGAATTGCCAAGATTAAAGAATGTTACCAAGTATTTGAAATATAGAATTCAGATAGGAGTTTCGTAAGAGGAATATAATACTTTGACCACCATTGAATATTGATGATGTCTCTTTACTTTTTACTTTTCTATATACCCTCTTTTTTGTAAAGTCTCCATTAACCATTGATTATTCCAGTATCCTTGTCTTTTCACTTTTCCGGTCAGAGTTCTCACAAGGGTGAAGTTGCAGGAAACCGAACATAAAGATTAGTCGCCGCCACAAACGGCGGCGCGTGGCATCGCCAGGCAGTTTTGGAACGAAAAGGAATCTCAACACACCACAAGTACTGCCTACCCTAGTACCTGACCGAGAAAAAATAAAAAAGACAGAGACTTTTGTCGCTGTAGATGGATAGTTGGCATCCTTTATGCTTTTGCTCTACGGCAATTGGGGGACTATCCATATCCTCTACTTTTCCCTTGGTTGCCATGCTTGATTTCTAATTTTACTTGATGGGATCTGAAGACATTATCTTAAAGTTGCATTCTCTCAATTTACATTAAAAAAAAAAAAATCTTAATTTCCATCTTTGTCGGGGAAAAGGAAAAAATAATTTTTTTTTTAAACATCCAATAATCAAAACCTCGGGAAAGAAATACCACACTTGAAGTGTTATTTTATTTCCGTATTAAACCTATGACTTGAAATCACAATTTCAATGCAAACATAATGAAATCATGGGTTACATTTTCAAAATAGCCAAAGAAAAAAACATTTTAATAAAAATTTATAGAAATAGTTGTCAAAAAAAAATAATTAAAAACTTTTTTTTGAAAAGACAACTTTAACACGATTAAATTTAAGAAAACAAGTTCAACATAATTACACGGAACTCAAGACAGTGTCCATAGAAAACTTATGTTTTCCTCTCTCCAATCTCTATTGATGAACCTCCAAACTCCCAAACAAAAATAAGAAACAAAAAATTCAAAAAATCCATTATTACAAACTCCAAATAATAATAATAATAATAATAAAACAACATGTTTTAGGTCTTTAACAACATCTTTTAAGTTCAAAATGACCTTAACTTGGGCTGCCTCACTATAGGGCTACAAAATTAGTCATTGAAATAATGTAATAGATTCTATAATTCCTCCTTATCAAAAGATACATGGATTTAAGCCACGACCAAAAAACTATTTATTTTTTATTTTTTCACATATTGGTTGTCTCATTGGTCTATATAATCAAGATTAATATCATCCACATTAGTTGGGGAAGAAGAAGATGAATTTTATTTACTATTGAAAACTAAAATTGTGGCTCCAATTTACAATTTTGGAAATTTTCCATTAAAATCATGATTTGAAGACAAGATTTCAGTTCATCTTGAAATCATGTTTTTATGTCTCAATTTCAGTTGTTGTATTTTTTGAATTATTTTCTAAAAATTTGATTTTTTGATTTTTCAACTTTTTTGTATTTTTAATCTCCTTTTCCCTCTTTATTCAAATAGGAAAAATAGCAAATAGCACATGTGTGTGTGTGTATATTAAGATAAGAGAAGTTAAATAACTTTTTATAATGACCACAACATAGTATATTGGTATATTTAATTATTTTCCTAACTTAATACTGTAACATGAAGTAAACATTTGAATAAGTACTCATTACAATAGTAATTTTCATGAATTAAACAATGGAATGTAAATAATAATCACTTTCTCAAGGATTAACTCTTCTTTTCGGCAATATATTCCACTTTAAAAAGTAATAAATATGTCGTTATATTTGCTTCATGCATGCGCAACACATCTATCTATGAAATTGGGCATTCAGATGTCCTAGTCTTTAGAAAAGGTATAATTCAACTCCCATATGACCATTTTACCCTTAATTTCATCTATTTCAATTAATTATTAGTTTTTAATTATTTTTCAATAATAAAATAGTAAACTAAGGTTTCAATACACATTCTTGAAATAAGGTCATGCTTAAATATACAATAAGAAGAAAAATATATGTATAAAACAAATATAAACGGTGTATATAATTAACCTCATAAATATTCTATGTGCATGTTTAGAAATTCTTATACGAAAAGCAAAGGGAAAAAAAAATGCTATTCAATTTTAAGGGTTCCCTTTGCCTTTAACATTATCACAAAAGTGAATCCTTGATTTTGCATGTGTTGTACTTGGTATTCCCTTATTTTACGCAATCAGTGGATTACGTTAATTGAATAAAAGAACTAGTGTCTCTTGTATGCACGAAATATCACATGCATTTCTGCCTAATTGATGATGAAGGAAAAGTGAAAGTTGCCTTATATCAATTAATTGTGGAACTGAGGCAAAAAAAAAAAAAAAGTAAATAATAATAATAATTGTGGAACTTCTCCCACTAGTCAATGAAACAGCTAGGATCAATCATCTAAAATAAATATAGTATGATAATTAATGTACTAAATATTTTAATATAGAAATCATGGGTTGATTATTAATTATTTGAACCGTTTATTGACCATAGTGTGACAATAGAATTTTTAATATACTGTGTATTAAGTCATCCTTATCCTCAACTAACTTTTATAGCTTCCCTTATGATCATCCAAGTTTTTTATAGAACTTTTTTTCCACTTTATACTCCATTTTGTTTTTAAGGAAAAAAAAAAGTCGCTTAGGATTTTTTTTTATTATTTATATAACCACATTAAGAAATAAAAATAATAATAAATAAAGAAGATGCAATAACCGAAGATATTTGTGAATTGTTAGAAAATGACAGTAGTATGATGAAAATCCAACAAAGTCATATAAAATTGTGAAAGAAAGAACATCCGTATGAAGGTTCTTGTCTTAAATTCTTGAAAAAAAATTGGAAAAAAAAAAAACCAAAGGAGAAAGATGGCCTTGGAGGCTATAATTCAAGATAAATTTATCCTTGAAAGATGATTTATTGTTCTGATGGCCTTTATTGCCTATATAGTATGAATATTGTTCTCAATTCTCTTCAAGAGATCAATCATTTTTAACTTTTCTTGTTGGTCCCTTGGAAAAAAAAATGATAAATAACAGTATGAGAAAATTGATCTTTACCATTAGAAATTCTACGATGAAAAATTGATAAAAGAAGTATTATTTTTACAGATGAAATAAGGGACAATGATTTTTACAATAAAAATTTACATTTAGTGACATAAATTTTATCTTTAAAACTCAATTCTTATGAAATACATGGCATTTTATTGTTATCCAATTTTATGGATAACTAAGAATGACAAGTGATTTATCAACAAGGTCTCGTTGTGGTCAAGGTATTCAAATGTGTCTAGATTGTATTAGTCAATGTTATTCATTCTAAGTATGAAAATCACTATTTAATTATGTAGATGATTAACATGGAATTATTTCCTTTATTAGGCAAAGCCCAACTAGTGCAATCCAACAAACTATTACTTTTTTTCTTCCAAAAAACAAAAAACTCTATTCAAGAAAAGAAAAGTACAAATGGATCCAGAATATGAAAATCAAGAAACAGGGGTAACAAATCCTGACTAATAATTTCATCTCTTACACCAAAAAAAAAGGTAGGAACTCAAAAGAACCAAAAAAACAAAGACACAAAGATACAATTTAAAGAGACTTTTTTTATGGAAAGATGATTATGTTTCCACGTCAAGAACTCTCTTTTTTCAAGACTTTATAATTATGATACTTAAAATGTCAAGTCTTTCGACACTCTTGTGATATGATCAATAGCAATAGTATAAGTGTGAGGAAAAGACCAAATTACTTAATAGACTATATGGAGCAGCATGCATCATCAGTATTAGATTATATTACATCATACAAAGCCAGATCGGTTGGTAACAAATCAACTAAAATAATAGACTTCATCAAATAAATGGTGATCAACACATAATATATAAAAGGAGTTGGAAGGAAAGAAGGGACTTGTCCCTAATACTTAAACTCTAACTTGAGGCTTGATGTCACGACCTGCCATCTCAGACTTCATCGCAGCGAAGGGGGCGCTCCTAGACCCTCAGGCAACCTTGGACAGAGATCATGATACCAGGTATTTTGGCTCTCCCAACACATCCTTAGGCACAATCAGGACACTAGATGCATTGTGTAACAACTCGGAACTCTACCCACCGAGGTATTGTTTGCTTTGGCCATATGTCGCATGGTTTTTCCTTTTGGTATCAGCGCTTTCTAGAGGATCACCCATCTTAGGATTGCTCTGCCCAAAGCACGCTTAACTTTAGAGTTCTGACAATTTCCAAGCCATTACACCGAAAAAGCTCCTCTGTGATTAAAGTTCTACCATCTATATTTAAGGGGTATTACATAGTCCCCCACTTATAGAACTTATGTCCCCATTAGTTGCGTTACACAAGCCTATAACCACTGCTCTGATACCATTTCGTCATGACCCGCCATCCCAGGCTCCATCGCAGCAAAGTGGATGCCCCTAAGCCCTTAGGCCATCTTGGGCATGGATCCTGATACTAGGTACACTGGCCCTCCCAACATACCTTCAGGCACAATTAGGACACTAGAGGCGTTGTGTAACAATTTGCAACTCTACCCACCAAGGTATTGTCTGCTTTGTCCATATGCCCCATGGTTTTGTCCTTTTGGTACCAAGGCTTCCTAGGGGGTTACCCATCCTGAGATTACTCTACCTTGAGTACGCTTAACTTTGGAGTTTTGACAAACTTCAAGCCATTATACTGAAAAGGCACCTCTGTGATTAGAGTTCCATCATCTATATTTGAGAGGTATTACACTTGAGGAGCACTTGGGCTAGAAGTCTAGTGAATATCCCCTTTATTTACCTTGCAAACACATAAACACTTTCTTTAGACATGCAATCAATTTTAGATCGTAAGGTACAATCCCTAATTTATTACTATTGTTCTAGAATAGAGTTCAAGAAAATGTGTTAGAATCAAGAGTTCCTTTCCTTTGTTTCTTTGATGAAGACAACAACTTGGAAGCTGAAGATTTGAGCTAGGGTTTTGAAGTACACTACGAGCAAGAAAGTACAAGAGTGTGGTTGGGGTTAATAAGCAGTTGCAAATGTTATGGTTGTAGTTTTTTTAACTATTCATAATAGAAATAACATTGTACCTTGTACCATGTCATAGTGGATTTATGTAGGTCTGGTCTTGGGCCCAAACTTTCATTTTACAATAATATTGTAGGCCTCTTTTTAAGGCTTGGAATACTAAGCTTACCACCTTATTGATAGTAGCTTCAAAATCTATTGTGAATAAGTTAATAACTAAGGTTGTAAGCGAATTGAGACTGTTAGGAGCTACTCAAGTTCAACTCGGTGATGACTTAAAAGTTAACTTAACTGCAATCAAGTCGAGTTTGTGTTCAAGCTACTCTAGTAGCTATCAAGTTTAAAATTTTAAAGTACTTGATTTGAATAACTCATGGGTCTATTCAAGCTTTTTTATTTTTTATTTTTATAATAAAGAAATTACAAACTTTGTGTTTTCCCTATTTTTAGATATGATGCACCAAAACCAAATCAAACTCATTGTTTATTTAGATATAATTGATATGACTCACAATTAGATGAAAACAAATTTGAATTAACTAATTGAAATAATACACAATTAATTAATTAATGACAATTCTCATAAAGAGCTTAAAAGAATAAAGATGATCAAGTTTTGCTCTTTCTTGAAAAATAAGATTGCACATAACCAATGGCTTATGAAATACATAGATATCATAAAATAATCTTAATACCTAAAAACGAAAAATTAACAACATAAAATAATTAATTAATCTAATAATGTAAAAATACTTATAAATTCTCATAATAAAATAAAAAAATTAAATAAATCTTCTTGTTCGTGAAAACTGATCTCTGTCATCACCCCTAGGCTCAAGAAGATTTGTCATTAAATTTTTTATAGCATATCTACCTAGATAAAAAATAAACTCGAAAAAGAATTCTATAATAGCTTTGCCATGTTTGGATTGAAATAGATAACCCATGCTCCTCCGCCCATCATGAACTATGTCAACCATGCTCATGAGAACCCCATGATGAATAAGCATTAGCAACAGGCAACTACATCCCCTATATAACATTTGACCCTAGTGGGATTTTATAAGTTCAATGAGAATACTAGTGCCAAATTTACTCCCACCTAACTGAACCCCATGATGAATAAGCATTAGCATACAGACAACTACATCCCCTATATATGACATTTGACCCTAGTGGGATTGTATAAGTTCAATGACAGTACTAGTGCCAAATTTACTAGTAGCTAACTCAATTTCAAAAATTAGTTCATGTAACCGTGTTCTCCTCTATCACCTTCACAACCACAACTTCTTCTTTGTTCTCTTCTTCAATTAGTTCCCCTTTTAATATTCTTAAACATCAATCTTAACTTAACTCTCAATATCTGAGTGGAGCATAAGTCTACCATCCATTAAAAACATTATATAAACACAAATTAAGCAAAAAAATTACAAGAATGCCAACATTGTATCGCATTTAGAATTGGCCATACAACAATTTACACAATTATCATATGTAGAAATGATGATACAGCGATGTACTTCATTCAAAGTTTTGTCCAACGTTATGTCACACTTCTAACTGGTGATATACATGCAGGTCTATTGTATTCAATTTTTTCCCTATCATTTATCAGATATTGCACTTCTCCCTCTCTCTCTCTCTCTCTCTCCCCATTCCTATTTTTTATGCCAACCCGCTTCCTTTAGAAGTCAATGAAAATATATAGATAACACATTAATAAAAGTGCTAGTTCCATGCACTTCCAAGACACGTCATTCTGAAATAAAAAGTGGATCTTTAAGGGCACACGTTTTCTATGGTCATAGTGCCAGAGGAACACCATTGTATTATAAAGTTCCTTCGAACATCAGAAATTGCTTCCATAACACTTAGACAAAGCTTCTCCCACGACTCCCTATTCATGGGAGAGAGCATTTGCTTCTGATCTTTATATTGTCAAAGTTAAAATCATTATTAAGACCTTGCTTCTATATCATCGTTTGGATTGGCGATACACACATTTTTCATGCTTTCATAGCATTACATGGTTGAGATCTATATCACATTGAAGTTGCGATACAATGATGACATTGTTGTAATATTTTTCGTTAAATTTGTATTCATGTTTTTTTTTTTCCAAATTAATGGCTAAACATTAAATAATTTCCTTAACGTCCATAGTCATAGGAACCCCTCAACTGCTATCAATTCTTGATTAATTTGTTCTCGAAATTACTAAAACTTTTGGCTCATTCACATTATTTTCATCAATTATCGTAGGAGCATCTATGAATCTTCCAATAAATTTGTTTGGACATTGGTATTTAAGATGCCCATGACCTAAACACTTGACATACTTTAAATCCCAACTCTTTACCTTTTAGCCATATACTCTCTAGCAAATTGATCTTACAATAACAATTCAAAATACCCATCTTGTCGCTACATCATAGCACATTATTTAGTCAAGATTGTTTTAATACCTTCATTGAATTTAGCAAGAAACTACTCTCAATAAGACTCACATGACAGAGAACTAGTTTAATATAATTTGTAATGACCTTAACTACAACTTCACATACTAAGGTATTATCCACTTTCACAGGATACTCTACATAACTTTATTTTTTTAATACATTGTTTTTTTTTAGAAAATCATAAAGCTTCTATAAAAAAAATAACAATTTTATCTTGCCTATATAAAACCAAACATGTATATCATAACAATTGAAAAAATTACACAAAAGGTATTAACATTTGAGATTAGCTGAAATAAGGTATCATCATTTTTAATATTTAAGAAAATGAAGCAATGTTTAACAAATTAAATCAAATAAGGAACTAACATTTTAAATGATTGAAAAATAGGTTAACGTCATTAATGGATGATGATTGGATAAAAAAGGGACTCCATATTTGCATCAGCCTATATAAAATTTATTTATTATTTAAAATGTTAATCACTTTATTAACATCAATTGCAAAGTATTAATCCCCCTTTAAAAACTCAAACTATATATCTTATTTAAATTCATTCCTCTATATTTACTTTTCAAAAATGGTCTTCCCAAATTCGTCTCTTGGTGGAGAGACCTTCACATAATATCCTGTAAACCCTCTTAAATGGAATCCATACTATATATCAACGAGTAAAAACATGGTGTTCCAAAAGCAAGAACATCGGAATTCGCATTTGCAAAGCCACATGATTTTACTATAGGTAACAATAATATCTAGCGACTATTCATGGGACGGTATGATGCAACGTGACGCCTACCATTTCCCTCACTTTTATATATCTCAAATGGAAGTTGTGGTACTTTCCTTGGACAGTGGATGTTGCTGCCGATTTACTTGAACTGAACCCACGTGGTCTCGTTGCACAATTTCAACGGCCCTTCGTGCTTCTCTAGAGACCACCAGCCGAGACGAGACCGGATTTACCGTGAACCGACAATGAGGCCGATGGTCTAATTTTACCAACTTCTATAGTGTTGATGCTTTGGTCGGTCCTCCTTAATTATAAAGATTAATAAGATAAAATTTATAAAGATAAATTATGAAAAATATTGATTCTTTGCCAAGAAGTAATTAATTAAATAAAATAATATTCATGTATTAATTTGTATTATTAAGTAAAAATAACAAAAATATGATGTTGATAACTATATAAATAAAGTAAAATAAAAATTATAAAGATAATTTACAAAATATCACTTCTACTTTTATCTTTTTGCAAATATGTGACCCATGATTTTATTTTTACTTTAATACGTAGAGAGTTAATATGTTTTAAGTAGTGAAAAAGAAAAATATCAATGTTATATAAAGTGATACAAATAATATATCAATGTTCTAAGTGGTTAAAAAATTATCAAAGTTTAATAAAATAATACAAATAAAGGATCTTTTTTATTATATTTGTCTCCCACTTAAAACATTAATATTTTTTTTAACATTTGAAACGTTTTTCCCTTATTTACATTATTTTATATAATATTGATTTTTTTAACCTCTTAAAATATTAATCCACTATTTAAAGTTACCTCTAAACATTGATTCACTACAATGTAATTTTCTAATCTCATATATATATTATGTTCATAAACTTATTTTCATTTTGAATTTTAGTTATGTAATAATGCATCTCTAATGTGACATGATAATAAAAGAACATGAATTGTAATTGTTTTTATAGCATCCTAATATACATACACATATATATTTATAATTTGAATCAAATAATTTAAAATCAATGACTTTGGTCCTCTTAAGATTATGAGTGTGCTAGTGCTTAATAGGGATTAAGTCTTACACATATTTTACCAAGGTATAATTTTGCCAATTTTAAACCTGAAATATACCATGTAATACCTTAAAACTACTCTAAGACCTATACCCATAAAACTTACAAGAGAAAGGAGCTATCCTATGGAAATTATAAATATTTTTTCATCTTTCAATAAATTTTCAGTGTATATGACATCAAAATACGCATACCTTATTGGAAATTCTTCCATGTACAAAATTTGCAAAACCTATAATAAAACATCTATGAAACCTATAATAAAACATGTCACAACAAAAGTGATTTTTTCCAACAAGAAGAAGAAAGTAATAGTAAAAGAAACATATAGTAGATGAGAGGCCATATATAAATATGTGTGTGCGTGATATTGAAAGATGAGATGCGGTGCCATCCTCAATTTAAGGACAACAGTATATTATGTATATGTATATATATTGGGAAGAAGACGGATATATATATATATATATATAGACACACGAGAGGGAGATAGAGATATTAAGAAAAAGAGGGGAATAAAAGATGTAAGAGAGAGGATTTTAAGGTTAGTAATATAAGGTTTTTAAAGTATGAGTTTAGGCTATTTCTTTATTTTTTTTTTCTGGGGTAAAATACAAAAACATAATCAGTATTTTGATATTTTACAAACAAGTATTCTAAATTTTGATTTTTAAAAGATACATGGCTAGCCTTGTGGTACTTTTGTAAATAAGAGACTTGAGTTTTGATTTTTCACATATCATATCAATATTTTTTTTCACTTTGTCTTAATAATGAATAAATAGACATGTGTTAATAATATTATCAACTAATTGAAAAAAAAAAAGAAATCAATTATTAACACGAGTTAATAAAATGCAGGTCACGTAAATATAAAAAAATCAAAACTTAGGGCACTTGTTTGTAAAAATACCAAAACACAGGTTATGTATTTGTTAAAAACAAAAGTTAGGTTTTTTATTTATAAAAGTATCAAAACGTAAATTACGTATTTAAAAAATCAAAACCTAGACTACTTGTTTATAAAATTACCACAACACATAATCTATCTTTTGCATTTTTTTGGTTTTTTTCTACAATAAATATCAACAAAAATTATTATTTATTTTTTATGTGAATATTATTTTATATTTTTTTTTATAGCATAGATGATGAAGACCGTAAAATTTATAATCAATGTACACTATAGGATAAGTTTTAAAGTGAATATGAGGTTATACTATAATCATTAATAATAAGTTATATATATATATATATGTATGGATATGATGTGACACTTGATATTATGTGCACCAAAAACTTAGCCAATTGAGCTAAATATAAGTGATACGGAATACCCTATAAAACGAACCTACTCGGTCATTTCTACTGTACACAGGCAGCAATATCCATGCACAGTACCCATTTGTCTTTTTTTTTTTTGTGTTTTCTGATAACGCATGCCAATAGAATGGAGGATAGAGGAAGTAATTGACAAGTGGAGTTGTGAAGGGTGAGAGGGTTGGATTGGGAGCCGAAAGCTTTTCCGGTTCAATCCGACATTTTAGGATATGTATGCATTACGTGTAAAATTGCCTCTTATTTTTCGTGTGTTGTAAGAGCTGTCATTATTCCAGGATTATTTACAGAGATGCTTAAATTATCACAATAATATTTGAAATAATTTTTTTATTAAACAACTTTTTATATTCTGATTACTTTAAGGGGGTTAGTTATCTATTTTTTCAAATTTTTATGATTCTTATTTTATTACATTATAATAATGTTTAGATATATTTTTATATAAATTAAATAAATATGAAAAAACCAATGAAAAAGAGTGAGTGGATTGCATTTTTGAAAAACTAAATAAGTACGAAAGAAGTAATAAAAAGAGAAGTTAGAGGGTTGCTTACCCAAACAACTTCGATTGCTAAGCAACCCATGTTATTGCATAATAAATTATTATATCACTCATATTTTTTAAAATTTTTAGCAAGTATCTAAAGATAAATATATACTTTCTTAAATATACAATTCAAATATTAAATGCCAAGACCTTAATGATCCAATAATACATTATATAAACAAGGAATGCAATATATCTAATCGCTTTGTGTGTGTGTGCATCTATATCTGTATATATAGTTGGGCAAACAACATCGTTTTGCTTATTTGATAAGTAGTTTATGTTCGAAAATGATAAATATCAGCCCCCCACTCTTTGTCTGGTTTCCTTTGTTCCACGTGTAAATTCCAATTCGCCTCAGCTGCCTTTGTGACTTTGAAGTTGAATTCTAAAAATCATAGCCGATTTACTTGAAAGCGTTTCCAATTAAAATTGAATAAAATTTGAAAGCATTGTTATTATAAAGAGTGTGATTGGTTGGATTTAAATCACTGTCAAATTCGTCTTTGAAAATTGCATGTACACTTTCTATTTTTCAATGGACAAATTAATTTTATTTAAATTGTGTTTCATTATGAATGATTTTATAATTTAACAGTATTATCCTGATCTCTTAAATAAAATATATCCCATCATAAACAAACCAAAAAAAAAAAAAAATCGACCTCCCTATATACATAAAATCTAATGTATTGGAAAAAAAAATATATAAAATCTAGTCATGTTATGCCATTATTTTAAGCTGAGGTACTTTGTTATTTTTTTTCCCTACACTTCTTTTCTCCGTCACAATGTGGAGAGAAATGAAACATGTAGATAATTTTTTTCTTTTTGTCATTCGTAGAGAATTTTTTATTTGCCCATTTTATAATAAAATCTCCCGTAACAATTTTAAAAGTGCAAGAAAAAAAATGAAAGTAATATTTCCTCACATGGCTAAAGTCTTTTTCCTTGGTATTTTTAGGGATCATCCAGTTTGTTATAAGATCTAAAATTTCATTCTCTTCGATTTTCCTTTTACCCCTTAAATGAGATCTTGGTAAAACAAAGAAATGTGATAAAAGGTGTCCACAAAACTTTCGGTTTCCATAAATGTAAGGTTTGTCTTTAGTTGATCAATGACTACATCTTGGCATCGATGAAATAATTTAGATACCAATCATAAGAATTAAACATCATTTACAAAATCAATTGAAGTCATATAAGAGTTTAAACGGTCAAATTTATTTTAAAAAATTTCAATTTTGTGCCATACTAGGAACCTAAAATTTTTAATATTAAAAAACAATTCAAGAATATCACAACAAAATAAATTAGAGTTTATAAAATGTTATTGGATAAAAATTTTATAGAGAAATCAAAACAATGCAATTGGAAGCCTTTGTGAAATTAAGATTTTGCCTTTAACCGAGAGTTTACGAAAATTGAACTATTTAAATCATATTTAGCTTGCAAGATTAATTAAAAGCTCTAGGCTAGTTAAAATTAGTCAAAATTCATACACTCGTAGAATTAGATGCCTTAAATTGTTACATGAGGTACAAGGTGATTAAGGGTATTGCTATACACTTCAAAAACCCTATCCACTGGCCCTTTTCTCCTTAATTTATATAGTTATTTTTTATTCTTCTTTCTTCTTTTATAGCTTTCCCCAAACTTTAAGGTCTAAAACTGTAAAATACAGAAATAAAGATGAAAATATAATGAATTATGAATCATGAGATGATATGGGATGAGTTTAAGGTTAAAACAAGTAATTTGTAAATGTTTAAGTTTGGTTGTAGAACAAATGTTGAAGTTTGGATTTCTGTAATTTTTGACAGATTGTACGCCACCTCCTGGAGAATCTACGCCGCCGGCGTAGAGACGGCGTAAGATGGGAACAGTAGCGTTTTTCTTAACGTTGGGAGGAACGCCGCTGGTGTTCATTAGGGTTTCTTTCAACACCGGCAGGGAACGCCGCCAGCGTAGGGCATGGGTTTGCAGGCGTATGTAGTAGGAATTGAAGTTCTGAAATTCAATGCCCCGATGAGCACTGCCAGCGTTCGTGTAAATTTTGCCAGTGTAGGGTGTACGCCGGCAAGATCTACGCATACGCCGCCGACGTAAGGCCGACGTATGACCAAAATTATATAAATACGAGACGTGAAAGATAGTTTTGACATATTTGTCTTTCATCATTTTCTCCTTCATATAAGAGAGTTTTGGAATGTTTTTGGAGATCTAGAATTGGAGAATCATCCGGAAGGTGTTTATGATTCAAAGTAAGTGATTTTAACATTTTCTCATGGATTAAATACGAATTTGTATAAGTTTGCTTAGGGTTTTGTTGTGTTCTTGAAGGAAAAACGTGAAAAAGATTTAGATCTTGGATTTGATCTGCCTCAGTTGAATAAGAAGTGAGTGTTGTGATTAAAATAAGTAAGTATAATGTACTCATATAAGATTTAAACGAATTTCATGTAAATTCTAAGGATTTTGTGATTTGTTTGCATGAAGGAAACCTTAGGTTTGGTTGGGATCCAAATTTGTGTATGTGAGTTGGAGTTTGGTAATCTAAATCAGTATGTTTCGTCCTTTCTTTGATAAAGTTGAATAATGTGTGATTAGATGATCATTATGTGTTCTTGTTGTCATATAATATTAGGGTTTTAAAGGATTATCAAATTCTATAGATTGTTGTGGAAGATTGATCGGGTTAGACGGTGTAACTGGGTGATTTTTCTTTATCAGGTTAGGATTTCAGGAGTTATAATACATTAGGAATTCTTTATATCATGTTTTTATTTGTTAAATATATAAATGTATGTTGTTGACAGGAATTTTGGAGATTTGGGTTTGTTGTTGAATTATTAATATTGATTGAAGTATTGTGGAGATTCGGGAGATTTGGTTGTGGTTGATTGTTGTCGATAAAGGATTTTTAGGAGATACAGATTGGAATTTCCTGAAACTGAGAAAGGTACGACCAATCCTTACTTGTTGTTTTTGTTTGTAAGTTTAGTATTGATTGAATGCTTGTAGGAACAGAATTTCTTAATAAACTTAATCTTTATTTGGTTTAATAATTGTATGTTTTGGTTGTGCTTAGCTTTGACCAATAAAGACTTGGTAGACAATGATACTAGTGAGGCACCCTAATGATCTTGGTGTGAAGTTGTCCCTAGTGGACTCGTGCCTTGATATGATTCCGGTAGAATTAGGTGTTTTGGATCTAGGGTGTTTGGGGAGTACCCACTCATCCATATATGTATATGATTATTATTTTCAAAGAGTTGTATGATTTTCAATGGGGTCTGAGTAACTCCGAGTTCAAGATTAGAGTATACGTAATACTGGACTGTGTTGTTGTGTTGGTTTAAGAAAGATAATAATATGATTGTTTGTATTAGTTTAAGTTGCATGAATCGTATGCCTTTTGTATGTGCATATGCATTTGTTTTTGGATTGGAGTTATCATACTGGGCGTCGTCGCTCATTCTTTTAAATTTTAGGTACAGGTGAAGAAGATATAGTGTATGATCTATCCGGTTATGATTTATTCTTTGATAGCGGAAATGGCGATAGTTGACTTGACTACTCAGTCGAGAGTTAGGCTTCATATACCAAGTTTCTAAGAGAAGACATGTTTCTATCATTCGAGATTGTAGTTGGATTCATTGTTGGTTTTAATGGAAGATATTTTAATGTATACAGTTTTTAGTTTATGTTGAATTTGTTGACTATGATGTCAATTTGGATTTTACTCTTGAACCAGGAGTATATGCTTTATGAAGTATGAGTTTTTAGTTTTAACAGGTTTGGTATCCTATGAGTTACCCTATGAATGTTTATAGGTGATGATTGTATTATTATAGATAATAGAGCCTTTGCGTATCCTATATTAAGAGAGGATACGTGGCGGGTTGTAATGCCTTATTTTAGGGTGTTACAAAAACCTTAAAATCCTAACGACCCTTTTAGTGTTGATTAAGTGAGATCAACTCAAGATTAGCACTGATTAGCTTCCAATCAATGTTTCTCACTAAGAAACGAAGAGAATGAAGGAATATTATAAGAGGAGAAAGACATTCGAGCTCAAGCAAATTTGTGCTAAGTCAAGACATTAAATTTAAAAAGGTATTCATGAAAGTTTTATGACTTTTTAAGTGTAAAAAGTTACTTTGGTATATAGGTACTATTTTAGGTAACTAGATTTCAAGTGCGTGATAGATTTAAAAGCTTTCAGTAGGAGTTATAGTCGAGATAAGAAGAAGTGGTGTAAAAACAAATGAGGTAAGTTGCTAAAATAGTTAGTAGTGTTAAAATTTAATACTAATTGACTTGTGTTGCTAGGGTTGAGTGCTATCGGCATGTAAACTTAGGAAATTATGGTATGAGATGTTGGATATTCATGCTTTATTAATGGAATTGATGATTGAGTTGGTCAGTGCTTAGGCATTGAAAATAAGTAAAATTGAGGACTTAAGTACATATGTCACGTGTGATTTGTTTAAGAGGAAAAAAATAATGTCATAACTTTTGAAATTTTTATTATAAATGAAAAATTAAACATTTTGGTGATGGATAATTAGGATATTGATTAATAGAAATGATAGATAAGTGATTGAATAAGTAAAGATGGCTTTCTTTGATAATTTGTGTTAAGTTATGGAAATTTTGAGAAAAACTTGATTTGAACGAGATATTTTATGGGTCTAATTGATGCTGGATATGGTAGATAATAATATAGTAAGTTGAGGAAAAATGACCCCTTATATAAAGAACAGAAAAATTACCAATTTGAACTATTATTGTCTTAATTAATGTATTAGGGAATCATAATTGGAATAAATCAATTATTTGGTTATTTTAAATGGTATAGAATGACAATTAAATGGGGTAGATTATACTAAAAAATCCAAACGTTTAGGAGTAAGTTCATTTAAGGTCCCAACATTTGAAGAAGTGGGTCAAATGGGGTCCCTAAAAACTCATATGGGGCCAAAAACCCTATGATAACTCAACTTGATTCTCCTGGATTGACAAGGCACTATGATAGAATTGGAATGTTGAACGTGAAATGGGTACCATACTAATGTAGTGTGCTGTCGTGTAATACATGTCTATTTTAAGTTAGATGTCATATAAGACTTAGATCAGTTTATTGGTGGTCATACAATGTTTAGACAATTACACAACAACATTAGGAAATTTGTTATCACTTCATGTATTAAAGCTTAGCACACACTCAAGCACCATACATCATACATTATCCCCATCCCCATATATAATCAGTTATGTTCATAAAAAGATAGGTACAACTACTTTATAAGCACAACATCATGATAAGAATTTAAGTCACTCATCTGTGCATCCTACTTAAAGATCGTAGTAATCTTTCGGAAACTCGAGATCTTGATTGAAAGCTCTTATAAAAAAATAAGCATGTATCACTAACTCATAATAGAAAAAATAGAACTCTTATAAGAGCTTTAAGTATTATAGATTTTCGTTATAACCTTCTTAGCTTATGATCTTTATCATCGATCACTACTTAGGTTTAATCGAGAGTCATATCACTACATCAAACTAGGCTAGCTCCAAGACAAACTAAAGGTCGATGGTCACTTAAGAAGGGTCGTGGTGTACAAAGGTACAAGAAAATATGTCACGTCTCAACAAAATGGGGGTCGCGTGCTTGTTAAAAAGCTTATAGCTCATATTGAAGGCTCGATACTAGGCCTTGACCAAGGCTGTGCTTTAAAACTTTGTTTAAAACTTAGCTGCGATAAGCCTTAGTGTCTATCGTGGGGTATATCAAAGGCTTGATAGTAGGTTGCGATGGCATTGTACTCCAATACTTAAAATATTTTTAGATGCAACAATGTCTCTGTTTTTGTTAAGGGCAAGTCGAATGCTCGACTTTAGGCTGAGACAGATACTGTTCATAAAAAAATTACCCTTCGACACTTACACTAAGTCTACTACTAATCCACTTCAAGGGCAAACTAGGTTGCGATGACCAATAACAACAGAACAACATCCAAACTAACTTGAAAACACCACTAACTCCTCCATAACAGATCCTAATATCAGAACGCGCGCAAGAACGACCTAAAACATAACAACAACAATAATACATTAATCTAACAGGAACTCCATCTTCTAAACCCTAAGTTAAATCCAACACAAGAGCTTATAGGGTAGATCTACTGTTGTCTTGCATGTTCTGTTATTCTTTATTTACATGAGATAAGATAGCTTTTGTTTATAAACTTATAGAAAATATTTTCATTTTAAGCCTAACAACTCGCAAAACAGGTTTTTATCTGCTTTTAACATTTCTTAGCAAACCAAGTTTTGTCTTTCTGTTTTTCTAAAACATGATATCTGCTAAGATTGATATTCCACTCGTGAATGATCAAATGTGCAGATGTATTGGTGTATTTGACAAAGGCACTTTCTGCAACATTTGAAAACAAGTTAAAACGAAGATACTTTATGTAACTTTTTGAAAATAGGGTAAAACAAGGTTACTTGTCGTGATTTTCAAGAACACTTCACTTCTTTCTTTCCAAAACACTAGTTGTAAATCTTGTAAACATGATCTTCAGGTTTTTCAAACTCAAATATGATCTTGGTGTTTGTCGAGCTAAAAACATAAAAGTTTAGAAGAACAATTTTGTGCAAGCGAAAGAGAACATTTTTAAAAAGTAGACACTTTGAAAATATCATGTTTATTTTCTAAAAACAACAACATCAAGTTGGTGTAAACTTTCAAATCATGATTACCTTTTTATTAAGTAAAAGAAAATAAGTATAGTTTAACTGAGAGTTGTCATTCCAACATTTAATGGAAGAAACTTTATTTAAGGAAAAAGACAATAGTCTATGCTTTAAAACTCATGGTAAACAACTTGCAATTAATTTATGGTATTTTTGAAAAAGATTTAATTATGAAAATTCATCATCTTTTAATGCTTGTAAAACAACACATTATATTATTAGAGAAATATTAATTAATATCCTATAAAAAACATTTATTATTTCAAGATATCAAATTAGATTTAGATTTTAATTCTTTTAAATTTTTAACTTATGCTATCGCTAAAACCCTAGGGATTACATTATTAATGAATTTTGTGTGGCAACTAAGGCTTGTGTGGTGACTAAATTTCACTTTGATATATTTCGATGTTCACTTTTATCTTTGCTAAGTAAAAACATCATCTGTGAGGCAAACGTGAGTAGATTGATCAATAAAGGTTAATCTTTTTTTTTTGGGTCCCTTGAAATCTCTTAAATTTTTCAAAAGCTTTTTCCCATTCGAAAATTAAGCTCGAGGAAGATTTTTAAATATGGTAGTACACGACCTATGCACAAGCCTATGTACTTAGTCCTGAGCCCCTTTGGCCTAAATTTCTTCAATTTTGGTAGTGCATGAACAATGCATGAGTTTGTGTACTATGTCATGTACTCCTTTGACTAAAATTCCTTTAACTCCGTTAGTGCCCAACCCATGCATTGGCCCGTATAGTTGATTGTGTACATCTCTTACATAGATTTCTTCAATTCTAGTAGTGCACTACCTACACATGAGCTCCTGTACTTGGTTTGTATACCCCTAACCAAAATTTCTTCAACTATGGTAATGCATGACCTACGCACGAATTCGTGTACTTGAGTGCACGACTTGTGCATGCTCAAGTACTCGATTATACACTATACAACATTTCAAATTTGACAAATCCTAATTTAAATTCCAAGAAACTTCACTAATCCTTCCTTTAATCTCAAGTACCTTTCAAAGACCTAAAATCACAAAGTCAAAAAAATAAATACCAAATCCATGGAATTATTATTTAAATGCATCAAATTAAGTCTAAAATATTCTTTTTAACTAAGGGTTGTTTTACACTTACTATTATACCTCAAGTAATTACACCAAGCATATACTGTCTCATATAAATCAAATTCCTTCACACTTATTAGTTTAATAACTGAGATATGATGTTAAGGACTATAGATCATTGGTAGACCAAGAGAATCTACTATCAGAAGGCAAAGAACTCAAAACTAAGGATTGGTTAACTTAAAACCGACAACCAATCCTAACCTATATAATTAATTAGACAAGTTAACTAAATAAAACCAATGGCGTAAAAACCTATGAAATATTTCTCATCCATAACTCAATGTATGCAAACGATGTGAATCCAAAATAAGATCCACAACCATGTAAACTCAAGCCTAAATAATTCAACTGATGATGAGAAAAAAAAATGAGTAACGTTACTTGGGGCTCTATCCTAATGCACGTATTTAAACTTATGAACAGTAGATGATGTTTGAATTTAGAATACAGGGAAAAGGATGTAAAACAGTTAATAGGTACATAAATGCATGTTGCTTGTGTGTATAAAACTAATAATCAAACTAATACTTAAACTCAACCTAAGTATGTGTTGGTTATTGCTTGGTTGCTTCCTCAAAGAAGTAACACCCTTGGACTGGGTTGCAGACTTGATTACAACTTTAGGAAGATACGATAGATTAGGCACCTAAGCCTTCATGAAATGTGTGGTAAGACCGGATAAGTAGATGATGGGGGAATTTTTGAGATCAAGCAATTAATTGGAGTTTAAGTGAAGTTGCAACAAAGTTACATGGGGGAAGTTTTACATAAATATATAATCTTAGTATTAATATATATTTCCATAATAGAGAAAATGTAAAATTTGGTACTCGAACTTTACATAAAAAATTAATTTGATATCTAAATTTTGAAATTGTTAATTTAATACCTAATCAAAGTTCTCATGGCTATTTTAATACCTCAATAATGTTGTTTGCTCTATTTTTTAATATGGAAGAACTAGTCTATCAGTGATAGACAATGTTATGGGCATTAATAAAAATTCAGTAATATGCTGCCTTTTATACATTTGCAAATAGAGCAAAATTTGGTTGATTGAGTAGTAAAAATAGTCAGAACAAGTTTGATTAGATATTAAATTAATAATTTTTAAGTTTAGATATTAAATTAAAATTTTGTACAAAGCGTGTGTACTAAATTTTATATTTACTCTATTTAATATGTGATATATAAGATATATATTTTATGACAAACACATGTATATGTATAACAAGGTGTAACACATGTCTACCAATTTGTTAAAAAATTACCAAAGTATAAATTATAGAAAATTGATTATTATATTACCAATATAAAATTGCAATTGCAAGTTATAAATGTAATTTTTAAAATTATAAAAATCACACCTAGGATTTGCAAATGAAAAAAAAAAAAAAAATCAAACAATTATATCCCTAAATTGCATGTAATATAGGAAATCACATGTTTAACATGAAATTTTATATGATTAGCTTTTGCCCAAAAAAAATTTAGGTTGGATTGATAAACATACAAATATCTCTATATAAAATATTTATTTTATGCAACAATTGAATTATAATGTATATATAGCATGTAACCTAAAAATTATCCATGCACTCTATATATATTGTTTATATATTTATGCATATATTATATATATATTAAATAAATCAATAATACATTAATATATACATTATACAAATTTATTGTGTAATTGTAATTTAGCTCGAGGTATAATAGTCATGCTATTCAATTTTTATTCCAAGTGGAGAAGAAATAGAGAGGGAATAAAAAATAAAAATAAATAAACCACCTAACTGATGGGTCTATTTATTCCCTCTATAAAAGGAATAAATAAAATGTTTAATTACAAAAACCTCACTTGTGTTTATTCCTATTTGTATTAATTTTTTAACAAATAGATAACTTGAATTTCATGCAAAAGTATCAATATTATCAAATATTATTTGAAAAATACATGCTAGTGTCTTATTGGTCTAAGAGAATTTAATTTAATAAAAAATATTACTAAATAAACTTGAATAAATAAAATTTTAAAAATTATTTTTAAAATCTAAAAGAATTGAAAAAATATTCAATTTGATTTTAAGATAGGTAAGATATTGACACATCTTCTTATAAAATCATTAAATAATAGTGGCACTTTTGAATCAAACTCATAGCTCATGAATTTGCAAATGAGCCAAAATATAGGTAATACTTTTATGATTAACCCTAAAAAAGTTTCTATAAATAAAAATTAATAATTCATTTTACAAGTACACAAAGTAATTTGGTATATTACAAGAATAATAGTTTTGTAATTCTCTTCTCTCTCTTTTACCTTTATCTATTTTGTTGAAGATGTAGGAGAATTGGAAAAGTTACTATTTTTAAAATTTATAAATAGTAATTCAATTATAATATTATTCATTTGATGAAGATAATAATAGTATATATAAACACAACATATAATACCTATCAAAACATTTTTCTTATCATATTTGGGGTAAGTTCAATTCCATTTGAATTCAAATTCTATTATATAAAAATAGTTTTTAAACATTAATATGCAACATATTTACATTTTGAAATAGCCAAAAAAAAAAAAGCAGTTCCTAGGTGAAATGTTTTTTTGTCTACCTGATAGCATACATCATTTTTAATGATTGACAGGAATAAATATCCGAAAGGGCAAAAAAAAAAAAAATAAATAAAAAAATAAAAATTAAAGGAACTTAAAACAAAAGGAAATAAAAATGAAAAACGTGTGGCCGGTGAAGTTAATTTTTCATGAATCTTATTATAATATTTTTTTGTCTGATTGGATTACCTGTTTTTCATCTGTATCTGTATCTTTTTTAAAATAATATATGTAAATATATCTGATTTATATCTAAATTTTATCTATATTTATTCTATTTGATCTTTGATGAGAACTGTTAATTTTTTTATCTATATCTATTTCTTAATAAATAATTTATTAGTAAAAAATTAAAAAAAATGTCTGTATCTACCTAAAAAAAACCAAAACAAACATTTATCATTCATTCAACCTCGTTCTGTCCCCTTTTCAACCTTATAATACACATGTACACCATGTACTTATATAAAAGCCTACTATAGTATTCAGATCCCATATACAATTCCCATTATACCTTTCATCTCCCTTCCCAAAACCAAAACAAGAACCCAAATCAAAGAAAAATTTAGAGAAACAAAGCCATCCTGCTTCAAGAACGGTAGTAGGTTCAAACAAGAACAAGAGATTTAAAGGGATGGCACTGGCTAAAGAAATCATGGGTTGTTCCATAATCGAAAGATCATCACTTGTTACAACGTCAAATCTGTTGATGAGCCCTGTTTTGGTTCCTAGGAGGAGATCAGTGCATTTTAGGAAAGTTACTAGTGTTCCTGTACCTGTTGCAGCAATAAGTGAGGATTTGGATTTGGTCAGAGCTGTGCCTGAAAAAGAGAAACCTGTTAAGTTTAAGGTCAGGGCTGTTATTACAGTTAGACAAAAGATTAAGGAAGATCTTAAAGAGACTTTAGTTAAACATTTGGACGCTTTGAGTGAGAAAATTGGAAGAAATGTTGTCTTGCAACTTGTTAGCACTGAATTAGATCCGAGTAAGTCCATCTTACTTTTCTTTTATCTCTTTCTTTTACATGTTTCATATCTATATTATTTTTAAATTTAAATTTATTTCTTAAAAAGAGGTTTCATTTTTGTTTATTACCAAAAGACGAAGGTTTATTTATTTTACTTTTAATTTTATATATGATCGGTTTGAACCTAACTTTGCTAATTTTTCTTTTTTTTTTTCCCCTCTGTTATTAATTTGGGGTTGGTTTTTAATAATAGAAACAAAGGCACCAAAGAAGAGCAATGAAGCAGTGCTAAAAGATTGGTCAAAGAAAGCAAATGTAAAAGCAGAAAGAGTTCATTACACAGCAGAATTCACTGTGGGTTCAGATTTTAGTATCCCTGGAGCAATCACAGTGATAAATAAGCACCAAAGTGAGTTCTTCTTGGAAAGTATTACAATTGAAGGATTTGCTAGTGGTCCCGTTTACTTCCCTTGTAATTCATGGGTACAATCCACAAAAGATCATCCTAATAAGAGGATTTTTTTCACCAACAAGGTACCGTACCTTTCCCTTTTTTTTTATTTAATGATATTTGGTACATATGGATACGTGAATTCTATTTACATGTTTTTACCTTGAAACTTTTGAAATTATCAGCATACCTTACATATAGACCCATATATATTATATAAGATGTGTATTACCACCAAAGCATTTCTCGGGATTAACAATTGAACGGATATATACTATATATATATATATATTATACGTGATGTGTATTACAATCGGAGTATTTCTTAAGATTAATAATAGCAAGCATGTGTGCATGATTTTAAAAAAAAAAAATTTTTTTGGCATGTGAAATAGTGGAAATTACAGTTTTCAAGTTTAGGAGTTTTTCTGTACCGTAAATCAACATCTTTCGAGAACCTATGTCAATCGTCAAATGCCGCCATGATTTTTCTATATTGGGTTGGGAAAGAAGTAGTCAAATCCATTATGATTTGTTCTTGTTTTGATTCTTTGAGTTTGAATATTGTAAAAACAGTAATTCAAACTTGTGTACTGAATAGAGCTGGCAAAAAATTTTCTTGTCTAAGTGCCAGCCGGATGGATATACTTCTTCAAAAGTGTCTCAAAAGGCGCTAGCCATTGGACTATTAACTTTTCCATAAAATTTCTTTTTGAATTTATCTCTTTCTTGACTCAATCTTTTATTTTTCTCCATCTTACTAAACATTAAATTTTTCATGTTATCTACCTTATTGTTATGCCATTCAATACATAGTGTGTTGTATGTTGTGTTGATGGGAGGATTCATGATTTACTATGCATCTATGCCTGTTGTTGTGAACATGTATTCCTTTTATTTCTTAGGTAGAAGGACAGAATCTAACGCTCATGAGACTATGTCAGAAAAGACAAACATCATTTGTTTACTACTTAAACAATTCATATAATCTATAAAACATTTTACCCTTTTTTTTTTTTTTTTTTGGGCCACATAAAACATTTTACCTCAATTCACATGTGATGCGTATTTTTTTTCATATATTTTAAAGTTCTTTTATTTTTTTAAAATTTTTTTGGTTCTCCCACCCCAGGTGTGTTCTTGGGTATGCGCCTTCCGTCTTTGACTACACCGATTCAAATATTTCTTGTCTTTTTAAATAAAAGTTGGAAGAGGAAAAAAAAAAAAAAAAAACTATAAAACCCTGATGTATGCTGGCCTTGAAGTTTGGTGATGATTTATTATGCAATTTGCATTATTTTCTGGAGCTGTGGTGGTTGGTGCAGAAGCAGATAATTAATGGGCTCCTCCAGAGATGTATTTTGATTAGATAATTTATAATTAATTAAAGAAATAGAAAAAAAAAATTTTGGAATTGACAATTGATATTGAATGGCCTGGGGACTATTTTCCGAAAATGAAAGATCATCGAACGCGCCTCAATTATTGTGAAAAACATAAAAAATTGTGGTTTTCTGTTCTTTTTTTTTTTTTATAAAGTAATCAATTTTCCTTTATTGTAGATTAGTTCTTCACTATTGGTGGGTCAGGAATTATATATCCAAGGTGGGTCAAGCTCTTTGAAAAAATAAAAAGGAAAGATCGTTTTAAATAACAAATTAATATATATTAATTTTTTTTATTGATAAGGGGTCATTGTCAATAAAAATAAAAATAAAATAAAAGCTGGGCATCTGTACAAGTCACAATCAGATAAATCATCTTTAATAAACTATATTATTGTGCGCTGTTATTCATTAAATTTGTTTTTTTACGTGGCGTTGACATATATTCTGGAACTGAAAGTGATAAATTTTGCAATTTTATAATTTTTAATATTGTTAATTTTTTTGGCAGCCATATTTACCATCGGAGACACCAGATGGGCTGAAAGCATTGAGGGAAGAAGAGCTAAAAAACCTAAGGGGCGATGGCACGGGTGTAAGAAAATTATCCGACAGGATTTATGACTATGATATCTATAATGACTTGGGTAATCCAGACAGAGGAATTGATTTTAAACGCCCTACCCTTGGTGGCTCAAAAATCCCATATCCTAGACGGTGCCGCACCGGCCGCCCTGCGGCGGATACCGGTGAGTTTTCAACCTGTGTTGATTATGGTTTTTCTAACCTGCTAAATCACTGTTACATACTTTATTGTAATGGTAGCAAAGATAGGATCAGATGCTTAGTTGTCTAGATGGGTGCTATATTTTTAGGGAATCATTAGGTATAGTTTAAGTTGTCTAATTTAATCTTATCCATCACGTTGATAACATCCCAAAATTATTTTATTTTTATAAAAGAACAGCTTGGGATGTTTTATGCCTGGGGCTATTCGTCATTTGAGAAGACTTTACATCAATTACTAATGGTGTTAATAATAAGAAATAACACGTGAAGAACACCTAGAGGCCTAGCTCATTGTAAATAAAATTAGCACTTTATTGAAGATATTATAAGAACTCAAAAAATGTTTATGGATCTTTTTTGAACAAATATAGAATTTAGAGGACTTAATTCCACTTTAAAGAAAAGGGGGAAAAAAAAATGCTTTTTACCGGCTTATTTATTATACAAAAATAATGCTTTTTTTTTTTTTTTTTTATGATTGCTATGAGGAAAGGGGTCTCCTATATTAAAAAAAGTTATCGGAATATGATAGTGCCATTGCCATTTAGTTTGCTTTTCATATATGGAATAAAAAGCGTCGATAACACTGAGGTCTAACTGGTGTATGTTGCCAACTACATCCTCTTTTTATGAGGCAACAATGCTATTGTTATGCACAAATTATGTTGACCTAATGAGTATCATGGTTAAAATCGCAGGTTAAGGGTACAACTTTATGAGTTTATGATTTTATTAGTTTTTTTTTTTATATTAAAATGAATACATAATGTTTTGGATGCAAATCTTAGATAAAATTATAAATTTAAACGTACGTTTCTATGCTTTTACGATTTTATCTATTTTACACCACTTTTATGATTTTGCCTATTTTACACCATTGTAAAAATTATGAGTTAAATATATGATTTTATGAGATTATGATTTTATTAGTTTTTTCTTTATTAAAATGAATACATAATGTTTTGGATGCAAACGTTAGATGAAATTACGAATTTAAACAATGTTTCTATGCTTTTATGTTTTTACCTATTTTGCACCACTTTATACTATTAATCCAATTGCATACATTCCACTACATAGCAAGATTACGAGTTTGGTAAATATTCACAAATCTAATGGGAATATGGTATTATATATTTTTTAATTGGAATTTTTGGCCGTGTCATTGTAATCCACCCCTTTGATTTACGATAATAAGTTTGAACTAATTTTGCTTTATGTTTGGGAATATGCCAGATATTACTGCAGAAAGCAGGGTTGAAAAACCGACTCCATTGTACGTGCCAAGAGATGAACAATTTGAGGAGTCTAAAATGGCCACGTTCTCTTATGGAAGACTTAAGGCCGTGCTTCACACTTTAGTGCCAACATTAAAGGCCAGTGTATCAAAGAACCACGATTTTAGTGGCTTTGCTGATATTGACAGCCTCTACAAGGAAGGATTGCTTCTAAAAGCGAGTTTCCAAGATAAGCTATTGAAAAAACTTCCACTGCCTAGGGTGGTCCAAGACTCTAGCCAAGGACTTCTGAAATATGACACTCCTAAAATCCTAACAAGTGAGTAACATCTTAAACCCTTGATTTTGCACTGTCATTTGGCTTTTTTACGCGAGAAAAATGTGAAATGTACCTGTTAAACATAGTTCCACCTTTGATTTTGTTTGTCTCAATTATTGTCCCTTTTGTTTTGTTTTGTTTTGGGGGAGGAGTAAATAAATCTACGTCTCCTTAACTTTACTTATGCACGCTTCAAACCTTCGAAAGCATGCTGGAATTACTGGACTATAAAGTATCAATTGCTTCAAATTCAAATTTCATCTTCTTCCATACTTCATTAGTAGTAGTAGTCTTGTATACACTTTTGGCTTGTTGACTTCGCTAAATTAATAAGGCTGTAATGAAATTTCTATTATAGAGGAATGTAGTAGAGCTGTAATAAGATTTTAATTTTTTTTATTTAAATGGTGGTATTTAAAAGAAAAAGACAGTTCTAGCATTGAATTGATATTCATATATTTAAATAAATAATGGTTGTTTAATGATTTGTCTAATAGGGATTCATTATGGAGTTGCTATTCAGTGAACTAAACGCCGTAATAACTAGTCACAGGGAATAGCAACTACTACCCATTTCGCATTAGAAAATTATTGATAATTGCAGTGAAGTGAACGTTTAATATATTGATGATACAATAGAAAGTTTTCAAAGTAACTACTACCCATTTCGCATTAGAAAATTATTGATAATTACTCACCCCTGTATCTTAAACGTGGCATATAATATTCACTAAAATCTTTTTCGCTCGTGACTTTTTCAACCTCGATAAAAGGAAAATAAAAGAAATGATAATCCTAAAATTTAAAAGAATTTTGTATAATAATGGAAGAAAAAAAATCCAATTTCTATATTTACTATTTAGTAAATAGTTACAACTAATGTATCATTATTTTTATCCGTGACAAAATGGTTAACTAGAAATTTGAACTTTGAATAATTTATTGTTGTTGTTGTTATTATTATTATTTGGCTTTTACGAAGAGGCTTACGGTGAAAAATCATTTATGGAGGGGTCAGTTTCTAGAGTATCGTAAAAGGGGCTTGCTATTATATTCTCAATCAAATGATGAAGAAATGTTCACATTATGCAATTATGGACTTTTGGTGGTTGTCATTTTTTTGTAAATTTTAGTGGTAGATGTAGATGTCCTTGTAACTCAACATGCAGAAAACTTTAATAACTTTTTAATACTTTTGCCAGTATTCAGTATGGAAATGTGTGAAAATAAAATACAGTGTGGCACAGGAGCATTCACTGACTGACTCTAGTTAATGTTTGCTTTTATATATTATATATATATATATATATATTCCATGAAAGTGAAAGCTGAGACGAAAGTAGTAATCTTTTGATGGCAACATCATCTTTTGTCCTTTCAATTAGTGGCCTCTTTCCATAGTGCAGTGAGCATATCGTGACTCCTGGAAAAGGCATTTTACACGTGATTCTGCGTATCTATGGATCTAGAGCTTACAAAAAAGAAAAGAAAAAGTTTTATTGCATCACTGTAGGAGACAATTTTAACTGCTGCTTTACTCGGTAATAAAAGCATAAACGTAATTTACACGTGGTCAACATGTTCTAATCATTTTCTAATACGTAACAGTATTTATAAGGTCATTGAAAATAATTTATTTAAAAACTACCCACTATTTGCTGCACATATCAAAGTATGGATGTTGATTTTTTCCAATTATTATTATTATTGATGTGTTTTTCTATTCAGAGGACAAATTTGCCTGGTTGAGAGATGAGGAATTTGCCCGCCAAGCGATAGCAGGTGTCAACCCGGTCAGTATAGAGAGGCTTAAATTCTTCCCACCGGAAAGCAAACTTGATCCTCAAATTTATGGTCCCCTTGAATCTGCTCTTAAGGAAGAACATATTATTGGCCACCTCAATGGCATGTCCGTACAAGAGGTTTATTCCGACACATTTGGCTTGTGGTTCTGGCATTGGTTTGAAGCTGGGTGTTTGGCAAAGATAAGAAAAAGATATATTGGTGAAGTCTTATATTAAGTACAATTTAATCATAAGTCAAGATACAATTCGGTTACAGATTGAGTTCAATTTAGATACATAGAGGATGGACATGAAAAACAAACGGAAAGAATTGTTTGCTAGCTTCCTCAATGAGCCTTTTTAAGAAAAATTCTCTTAGATGATAAATTATATCTAGTTGTTTGGATGGTCTGTTTTTTATCTGTATCTTATCTGTATATGATCTGCATTTGAATTTTAATGTTATCTAATCTTTAGGTTTGTTTATGAATAAAAATATCTTATTTTTTAATATGATTCTATTATTAACGAATAGTCTGGTTGGAATAGATGTGAAACAAATATGAAACCGATGCCAAAACAGCGAATCAAATGCACCCTAATATGAAGATAATATTGCATTAGAGCAATTGTTTTGTAAATGACAACATACCAATTAGTAGTTGGTACAAATTATTTCTCATCACTTTGTACAATATTTGTAGGCCCTTGATCAGAAGAAGTTGTTCATTGTGGATTACCACGACATATATCTTCCGTTTCTTGATCGAATCAACGCGCTTGATGGACGAAAAGCGTATGCCACTAGGACCATTTTCTTCTTGACCCCTCTAGGAACACTCAAGCCAATTGCTATCGAACTTAGTCTCTCACCACAAGGTCCAAGTAGTCGGTCGAAACGGGTTGTCACCCCTCCTATAGACGCGACCACCACCTGGATGTGGAAGCTTGCAAAGGCTCATGTGAGCGCCAATGATGCTGGCGCGCACCAGCTTGTGCACCACTGGTAATTTCATGTTTTCTTGCATAGCTGAGTCAATTATAAGACTATCACAACGTAGTATTGTTATTGGAATGTTGATTTGTTGTTTGCTTTCTTCCTTTGACAGGTTGCGCACACATGCGTGTTTGGAACCATTTATCTTGGCTGCACACAGGCAAATGAGTGCAATGCACCCAATCTTTAAGCTTCTAGATCCGCATATGCGATATACACTGGAGATCAATGCCTTGGCACGCCAAAGCCTGATCAATGCTGATGGTGTGATCGAGAATTGCTTCACACCCGGCCGCTATGCTATGGAAATCAGCGCAGCTGCCTATAATGGCTTCTGGCGCTTTGATTTGGAAGATCTCCCTTCAGACCTTGTACGCAGGTACATATATTTCAACAATTTTAGTGCGAGGAGGCAAAAGATTAGTCTTAGGTTGTATAGTAAAATTTTTCAAAGCTAATGGAAAATATGTACTAATTCTTGTTTGATATGGTTTGTTCACCTGAACTCTCAATGCGTGCTTTTACCTGTTTATAACTGTCGAAATTGATACCTTTATCTTCTTAACTGGAGCATTTGTTAGCCTTTCGCTTGCGGGTTTGGAAGCATTAGTAATGGTTTGGGGAATTTAAATGCGTATTTTAATGTTATGTTTTAGGAATATAGGAGTTCTGTCTGCTCCCACGAGTACTTTTGGAGTATATTTGCTGTCATCTCAAATCTTCATTCCTCTCATGATACATTACACTACTTGATATGTATGAATAACTCCTGAATCATCTAGCAATTTGGATTGCTCTGATCATTGTTTTCCTTATATTTACAGGGGAATGGCCGAACCGGATCCAACACAACCTCATGGACTGAAACTTTTAATTGAAGACTATCCCTATGCTACAGATGGCCTGTTAATCTGGCATGCAATAGAGAACTGGGTCCGAACATACGTGAACTACTACTACCCGAATGCGGATGTAGTATGTGATGACAGAGAGCTTCAAGCCTGGTATGCTGAATCGGTTAATGTTGGCCATGCTGATCTTAGGCATGCCGATTGGTGGCCTACATTGGCTAGCCCTGAGGATCTTGTTTCAATCCTAACCAAGATAATTTGGCTTGCATCTGCCCAGCATGCTGCCCTTAATTTTGGGCAGTATCCTTATGGAGGTTATATCCCTAATCGTACTCCCTTGATGAGGAGATTAATTCCTGAAGAAGGTGATCCTGATTACGCCAATTTCCATGCTGATCCTCAGAAGTATTTCCTCCTTGCATTGCCAAGTTTATTGCAAGCCACAAAGTACATGGCTG
Source organism: Combretum micranthum (assembly GCA_024138025.1). Lineage (NCBI taxonomy): Eukaryota > Viridiplantae > Streptophyta > Magnoliopsida > Myrtales > Combretaceae > Combretum > Combretum micranthum. The sequence goes on from JAMXBD010000346.1 coordinate 974,285, forward strand.
TTGTTGACACACTTTCAACACATTCCCCTGACGAGGAGTACTTAGGGGAACGGCAGCATCCATCTATTTGGTCAGGGGATGCAGAAATCGTCGAGGCAGCTTATGAGTTCTCAGCAGAAATCAGAAGGATAGAGAAGGAAATCGATAGAAGAAACCAGGACCCGAAGAATAAGAACCGATGCGGGGCAGGGGTGTTGCCATATGAACTGCTAGCACCTAGTTCTGAACCTGGTGTAACATGTAGAGGTGTTCCAAACAGTGTTTCAATATGAGTCTTTTAAGCAAAATTAGGACACTTTTTGGTACATCATAAGCAATAATTATGGTTGTGTCCGTGAAAGTATGTAGTATGGTCGGAAAAATAAGGAGGTAATTGACTGTATTTAATAGATTAGTAATCCTGATAGTGCATTTTATTGCACTTCTAATGTAGGAAGTGTATATGCAATAGAGCTCATGATCTTAGTGCTGTTCATAGTAGATGAGACCCATTCCGGTATAGATCTTGAAGTTGATGTGTGTCCCATCAATTCCTTTTTGTGTTTTATTTCCTATTTAGAAGTTATCCATTTTCCTTTTACTTTTTTTTTTATAATTTATTTATTTTAATTGATGATTAGGATTAGATGTTTAGATTATACTATATAGCTTGTATCAGCCAAAAAAAAAAAAAAAAAACTATATAGTTTGTCCCCTCTAGTTAAAAGTTCAGTGTCTTCTATAGAGATTGTGAGTCTATTAGCAGAGAAGTTTGAGATCAACTCATAAGCTATCTTTGTACCTTAGCAAAAACAATGATGAGTGGGTTTGGTCCAATTTTTGCTGAGTGTTGTATTTTAGTGAGACATTTGTATGCTACTTTATTATCATTTGTATTTCTCTATAATAAGGGTTAGCTTCACTAGCAATACCTAAATCCTTTTGCTTAAAACAAAATTGGATCTTATCTCACAAAAATACCCTAACATTTTAAAATTTGTACCCATTGTATTTTCGGTTGGAATCCTGCCAATTCTCCGAGAAGTTAACGTGGACATCTTCTCTCTCTTAAAACACACTTCTCTCCTGTTTGGCAAATGTATCTTCTCTCTACTTTTTTTTTTTTTTTTAAACTATCCTCTCTCACTCTTTCTCTCTACTACAACTGCTACTTCTTCTTCTTTGTCCCTACGCCTCTTGCTAGAACATAGGAGGTAGACTCTAGTTCATCTCAAGAGGGGAAGACCGAACTTATCTTCTTTAACCTCTCAAGAACTTCATCTTCTCCACTCCCCTTTCTCCCTCTAACCCTTATCTCTCTAAAGAAGATGGTGCCAAGAGCTTCATCTTCTACCTTAAGAACAAGAACCCATTCACTCTCTCTTGTACTCTTTCCCCAACATCACACATAGGCTAACATCGCTTATCCCCACCCATACAGTCACTGCTACGAGCCGTGACCTCCATCTTTAAATCATAAACACCAAAGGCACCATCTTTGAATGCATCGAATCTCTACTCTCAAATGAAATGCAAATATAAAATTGAACATGGGGATGTGAAGAATAATAAAAATAAAGCATATTAGAACATAACACTAATAAATTAAACCAATTCTTCACATTATTAAACGTGTTGATCAAATTCGTCTTCCTTATAGTGTACAGGTCTAAGTTCCTTGAACAACTAATGAACCTATGCAACCCTAGTGTCACTAAAGGACACAATGGATCCCTGGGGTTGTGCACAATGATGGGTAGTGAAGAATGGAAGTAGGTCTGGGTTTTGTTGTGGTGAGGCTAAAAACACATTAGAAAATACTCAAGAGAAAGGAGAAGGGGTGGGGGTGGGGGTGGGGGTGGGGGTGGGTTTGTGTGTGTAAGTATTTGACTTAAAAAGCTCAAACAATAAATTGTTATACTATAGATCAAATTAAACTTTAATAATAGTGGATATGACAATAATAGAGTACTAAATAGAATATTAAAGAGATAAGGAAAAAAGATATAAGCCCAGATTTAACGTGGAGTTCGACCTACTTCTGACTCTCCATGATCACCCAAATTGCCTCCAATTAGAGGACTTCACACATTTTATTAATTTCAATCACACATGCTCCAACAGATTAGTACACCAGTTTACAACACTTAGCAAATAAAATATTTCCTTCTATCTCAAAATGCTCTCTTATAGATAACAAATACAAGAATAGAGCACTAAATTGATTTTCTCTCTCTTTGTAGATTTTGCAAATTAATGAACAAGAGTACAAAGACAATGAGAGAATTTTCTAATCTGTTTGTTTGCAAATAAAAACTCTTAATCACTTTTTTCTTAGTTCAACATTACTTCTCCACTTTGAATTTCCCAAGAAAAGAGTATTTATAGATTTCAAAAATTTAAATATTCGTTGAAGATAACGCCTTAAAATCTTCAATCATTAATCATTAAATACACATAACGGCTCTTTCATGCCACATCGACTCAAATTTTAAAACTGTCGCACCTCAGACTTATCATGCCTTAAATTTGACCGTTGATCAAGTCTATGCTTATTTGGATTCGTCAGGCCTTGGATTGGAACTTATCACACCTTCAGCTTGTCTTGCCTTAAACTTGTCGCTTCTTGCATTTATCCTTCGACTAAGACTGTGTTTCTTTGAACTCGTCGAGCTTGGGATTTAAGCTTGCCGTGCCCTAATGATTTTTACTTGTTGACCCATCGATGAAACGCGCGACTAAAGCTGTGCTTAAGAATTTATACCTGCTAATTTATGCACAATCTCCAGAGAACAACACACACACACACACATTCTAGCATGTTGTTTTTCCTAGTTGTTTGACTAATTAAGTGTAGTTTAACATAATTGGGTAGTTAATTGTGCAACTAATTTTCTCATTAAAATTTGCATTGAACATATGAGTTCAACAATCTCTCCCTTTTTTATGAGGATATTCATGCATAATTAAATCTCTCTCAGTTAAGCATACTTCCTTTCAAATAAGCATCTAGGTTTCAAAAGAATTTTCTCAAATTTGATTAAAAAACTCGATATTTAATTCTAGAGAAATGCAAGTTACACTTAATGGTCAAACAAACACAATATACACTATAACATCCATTCAACATTTTTCTCCCTCTTTGGACTCATGAAAATGCACTATTTATGCATGTTAATTATGCATTCAACATTTCTCTCCCTCTTTAGACTTATAAAAAACAAGACGACAAATTTAGAACATTTCAAATAAGAAGAGATGCACAAGCAATATACAGGTTCTAAAAGGTTTTAGACGTGATTGAAAAATCCAATATCACAAATTTATGCATGTTGCTGTCAGAAAATTACAAGATAGATTTCTCAAGAGTGCATAAATTTTTCTAAAATATTTTTCAACCAGTTGCAAATATTCAAATAATTTATGCATCAAAAGTATAAATTACAATTTTCATGCATTGAAAACCACGATTAAATATGCACAAAAATGACACATCATAGAATTTTTAGGGTCATAATATTTCACAAGCATCACAAAAACTTATTTTAACATCTAATAGCTTCTTTAGCCTAAGATCAAGTTCTAGATCAACTTGTCTCCAAGATATTTACCACTCATCTTGCTTTATTATGCCCAGTTCTCTATATAAATGTAAAAACGATCTTCACTTAAGGGTTTTGTAAAAATATCAGTAATTTAATTGTTTATATCAACAAATTTCAAGCTAATATCTCTATTGAGAATATGATCTCTGATGAAATGATATCTAATTTTGATATGCTTGGTCCTTGAGTGTTGGATTAGATTTTTTTGTTAAATTTATAAAACTTGTGTTATTACTGCAAATTGGAACATTTTCATTTTTTAAACCATAATCCTGCAAAAGTTCATTTCATCCATAAAACTTATGCACAACAGCTGCCGACAACTATATACTTAACTTCAGCAGTTAAAAATGTAACTAGGTTTTCCTTCTTTGAGTGATAAGATATTAAGGAGTTTCCAAAAAAGTGGCATGTGTTGCTTGTGCTCTTGTGATCAACTTTGCATCCTTCAAAGTCAGTATTAGAGTATCTAGCTAGATCGAAAGAAGTAAACTCTAGTGCTTGCAAGATATTTGAGTATGCATTTTACTGTATTCAAATGTGATTGCTTTGGGCAAGATTGAAATCGTGCACATACGCACACTGAAAACATGATATCAGATCTTGAAGCTGTTAAATATAATAAACTACCTGATGTGGACTTTTCTTAATTGTAGTCAATCAAATTAAATTAAAACCATGTTCTTACTTGCGACTGATTCTAAGCAAGTATACCTATCAATTGTAGTATCAGTATAAGTACATGGGTTGTTCCTCCATGGAACTATAATTGCTAGTATACACCTTTTATTGACTATTCAGCTAATCTAGATCGAATGATAGTAATAATAATTAATATCTAACTAATTAATTAACCCTATAATTAAAATATTCATGCCTCTAATATAGTTATCAATCACAAAACAATACCCTAAATCTTGATTTACCACTAGCCTTATTCAAATTCTAGATAAACATTCACTAGTGGATTGTTAAGTTTCATGAACTGTAGGAACTCTAGATTCATCAGTCTTTCTTTTAAGATAATTGAATTCTAATCTCATATGTTGAATGTAAATTTCTTTCATCATTAGATTCATATAAAATTGCATTAAAGATAATGATTCCCCAAAACAATTAAATCTTTATACAAAAAGTTCATGCAATTTATGTTTAGAATCACATTCAAACTTCTCTGTTAATGTTAGATCTATCTCATCAATCAATCTATCGATTAAATCAACAAAAATAAAAAAAATGATCTAATATTGCATATATATTAAATCAAGAACAAATATAACACATGAATAGATTCAAGAAACACAAACTTCCATTAACAAAACAATCTAATCTCTACATTAGGGTTAGGTTTTCTCAAATTCTATGGTAAAAATCTATTTTTCCATATGAAGATAGTTAAAATGATCAAGCATGGAAATAAAGATTGAACACATGATTACAACCCTTGAAAGTAATGTCTTGTGATCTCAAAAATAACTCTGGTGTTTTTCTCTTTTGAAGTGCTATTTTTCTTCTCTAGGGTTTTCTAAGAATGATTATATATATCCAAATGATGAATCAAGGCCTCTATTTATAGGAAAGAGGTAAAACACTCCCGCATGACTACCCTACATGGCCTGTGTTTGAGGTTGTTTTAGATAAAAACTGGTGCATTCTCTCGATTGGAGGGCTACACAACCATGAGCACGGCTTGTGTAGATAGGCCGTGTACTTTCAAAAACATCTTTGTCCATTTTTTATCCTCTACATGAGCATCCTACACAGCTTATGTTTGCTCCTTGTATACTTTAAAAATGCTCGCTAGTCAATTTTTATCTCTTACACCAGTGTTCTACACAGCTTGTGTCGAAAGGTCATGTATGTTGTAAATATTATAAATTCTTATTTCTTCAATAAAGTCTTCCTTAACTCATCCAAAAGTCTTTATTAGGTTAAAAATTGTCCTTTGTTCCTAAAATTGACATTTTAACCAAATAAATGTCATTTTCCTTAATAATTTACATAAGATCTATATAATATGATATCCAAACAATGTAAATAATAAGGGTCTTTAGACACTTGTCATTACCTATCTTACCTCTATACAACATTTCACAAACATATTTTTCATTTTCATCTCTATCAAATTTTATACTGGTGCTCATAGGTGTAGGTCTTGTTTTACAATTATCCATTTTGAATCTTTTCAAGAGTTCTTTGGTATATTTAGATTGGTTGATAAATGTTCCATTTTCAAATTGCTTCACTTGAAGACCTAGAAAATAATTGAATTCTCCCATCATGCTCATTTAAATTCGTTCTTCATGGACTCAACAAATTCATTTATAACATGTTACTAGCTCTAAACACAATATCATCCACATAGATTTACACAATCAATGTGTTTGACTTGTGATTTTTTATAAAGAGTGTTGTATTGTTTTTTCCTCTAGAAAATATTTTGTTTAATAGAAAGCTACTGAGCCTTTCATACCAAGCTCTAGGAGCTTGCTTGAGACCATAAAGAGCTTTGTTTAATCCGTAAATATGATCAGGAAATTCATAGCACTTTGGACATCCATTTGAAAAGAGTAAAGTTTTTGAATGCAGCAAAGGTCGAAAGCATTCTAATGGCTTCTAGTGTAGCAATAAGGGTAAAGGTCTCGTCAAAATCTATGCCTTCTTCTTGATTATATCCTTTAGCTACTAACGAAGTTTTGTTTCTTGCACTATTCCTATTTCATCTAGTATATTTTTTTTAAACCCACTTAGTTCTAATAACTAGTCTACTATTAGGATTAGGAACCAGGTTCCAAACTTCATTTCTTGTGAATTGATTTAATTCTTCTTACATAGCTTGCATCAGAATTCATTTTTCTAAAGTTTCTTCGGTATTTTTAGGCTCGATTTGTGATAGGAAGAATAGATTACTTATAATTCTTAAGGAAGATCTAGTCTATACTCTATTAGAAGGTTAACCTATTATTAGATCCTTTGGGTGTGATCTTGCATATTATAATTCTTTAGGAAGATCATTGTTAACAAATTCATCCATAACATCCTTTTCATATTCGTCTCCTTGATCTACTTCTTTGTTATTATTTTCAAGAAAAAACTTATTTAAATCAACACAAATATTATCTACATCATCTCTTGAACATATATGAGGCAAAGAATTGTCAAAAGCAACATGAATAGATTCTTCTACAACCAAGTTTCTCTTGTAAACACTCTATACGCTTTACTAGTTATAAGGTAACCCAGAAAAATGCCTTCATCCCTTTTATCATCAAATTTAGCTATTTTTTTTTTCATTATTCAAGATGTAGCATTTAGTTCCAAATGAATGAAAATAGAAGATGTTATGTCTTTTTCCTTTCCAAAGCTCATGGGGGATTTTCTGAAGAATTAGTCTTATGAAAACTCTATTTAATATATAGCATGCAGCGTTAACAACTTCAACCCAAAAGTATTTAGGTAAATTGTTTTCATACAACATGGCTCTAGCAATTTCAATCAAAGTCCTTTTTTTTTTTTTTTTCAGCCACACCATTTTGTTGTGGTGTTCTTGGTATTGACAATGTAAGCTCAATTCCATTTTTAATGCAAAAATCATCCAATTCATAAGTTTCGAATTCTCCCTCGTGATCACTTCAAATAGCTACAAATTAAGATATTTTTCGTTTTGGACTTTCTTACAATATTCAAAAAAGATATTATTCATTTAGTCTTTAGATGCAAGGAAGAAAGTCCATGTATATTTAGTGAAGTCATCAACAATAACCAATGCATATCTTTTGCCTCCCAAACTTAAAATTTGAGTAATTCCAAATAAGTCAATATGCAATAGTCTTAATGGCCTTGAGGTGGAACATCATCCTTTGACTTAAAAGAAATCTTAGTTTCCTTTCTTTATTGACATACTTGATAAGTCTTATCCTTTTAAAAATTTATTTTTGGTCAACTTTTGATAAGATTCTTTTAACAAGTATTAGAATTACATCTATGCTAGTGTTTCCTAATTTTCTATAACATAGCCAACTATTGTCATTTTGAGAGTAAAGAAAAGTTTCATTTGGTTATTTTAAATCATCTAGATTGATTTGTAAATATTTATTTGTCTATAACCTTTAAAATAAGCTTGATTATTATCAATTGTTTCAATAGAATATTTAATGGTAAGAAATATTACTCTAAAACCATTATCACATAATTGGCTATCACTAAGCAAGTTATGCTTTAAATCATCAACCAAAAGCACATTCTTAATAATTAAATCTTAGCTTAATAGAATGTTGCCTTTATTAGAATAGTTGACTTGCGATTATCTGTGAAAGTGATATTCCCTTAATCTTTCAAGTCCAAAATTGTAAACTTGGATGCATCTCCAGTCATGTGTCTAGAGCAATTGCTCTTCAAGTACCGTTTGTTGTTTCTACTTGAAGATTCCTACAAAATAGAGGATTATTTCTTCAGTAACCATTTGAGCTTGGGTCCTTTCCTATTAGATGTAACAATAATTTCTCTTTTATGAACCCAAACTAGCTTATTTCCATTAGTCAAATGTATAGTTCTTCTTATTGCATAATTATGTGCAATATGACTAGTCTTGCCACAATAGTTGCATATCCCATGAGTGGCTTTTACAAATCGAGTTTTATAGGACTTGTAGCTACTTTATCTATTATAGTCAATTCCATATTTATTTGAATCAAAATTTCTATTTCCCAGAAGTATGTTCAAGTTCTTTTTCCCTTTGGTGAATTTGGATATGATTGCCTTTAAATCATCTAAGCTAACTTTCAATATAATATTTTCATTTCTTAATTCCTCTAACTCCTTTAAAATTGTATTATTGATACTATCAGCGCATGCAACATTATCTTCATTATATAAAGTTTTTACTTTAATATCAAGCAAATCATTTTCAATTCTTAACTTCTCATTAATCTTGCTTAATTCATAATTTTTGCTTTTTAGCTTCTTACATTTATTATTCATCTTATCATTCTCAAATTTTAAAATATCAATTTCTTCATGCAACTTTTCATTTTCTATTTTAACTTCTTTATACTCGCTTCTAAATTCATCCAACTCTTCTCCTACTTTCTTTATTAAGGTTTTAAGCATGCCATTCTTTTTCACCACTTTTGTCAACCTACTACTTACTTTATCATATATATCAGAAATTTCATTACAGGAAGGAGAAGACAGAGAACTTACTTCATCATCCAATGCAATAAAGCTTAGTCACTTGAATTGTCATCACTTCAAGTGGCAATGGGAGATTATTTTATGGATCCTTAGACAATTTCTTGATAATTGGATGGACCCTTAGACGATTTCTTTATAACAGGTTATCACATCCTTCTTTTCCTTTTTGTATCTTAAGGAACTATCATCATCCTTTCTTTTTCTTGGTGTTGAACCTCATGAACTTCTTGAGCTTTTTGGCCATCAAGGCAAGTTCCTCGTTATCATCATCATCATCCTCTTCACTAGAATCATGACTTATAGCTTTTGAAGCGATGGCATTCTTGTTTGATTCATCTCCTTGCTTCTTAATTATCTCATGTGTTTTGAGTGTTCCAAAGAGTTTCTCTTTGCGTATAGTACTTAGATCTCGTGCTTCTTCAATAGCAGTTATCTTTGCTACCCAATCATTGGATAGGAACCTGAGTAGTTTAGAATTTATTCCCACATTAGTGAAATTCTTTCCAAGCATACTCAAGGGATTTATGATGTTGATGAATTTATCTTATCTATAGATTCATGTTAAAGCATTTTGAAAATTTGAAATTATTTATATAAGAGACTTATTTTTGTATTTCTTAACCTTGAATTTTTTTCATAAATCATTTCTAACTCATCGCATATATCTTTAGTATATTTACATGTATAGATTCTATTAAAATCACTTTCATTTAACTAACAATACAGTCTTTTATAGCTATTTCATTTACATATAATCTTTTCCAATCTTCTTCATTATAATATTTTTGTTCTTTTCCTTCAATAATCAAAGACCCATGTTCTATTACATTCCATATTCTTCTATTTTATGCTTTTAGAAAGATTTTCATTATACACTTCCAATTTGAGTAGTTACTCCCACTTAGAAGAGGTGATCTATTAATAGCTTGTCCCTCTAGAAACTCTAGTGCATTTAAGGACATGATCTTTACTATAAATGCAATTAATTACAAAAAATCAGAGACGAGGCTTTGATACCAAATGAAAACGCACTTGAAAATACTCAACAGAGGGGGTGAATTGAGTATTTATCCTAAAATGCTCAAATAATAAATTTTTGTGCAATAGATCAAATTAAACTTTAATAACATCATATATGGTAATAATAAAGTACTAAAAAGAATATTAAAGAGATAAAAAAAGAATCTATAATCCCATATTTAACATGGAGTTCGATCCACATCTTACTCTCCATGATCACCCAAAATGCCTCTAATCAAAGGACTTTACACACACTCAAACAGAGTAGTACACCAGTTTACAACACTCAGGAAATAAAATATTTTCTTCTATCTCAAGATGCTCTCTTATAGCTAACAAATACAAGAATAAAGCACTAAATTGATTCTCTCTCTTTGAAAATTTTGCAAATTAATGAACAAGAGTACAAAGATAACGAGAGAATTTTTGATTTTTTTTATTTGCGAATAAAAGCTCTTAATTTCTTTTTTTTCCTTAGTTCAACACTACTTCACTTTGAATTTCCTAAGGAAAGAGTATTTATAGGTTTCAAAAATTTAAATCTCCATTAGAGATAACGTCTTAAAATTGTCAAGCATTAAATGCACATAATAACCCTTTCATGCCATATTGGCTTGTATTTTAAAACTGTCACACCTCAAACTTGTCGCACCTTAAATTTGACTCTGGATCAAGTCTATGCTTATTTGGATTCATCAGGCCTTGGATTTGAACTTTCACACCTTAAACTTATCGCACCTTATATTTAGCCCTCAACCAAGGTTGTACTTCAATGAATCCATCGAGCTTAGGATTTAAGCTTGTTGCCTCTTAAACTTATTGTGGCTTGGATTTAACCCTTGGCTAAGGCTATTCTTCTTTGAACTCATTGAGTTTGGGATTTAAGCTTGTCACATGCTGATGATTTTGACTTGTCGAAGCCTTGATGAAACAGCGACTAAAGTTGTGTTCAAGAATTTGTACCTGCAAATTCCTACACAATCTCCAAAGAACAACATCTACACAAAACACACACACACACACACATATATATATATTTAGCATGTTGTTCATCCTATTTGTTTGAATAATTAAGTGTAGTTTAACACATTTGAGTAGTTAATTATACAACTAATTGTCTCATCAATATTCATATTAAATCTACAAGTTCAATTAAAGCTTTGATTTGGGTTGCAGATGAATGTCTGGTAGCTATGGCAGATGCGGCTCATGATGGTTCTATGTTTATGGTTTGTAGTAAATAGTGGCTAGCATCATGGTAGAGTTAGCTGACATCACAATGAAGGGTGATTGAAGTGGTTAAGGCTGCATGTGTCATGGATTTAGTGAATGGGTTTGATATTAGATTTAGCACAATTGGTTTGGTTGTTATAAAGCTTAGATTTGAGAGATTTCACTTCAATATCGATGGGGTGTTGGCTAGAAGTAAGGTTGTAAAAGAGCCGAGATACTCAAGCTCAGCTCGCTTCAGGCCTAAATTTTGCTCAAGCTCGTTTAGTAAATGAGCCGAGTTCGAATGTAAGATAAAGTTCATTTATTAAAACGAGTTGAGTTCAAGCTTTGATTTAGGCTTGTGAGCCGAATCATGAATAGGCTAGTGAGTAAACTCATTAACATGCTTGTTAATAAGCTCATTAGCAAAATTATAAGTTCGTCTTTATAATATATTAGCATATAATTAAAACAATAAAACTAATTTTTACTTAATATATATGTATATATATTTAGCGAATCTTATATATTATTTTTAAGTTTGAAAAAAAAAGAGAATTGAGCCATTTAAACAAATTGAGCTTGAGCTTTAATTTCAAGCTCAATAAAAAGCTCATTAAACTTAATAAAAAGTTCAATTCAGCTTGAGCTTGATTCATAAACAAGCTAAGCTCGAGCCTAGATTTTAGGCTTGATAAAAAGGTCGGCTTGAACTCAAGCTCGATAATATTCAAACGAGCCAAGTCGAGCTCGAGCCTTGAAAAGCTGTGCTTAGCTTGGCTCAGTTCATTTGCAGCCCTAGTTAGAAGATAGCCATTGAGTAGTGGTTAATGAGTGACCCAACGAACTCAAAGTCAATGGAGGATGGTGGCTTTTTCACGTTCAACTTTGATCGAGTAAAGTGACGATCAAGGATTGTTGGGTCAACTCGATTTATTTTGTGGAGTTTAGTGATCCGCTCAAATTGTATCTATCTTTTAAAATGCGAATTCTACCAGCAAGTATACTGAGCTTAATTAAATACTAATGTGAGTTGAGTATCGTTCCTACGAGGATCAATTAACTACTAAACTGGTATTAGTTTCCACCAATATTTAGGCAATTGAAATTTAAGATTTAACTCTTTCATCTAATATTAATTCTATTTATCTAATCAAGAAGAGTGTAAGAGTATTTTCTTAAGACTATCAATTGAATGTGGGAAGAACAAAATCCACCCCAGTTTCACTAATCAAATTGCTATCCTGTTGTAATAGCAATTAACCTTATGGATAATCATATGAGATTATCAAGATTTCAATCCTTTTTCAAGTTTCCAAAATCTTAAACACTACTAATTAAACCATTAGCTTCAGCTACACAATTTAACTATGGAATCAAAACTACAATTATGAATATTCTAATTCTATAATTATCTAATATTATAAACCAAATTTCCTTAATTCCTTAATGAAAAATTGATCTCAAAACATTACATTAATCACAAGAGATAATCTCTAAATCTAATTGAGCTTCTGCAATTGTAATTTAACCTAGATCTAAGAATTCATATGAACCCGAATTTCTTTTCTAAGTAATTAAGATCCTTATAACCTAGTTTGACAAGAAACATGATTTATAGATGGAATTGCAATACGAATATTCCATAATCTTAAAAGTTCTATAACAGGATTACAAAAATCATCTTAGCTATCTAGGGTTTCATCATATTCCCACAATAGAAATTTAGAAACTCATAGATTGAATCAAATCAATAAAGAACATAGAATTCGCAACAACATTTTCATTATCACAAACAAGAATTGAAATTGCATAACAAGTAAGGTTAGAATTCACCAATTTCAATTAACAAAACCTTTGTTGAAAAATTCAACAATTCTTGATTCAATCTCCAATAGATTACAAGACTTCAATTGATAATTACTTCCAATCCTAAAACAACTATCACAAACCAATTTATGATTCAAATCTATGTAAAGGATATTTGCTGTCTTTTTCATCTCCCCTCTAATAAAAGAAACCCCTAAATTGATAAACAAAAACTCATTCAGAATTGGAAACGTTTCACTTGATTTCTTCAGTTACAAAATGTACATTAACCTTTTCAGTTTCTACGTTAGTGGCGTCCATTTATAAGCCGGGTGAACACTGGCTCCATTGAAGACAACTTTAATGTTTTGTCTTCTGTAGATGACCCACACCGCTCCAATAGTTCAGCGTAGGATGGAAACATTGAAAGCTGCCTAGATCCACTTCAAGGTCGGTTATGGATGCTCTGCACCGTCTCTATGCTGGTAGCGTAGCTTCATAATTTACCGGCATACAATTAAATTACAGAAGTCGTCCTTTCCTTTCTTCTATACTGGCAGCATAGAGCCAGTGCTTAAAAATTGGCTACTAATCTTCATTCAACACCGCCTCAAGGCCAGCGATGTATGTGTCAAAATTGCCAACCTTAATGGTTTTGATACTGATCATGGTGAAGGCTGGGTCAAAGCCGGCGATGTTGATTCCAAAAATGCAGGTGTACCCCTTGTTTCCACACAAATTTTGATCAAACTTCCTAGTTTTGTTTTCCATGTTCCAATTAGACCTGAAACATTAATTTGAACACATCCAAGTACCAATTCTTGCAAATCTTATAGAAATTAACAAAATTTATGCACAATTGCTCAATGAAAGTTGCATAAAATATGACTTTATCATTTAGACAGGAATGATATGCCTTATACTCATGGAGAAGATGTGTCACATCCTAAAGGATACTTAAAACGTGATAGTCCTTTGCACATAATATTAAAACTTTGGAATGATTACCTTAGTCACACAAAAACTTTGATATTATGCATAATGCATACTTTCGTAACAATAGGGGATGTTGATGGAGTTATGTAATTTAAGAAGATAGTGGTATAATAGCATACAAAATTTCTAAACATAAATTCATAACTTGAAACATCATAATCTTACATCTCAAAGGGGCATATCCCTATCAAAGTCTTAAGAATTGCATATCATCAAGTCTTTCAAAATTTAAACAAGTCTATTTCAAAAGAACTATTATTGAATAAAGAGATTTGTATGTAAGTCTACTCCAAAACCTTATTGTAAACCTTCTACAAAGCTCCCTAATCTTAGCCATCCATTACCTAAGGAAAAATCCCCCTGTGGTATAACCAAAAGTATTCTTGTGTCAACAAAAATATATAAGGGTATAAACACAACTTGCTTAATGAGTAAACTCCCACAATAACATACCCATACATAAACATAATTAACCTAGTTTGTTAATCAAACATATAAAATGCAACATCCATGTGATTAACAAATACATATGATTGACTGTAAATAATATGTAGAATGGATTTATGCCCTCTATATTAAGGGTTTAGAAATTCTTTAAAAAGGGTTCATATGATTATCAAAATTTCGATAAACAATATTTAGGTTTCAAACAACCATTGCTACTATTTTTAGGCTTTTTGCCCAAAGTGATTAATCCCTCCATGAGGTCATATTCACCAAACAACTTAGTTCGTCATGTTAGAGTAGGGCACTTTGGCCACAGGTCCCACGCATAAGAGTAGTAGCGAAATGTATGTGATTCGACGCATGCCATGCATGATCATTTTATTAATTAACTTCCAATTGAATTAGCTTTCAATTAAGGGTGATCATCAAATAATCACAATCAGAATAATATGGTAAAAGGGAATAAAGTGCATGAATCATCCATTCAAAGTTTCAATATACTTATTCTCAGTGATCAAACACAAATCAACACAATCATGGTCCCATAATAATCCCATATGAAAAGTTCATTTCTATCATGTCCTTAAATTCTAGTAGCCTACTTTAAAATCACAAATAGAATATGTAAAACAAAGGAGATAAACTTACTCAGCCATTAGAAAAGCTCATAATCAAAATAGTCCTCTAGAAAAGAAACTCCGTTATCTTCATCACTTGAATAAAAAAATAACCCGAATAAGTATTTCATACTAGCCTTATGTGAAATTCTATTCTCAAAAACTAATTTTAGATAGAATTCTCGGTTACCAAGTTTCAATCTTAAATTAGTCATAACTTCCTCATTTTAACTCCAAATTTCGCATATCAATTTTTACCTACTTCGAATGATCTATCCATTTCTAAGGTTATTTCAAACTTTAAGGCCATATAGGTCTCGGAATCAAAGGGGTAAGATTATGCTTAGACTTGTATTCATATTTGTTTCAACACTTTTCACAAGTTTCTTCTTATATAGACCTCTAAGGCATGAATATATGTTATTCCTATATTTAAACATAATAGAAACTTAATAATTCATAGTACATGGATGATCCTAGTGATGTTGCTTAAAAGTAAAATTTTCCCCAAAATGGCCTGGTAAAGAAGTTAGAAAACTTGGATTCATGAGTATTAAACCTTGAAACTTGTATTGAAATTTTATTTCCTAGGACTTTAACAATTGGTGATTCAACTTGAGATGAGGTGTTATACTTTGCTTTACTCTTTATAATTTCGGATCAATCTTTGGCAAAACATTGATTTTTATGTGCTTTTAAGAGAAGAATTTCAAGTTATAAAAATTTCATAAGTTTATACCTATAGTCTTGGCATTTTCAAGAAAATAGGGGAATGGTTTTGGTTTCAAATTTTTCTTTTGGTGAACGATTCTTTTCCATATATTATATAATAAGGAATTGTCAACATATGGGGTTCAACAATTTATTTTGGCATTATAACAATATTATATGAGCATTTATGTACATGAACATAGAATTTAAACTTGAGAATATTAAAATCTCAAAATCAACATAAAGGAATAATAAGATCATAAAGTTAGCAAAATAAAACATGGGAGTCCTAGCTTGTATCCAAGGCTCCCCGAGACTTGAAATAATTTGGTCATCAAGAAAATATATAAAATGAAACAAGATGAAATAAAGTAAAGTGGGAGTCTTACATTTTAGACAAGGCTCCTTGAAACTTGAAATAATCCAGTCTCATTCAAACTTGAATATGGACAAGTGCAAGACTAGAAATTGACTAATCTTATTATGATTTAGAATGGACAAACCTTAAACATGAAAATAAATTACTTGGAATGCAAGAAACATGAAAAAAAACAAGGTAGATTAGTGAGAAATATGCTCTAAAGTTTATATACACTTATACATAAAAATACATATAGAGAAGTTTGATTAGTCAACATGAATATAATGAACAAACACAAACAAAGTTTGAGTCATGTATGATATTCATGCATTTCCATCCTAGCTTTTGAGTATCATGGGGAAAACTTTCTTTAAGATTTTACATGAATACCTACATAATCATACTATAGAGTATGTGTTTAGAGTGTTTACCTAGAATGAAGTAAGAAAATGTATGTGCAGCTAAGAGAGAGAGAGAAAGAGAGTCCTGAAGGGTAGAGAGGTAGAAGGGAAGTGGCAGTGGTGTTGTGTTTTTTGAGAGGGGGAGGAGAAAATATTAGAGATAGTTTAGAGAGAAAATGAAAGTTATGTAAAGTGTGGGAAAATAAAGGAGGAAAATGGGTATTTATAGAGAAAAAAATTGAGAGAATTAAAGCATGAGAGAAAAATAAAAAATAAAATCAAATCAAGGGGATAGAGAGGGGGATGGTTGGTGGTGAGAAGGAGAGAGAGAGATAGAGGGAGAGAAAGAAAAGAAAAGGGAAAAAAAAAGAGAAAAGATTATGAAAAATAAGGTGTAAATTATGGTAGATTAGATGGGTGAAAGAATATGTTATGTTAGCTGTAAGAATAGTTGTGTAAGAGTGTTAAAAAAAAAAGTGATTGATGTGTATAATGATGAATAGTAATGAATAGTAGTTGAAATGACAAATTATTTACCAGTTGAAAATAAAATACGTGTAGAAGTTATTTTAATTGACATATTTATAAGCCGATAAAATTGTATCTAATATTATATAGATAATTTAATATTATTGCCTTGATTTTCATGTTGATGATTTGATACGAAAATCGTTATAAAATAGGGTCTGGAAAGATTAAGGTTTCTAAAACTCCTACCGTTTTAAGGTATAACTCTCAAACTTGTCTTATTTTTATGGTTTCCACTTTTACCTACTTCACCAGATATTTTAGGGTTCTAGAATTGTATCTGATCGAGTATAGGGTTTTGATTTCACGTTGACTCGATTTGATTTTAGGGTTTTGGTTTCGGTTCCGATTCTAGGATTTTCCTTTGAGGTTACCCTAAGATCTAGGGGCTTACAAGATGGGTATGTGCTTCGATGGTGGCTTGGTGAGTGAGGATGTATATGGGAGTTACAAAGGACTTGAATTTGGTAATGTTGAGTTTGGATGTTCTTGGTCTTGGTGGAGTTGGGTTTTTGTTGTGACTTTGGTTATGCGTTAGAGTCTTTGATAAGAATGTCTTGACTGTCATGGTAGTAGTTTATGATTTTGTAAAACCCTAATTTTGCATGACTTAAATATGATAACCACCAAGAATGTAACACAAAATTTTGAAAAGTTTGAGAAAAAGTCATAAAGATCACTCTCGATTTTTTTCGTGATTTAAGAATACTAAAGTGTGAATAATTTACTTAGAATCCTTACTAATAAAACTCTGAGATGCAAAATGTCACTTTCATAACCTTGAACAATCAATGATCAATCGATTGTTATAAATCCAAGAAACTTAAAAGGAATATACAATATCATCTTTACCTGAAGAGAAGTCTAGGGACTATAAGCAAGAAGTCATGAGGATGCGGTGATTGTACCAAGGACAAATGTCATCCATCTAAAAGAAAGTATTAAACCCTTACGGTATGGATCTCAAATAAGCAAGTTAATCTCAAAGTGAGATGTTGTATTTGAAGAATCATGGTATAATTATTTAACTTATAAGAAATATCAAGTTGATGGGATAATTGGTATCCCTAGAATTGGATCCCTAATTAAGAGATGACCAAATATATCCTGTATTGTTTCAAAACTAATGACCAAATGATTATGAGAGGATTATGTGGAGGTTCTAGATAAGCATAGGAAAGTAAGAAAACAATCATCCTATGTTATGATATCAATATATCTTATCAAAGTTATTGGAGAAAATTACCAAGTGTGGTGTTAATCAATACACCCATAAAGGAGAAGATCTATAGCAGATTGACTAAATAGACTAGGCTTGGATCTATGAAGTAGTTTCTTAGAGGTTACTAGAATTAGAGACAGGGATTAAGTTATTGATCATTAAAATATAGTTGGATCAATAGTTATTAGCCAATGAAGATTATTGGCTAAGTGAATGGAAGATATCTAATAAGTGCTTTTTACTCTATTATTTTCATAGGATTTTGACCATGTTTGCGATGTATTTTTATTAAATTCCTATGAAAATGCACTTTTATGGCTTAATTGTGTTTTCAGCTCTTAAAATGAAGAAGTGAAGAAACAAAGAAGTTTTGGATCGGATTTTGGGCAAAATAACCGCTGCAGGAAGATCAGACTTTTATCGAGGGCTTGGAGGCCTAAAATTTCAAAGACAAGACCAAGTCGAGGCTAAAAACATGAAGTTGTGCCCTAAGGTCGAGGCCAAAACTCACCCCGGGACAATGTATATCAAAGACTTGGAAGTTTTTGAAGCTAAAGTAAAGTCGAGCCCTGATACTAAGGCCTCGATGAACGCACTTTTTCATCTCGTGACCTTGAATTTTGGACAAAACATTGTCATAAAGGACCTGAGTCCGATGAATAAAGTCGAGTCCCGGAGAGAGCTCGACTAGCATCCCGTGACACAAATAAAACGCATGTTTCTCTGATATATACGCGCACGTAAGTATGAGAAGGCAAAACCATAGTTGAGATCTTCCACGTAGGTAAATCAGAATCCGAACGATTTCCTTCTAGAATAAGTTTATAAATAAGCACGAGAGGTACATTGCAAAAAAGGTAATCATATGTATAGCTTTTGACCTAGTTTTTAGTGTAGAGAGCTCTTAGTGAAAGAATCAATTTCTTCTTATTGGGTTCTCTTGAATTTTCTGGGTAAAATTGCTTTAAGTTTGTGTTTGTAATTCCCTATGAGAATTTTGTACTTAATTGAATTCATTAATCGATTGAGTTATTTCTCTAGTATACTTGATTATAATGCTTGAGCTTATGAAGGAGTAATCTCTCTCTCTTAGGGTTTGTGGATCCAAATTTTGATTCATTTGATTTCAATTGGACGTTTATGTTTATTGCGTGGGTAATTGTATTCAATAGCTTGAATTTATCGAGTGAATTTAATTAGGTGGTGCATCTTATTAGATTCACGTCTGATTTTCATTAAATGAGACGAGAGGAGATTTTAATGAATAAAATCTAAAACTTTTAATGAAGTTGATCATAGTTAGCTCGAGAAAGTAATTTTGAAACTTTCTGTTACTTGTTTTTAAAACCAAACCAGGTTTTCAAACAACATATTCTTAAACTTTATGAGGATTTAAAGCCGTTGATGATTAACTTGAGAGAGTAACAGTTTGGTTTTAATTCTCGAATTACTAAGCTAGAGAGAGGATGTGGTTTACACTCATGAATCTAACGCTGCAAATACACCAGTAAATACTCAATCCGAGTTTGGATCAAAATCACATGATAGGGAGTTAGTGAAGCAATTCCTAAGTTTTCTCTTGCATAGTTACAAACAGATCTTTTATTCTACCTTGAAAATTGCCTGTGAATAGTCTAACCTAGTATAACTTCTTTGTTTTCCATTATGATCTTCTAAATTTTCTTTGGCTAGATAGTGGAAGATGAGTAAGTAAGATAGTTGTCACCATTTCCCTTGGGACCAACCTAATGTTTTCTATGCTACTTTGGTAAGTGTACTTACCTAAATTGTTGGTAATTGCTAATCGAAGTTGAACAGGACATGTTAGTTTTATAAATTTTGAAAACTTCAACTTCATGTTCTCTCAAAACATTTTTTCATTAAAGGAACAAAACAACACAAAGAAATTAATATCATTAGACATATCTAAACTATGATCCTTTAGGAGTGTAAGTTAGAGTTAAACCACAAAATCTAAAATTAGTAAAGACAAAACACTTGTTACTAAAGCTCAAACCTTATTCAAGAGACCCTAAATGCTAAACTTTTCTAGAAAACCCTAAGTAATATTAATAGATGTGAATCCCTAAAGTTTTCAAAAAGCTTAGAAGCAAGCATTAGCATTATTGACAAGATCGAAAACCCCAATTTGTATCGATTTGATTAGAAAAACTATGAATCTTAGATGTGAACCGGTAGACTTGGTATACTTAGAATACGAGTCATACAAAATTAGCCAACGAAACCTAGTGTCAATTACCTAAGAAATCGTGCAACTATTGGCACGAACTACATATAATAAATCATTTGGTACAAGAAATACTATATCAAAGGATTATAATATTAAATAACAAACACGTAAACTGAAAAAAAAAATAATATTAATCAAATAAAGTAGACCTAAAATCATTTGAAAAATTAATTAGAATTTTAGTCAAATAAATCTTATAATTCTAGAATATCATATGAATTAGGTTAAACTCGGAACCTTAAAACAAATTCGAGTTAATTAAGAACCCTAAAAAAGCCTAAATAGGATCAGATAAAGATTTAATAACCTTGGATATCATATGCATTACATAAATTCCAAAACCCTAAAGGTAAGTCGATTAGCAAAAACATATAACCATCAAAACAATCCAAAATACGATAGCTAAATCAATCCTAAAATCTTACGCTAAACAATTCATTTATCTAATTACTAACATGTAAAATTGAGACAATACATTTAAATAATATTTTGATAATAAAATAATTCCATTTAATATAGTCTTAAATTATTGATTCGAAATTTCATCAGTTAAACCAAACAATTATAACACCCGATTGCTACCACATAGACCGGGATAACAAAACCTAATAATAATTAATGATAAAATAATATTAGGTTATTTTCCTAATATCATCATATACTAATTTAAAATTGTTTGTTAAACAAAGTTTTATGTTTATCTTGATCTCTATTGATAATAAAATTATCACATCAAGTCAATTTTATGTCACATCCATTTTTTCTTTTCCCTTACCTTTTCTCAAGAAGTAACCTCCCACTTACTTTACTTCCTCTTCTACAAAAATCTCCATACACCACACATTTTCACCACTTACACTCCTTTTTTTTTTTTTTTTTAACTTTCTTCTCTATCCCTCTCCTCTTTTTTTCCCCCCTTAAAATTGGCACCTTCTTCATACTCATCACTATCCCTCTTGCTCTAGCCCTTCCTCTCCTACACACATCTTTTCTCTTCATTTTATTTAGATAAACACATTAAACATCATCCCTATATAATGTTATGTAAGCTACGTATGTGTCTTTATGCAAGTTTTCATGAAATATCCTAATGATGTGTGATGGCAGGGACTGAAAATGTAAGACACCATACCTAGTTCATGTAAATTTATATTTATATTCATGTTTCTTTGTGCATTAATCTAACTTTCTATTTATGTATATAAAGTCTTTAGAGCAAATACTCACTAATACACTTTGCAATTTATTTACTTTATATTCCTTATTTTCATGCTAATTTTAATATATTCAAAACTTGACCACTTCAAGTTTTAATAAGATTAGTCCTAAATTGATCTTAACTTGTCTATAATGAAGTCTTGAGTTGACTTGTCCACTTCAAGTTCCAGTGAGCCTTATCCTAATTCTAAGACTTTATTTTATTTTATGTTTATATTCCATTGATCAAGAATTTATTTATTTATTATTTATGTTCATGTACATAATATGCTTACGGAGATGTTGTTGATAACTATAAATAAATTTTTGGTACTGAAATGCCATAATGGCCAAAAGTCCTAAATTAAAAAGTATGAATAACATGATGTCATGAGATTGTCATACCATTCACTTATTATTTAGAGGGCCTAGTATAAAGTGAAAGTTCAGGTAGTTATGAACTTTTATACTGATTTTTTGTTATGTAAAATATTTTCTAAAACTTGATTTTAATACATAGAAAACCATTTAGTAAAAGAGAAATTTGGAATAAAACTACCCTTAATTTTTAAAATGCCATGACATATATTAATAAATGGGGATGTGAAACTTTGATTTTTCTTTTTTTTCAGACCAACTTGATTTTAGTGTTTTAAAAATGACCAAACTAAATAAAACTCATGCTCAAAATTTTATAAATGTTGAGACCTAAGCAAGAGTATGAGAAATTTTAACTTTGAAATTCTTTTCGTAAAACACATGAGTTCATTGTTTTAGTCAATCAAAATGGAACTTGGTTATAAACCTTTTTTGTCGTGAATTTGAGCATGAATAAAGTGTGAAACTTCATTTTCAATCTTGATTTGTAGTTTTAAACGTCACGAAGCAATAAAAAAAAAAAAAAAGGTTGATTGTTCTACCAAAAAAAAGAGATGAAATGGTAAAGCTTTATTATAAAAATTCCTTTAAGAAAAATTTTAATGAGCAACATCATTAAGATCATGAGTATGTGATGAATTTTCTTCATGTTTCATTTATATTTACATAGGAATAATGAATATACACATTAAGGACTTTTACAAAGAGTACAATCATTAGAAAATGCCAAAATGGAGTTAAAAATAATTTGAGCATTTTGATCCTACTATTACGACACCTTAAAGACCTTATAAGCAAGATAACCTTAGAAATGGATATAACATTCGAAGTAGGTAGAAAATGACTACTCATATGCAAAAATTAGAATTAAATGACAAGTTATGGCCAAATTTAATGTTCAAAGCAGGTAATAGGAAATAACGAAAATAGAATCCTTAGAGGTAGAAGTTTAAATGAAATTGATTTGAAAACATCATTTTAGATTTTTCCTTATTAGGTGACGAATACCTCAAAGCCATGTTTCCTAAAGATCACTTCGACTAAGGATTGCACTACAGATGAGTGAGTTTTTCCTTACCATTACCTTACTTGTAATAATAATTAATTGCACTAGATTGTTAAGAAAAGACAAAATGGATATGTATGGGGTTTTCATGTGATTTGTATGTGCTTTTATGTATGTGTGGTAATAGGATATTAAGCATATGGAAAACATCATTATGATTTGTATAAGTGCTATTCATTTCAACTATGAGCATTGTGTGTGTGGTTAATTGCTTGAACACCTCATGAATGAATCATTATCCTATTTGGCTTGTAAATAAATGAACATGCATTACATCGTCAAGTCACATTTGTTTTTAACTGCTACTCCTACGTGTAGAGTTGGATAGGCTGTAATTGTGCTAGGAAATGGGCCCTACTCCTTAGGAAAATCACATTGCTCAGGGAAGGCGGCCCTTGATTCGAAGCCATGCCAGCTGAATGCTATGGGCAAGTGCCCGAGAACTAGTAGTAGAGGATCGCGGATAACCTTGGGACAATTCCTTAACCTTTGTCATGAAGGACACAAATCCGTCTTATATATGGTTTTCGGATGACTATACATACTTGTTTGTTTCATATGTTTATTGCACGAGCATTGCATATGCTTAAATTAATAGACTTATTTGTTTATGATTGTTTGGTGCAAATGAAGGGAAATATCTCACTAAGTTGGATGTAGCTAACTTCCTAATAGTTTGCTTTTTGAAGGAAAAACGAAAGTTGGGATTGTGATAGAATTCGAGTGCAGTGCGTACTAGAGATCAAGTTAAGCTAATTAGAGGATTAGAAAGCTATAGTCTGAACTTAGATGAGAGAAAGATTTTAAACTTGATTTTCTTTTTCTTAAACTTTCCTCTCCTTTTGTAATTTTTTTGTAGTTAAATGATAGACTTGAGATTATTTATTTTATCTTTTGGTTAAGGTATCTGATTCTTTTACGGTCCTTGTGATTTGTGGAATTATTGGTATAAAAAACTATTTTCTCAATAAATATATATATGTATAACATGGTGAGAGAATAACTATGTAGAGTCTTGCAAACTCTAACTTATAAGACAGTCCTCATGTTATGGGTGCACACATATTATGACGACATTAGATCAATCCTAGTAAGCCCCTATTTTGGGTCATGAAAGATTTCCCCTTCTTTTTCTTGTTAATATCTAATGTGAATCTTTATCTAAATTGAGACTTAGTTTTCTTATTAGTTTTGATTTCAGAACTTGTGTTAAGTCCAATCTTTTTATCCTTATCGAGTTTGATGATTCATTGCTTTTTAATTTTCGATATGTGTGTGTGTGTGTGGTAGTGGGAGGGGGGACACATACATTCTTCAAATTGGAGAGAGAAAGTGCATCGATGTAAGTTTATCATCAGAGAATTGACCAAATCTAGCTACAAGTACAGTCGGTGCAAGCTTTAAAAAGTTTAGATATTTTTGTAGGATAATTTTTAAAGTACAATTTTGTTTTAAGTGAAAAGTGCAAGTACTACTAATAAAATTAACTCGTGATAATGATAAAATATACCACTGATGCAATTTATCCATTGTTTATTGTATTGACATGTTGTTGCAAGAATTGCATAGAATCGTAAAAGATTCCAATTATCACTATTTTCTTTGTTGTTGTATGAGATTGATTAGTGATATAATCTATTGATTTTCATTGGAAACAAATCATAGTGAAAAAAATTTTATAATCCCATATGTTTTCCAATGGGATTGGTTGGTCTCTTTAGTTTTTTATCGAATTAGATTACATACTTAATTGTATTATTAAAATATTATTATATCACTTAATATATTTATTTCAATGATTAGGTTAGACAATGACGTTGGTACAATAGATAATCCAATTGTAATAATGAATATTCTTGACACAATATTTATATAAAATATGAGCGAGTCTATTTTATACGCCAAAATATATGTGGGTATTTTACTCATTCAATTTCTGTACAATATGAATGAATCTTTTCTAATGTAACATAATACTGACCACTAACAATATATTAATACTAACATATATTTAACTATATATATATATATATATATGTTTCAATTTAAGGCTACTATTGTTCTTGTTTCTACTGTTCCTCTTCGGAAACCTGATTCTATGAAAAGCTGCAAGAAATTCCATTATGTCAAGAAAGGCCCGACCCAATGCATATGATCTGGCATCCCACTTATGATGTTTCATTTTCAATCAGCGTCCACCACAGAGTGTCCCTTTATGAGTGCAAAAGCAAGCCACAAGTTATGATCTCAAAAGAAGAGAAATTTGAAAAAAAAAAAAAAAAGTAGAGAAAGTAAAATTGCAAAAATGTAAAATTAATAGGTATATTCTTATAAAATTAACAATATTCTTGTGTCTAGATTGATATGCGAAAAGGAACAAAAAATAGAATCATGATTTCAAGTTTTATTTCTAATTTTATATTTGATTGTGTTTTCAAAAGCCAAAATTATGATTTTTCGAAATCAATAATTTCAACTTTGTGCAGAAATTTGATTTCATCATTTAAGACGACGAAATCGTAATTCTGTTCCTTCTTTCTAAATGATTACTATTAGATTATCTTTTTATCATTTTACTTCTTTATTATTTACATGAATTATTATAGATATATTTAAAAAATTATATGTCATATCCATTCTATTTCATGATATATTTAAATAAAGAATAAATTTACCATTTTAATACTCATTTCATTCATTTCATTCTTATATTTCATTCCAAACCAATTGTTTCCTTTAGGTTTGGAAAAATTTGAGAATTCAGGTCCGTCACAAAGTAGATACCAAAAAGATGAAAATAATATCAATAGATTCCTATGAAATCAAACCCATCTGTTTTATTTTATTTATTTGTAACAAAAATATTAATTATAAATTTATTTTTTAATATACAAAATATATATTTTTATTTTTTAAACCTTTGTCTTTAAAGAACGTTAATTTTCACATATTAATTATCTCACCTCAATTACCATATTTGCCATAATTATGAAATAGACACTAATAAGAATAGATAACGTAATTTCCAAATGCCAAATATCAAATAGATACACATTAAATACAAAATAGATACAAATAGGGTTGGGAAAAAAAAAACCCAAACCAAATCAAATCAAATGAAAATATAATTTTTTAAGTAATCTGGATTAGAAATTTCTCAATCCAAATCAATTCGAAAATCTTAATTAGAATTTTTCAGAAAATCATAATAAAAATTTTATAGATATTTGTTTGTTTATCATTCTGTCATAATTTTTTATGAAAAAACCAATCATATAAAAATAATTATATATCTATCGTCAAAGTCCCTTGTTAGACATGTGATTTTTTTTACATAAAAATTATACATTTAAAATATAATTTAGGAATAATATAAATCTTTTGGATATTGCAAGTCATAAATGAGATTTTTGTATTTTTCAAAAATCAAATTTTTGACTTGCGATTTTGCGTTGGTGATATGATTTTAAATTTTTTCAATAATTTTATTTTGGTAATTTTTTTTTCACCTAGTATTTTACTTGTGACTATGGCTTTTCTTATGATGATTGATTAAACATTTTATGTTTTTTTATGGTTCCACTATAATATTTATTATTTAATATAATAAGCTAATATTAGTTTGTTCTTTGATTATTATTATTATGTTTCAGATTCAATACATGTTCTTCGATTGGTAAGTCAATGTTGTTTTTTTTTTTTTTTTTTTTTGTTAATCTTTATAACTTTGTAGAGTATGGAACTTATTTATTTTGTTATAACTTTTATTATGTATTAGTTGTTCAATATACTTTGTTAGTGGATGGAGTCGTTGGATGGATGATTGAATTATTTTATGGAGGAATATTAATTATGAGTTGCTAGTTAGTAAATGTAATATTATGATCGATGATTTGCTCGTAACCAAATGAATTTAGTGGTTGACTATAAATTATGAATATGATGAATTTATGAAATAATTTGCTCTATTTCATGAAAAACAATAAAAAAAAGATAGTATTCATCACACTCCAACTAGAGTCAAGGCATGTCCAGTTTTGCTATGTATAACAATGGAGCGTCATATGCAAAGACAAACATAAAAGACTAGTTTATCTGATTCATTTGCTAGCTAATTTTATATTTAGAAATCATCTATTTTGTTTTGAAAACTTTAAATGATGCAAATGAGAAATGTAGATTTTATAAGATATCCAATAAAAGCTACTCTTATGAGTAGGCTAATAATAAAAAATAATATCGATAACATCTGATAACATTGGTCTCAAAAGTCTTTAAACATCCAAAGGAGATATCAACTGTAAAGAAAGTATTTAAAAAATACTAGAAGTTTTAATACAAATCTAAGGCAGTATCTAAAAAATACTAGAAGTTCTAATACAAATCTAGGGCTCTCGGCTATGTCCAAAAGATGATAAAAAGTCTAAAAATAAAAGTCCAAATAAAATCAAGATGTGAACCATAATCCTAATCACTAAGCTCTTCCAATAGCTCCTCAAAATCGGTCCCATACCCCATATCATCATAATACTAGTTATCAGAACCATTAGTACCTGAAAAACAACAAATGTGAGCTGATGTCCAATATATAGTAACGTAACCACACGCAATATGACATACACACTTAAACTATATGCAATGCAACAACCAATATTTTATGTTTATTCTTTAAGGTGATTCAAACAACACGAGTACTCACACTTCGAGCGACAAGCCATATGAATCTGGGGATCCTGAGTAGCATCAATTACTCATGGGTTGATTAAGGTAAGCCGAATGCCTTAACCGCCTAGAGGAATATTCTATGTAGTAGCCTCGTTTAGGGTTCATTGTCGTTACGCATTTCCATTTATTTCAATCCATAGTGATATACAGCTCAATCGACACCCATAGTCGGGAACTACATATACTACTTCTCACCGAACGTAAATAGACTTTATCCCAATACTGTTTACCCTATCAACTACTTGCTGAGCCACCAATGATGGCCTAAGCGCTTAACTACCGTGCCAGCATTTGCCTAGTAAGGTTGTCGCTTCCTGGCCCGGACTAAACGACACATGCACAATCAGCACATTCAATTATTAGGTCATCTTTAAGTTAAGTCAATTAGAGAATGCTTACCCTAGGCAAATAACACGCATGTTACTACGTACCTGATATTGAAACGGTAGACGACAGAGGGTCATAAGAAAGACAATAGGTTGATTTAAAATCTGTCAAGAAAGGTTGATTTGTATAAGTATTGAGTACTAATGATTCAAGTCATATTGATCAATCAATATATTATAAGGCCTTATGCAATATGAGGCCTTTGGTTTATAATTGAGTTAAATCCAATTAAGATTAGATAATTTAGACAAAGCCCATATAATTCGAAAATTGAATATATTATTTAGATGTATTGGGCCTTTGGGGATCCTAGGTTAGGCTCAATAAGAAATTCTCTAAGTGTTTAACTTTTCAGGATAATAAGCTTTAAGGTTTAAGAATTGAGCCCGTTAAGGAATATAAATATTAAATTAGCTGGAATTGGGCTTTATTTTAAATTTAGGTCCAGTTAGAGTAATATTTGTTATTGGAACTAAGAATTATGCTCAAGCCTAATTGGAATTTAATTTAGACTCCAAATTAAGCTATTGGGCCTTTTAATACCTTATATAGGCCCACAAAGATATTTTAGGACTTTTGGGCCAATAGAAATGATTTGAGCCCGATTAGGTATTTCAATACATGAAATTGATAATGGACTTAAATATTATGGAAATAGCCCCAACTGGAATAGGTATGATATTGGGCCCGTATTACAGAATTTAAGTCCATAAAGCAAAAGTTAGGTATTGTCTATATCTTGAAGGTTTAGACCTTAAATGGTTAAGGAAAACCTGTGAGGATTTAGTTTGAGCCTATTTAGTGTAAATAGGCCTAGTTGACTATAAATTATGTTATTGGGCCTAAGGTAGTGTTTCTAGACAAATTTTATCTAATTAAGTCCATTCGTAGGTATTTAGTCAAATTGGATTCTATTTTAAAATTTAAGCCCATAACTAATTATTAAAGCCCAAAATTATTAATATTAACCAAGTTAGACATAAATTCATTCCTAAGTCAATTTTAGGTCATTTAGGTCAAGTTGGACCTATTTTTACTATCTTGGCCCATTTTAGGTCATTTCTATCATATTGACTATATTTTTACTAATTAAGTCCGTTTATGTCATTTTAGCCCATTTAATCCTATAATATTTATTAATTAAATTTTATAGCCAATGATATTTATCAAATCCATTTAATTGCCAAATAC
Organism: Combretum micranthum; assembly: GCA_024138025.1. Classification (NCBI taxonomy): domain Eukaryota; kingdom Viridiplantae; phylum Streptophyta; class Magnoliopsida; order Myrtales; family Combretaceae; genus Combretum; species Combretum micranthum. The sequence continues at coordinate 1,003,581 of JAMXBD010000346.1, forward strand.
CTATTTTAAGCCTAACTAGTTAATCAAAACCTATTATAACTCGGTTTGGTATATTTAGTCTTATTAAGCTCATTTAATTTGATTTGGGCCCTAAACTATTATCTAAGCCCAATTTAGCTACTATAGCCCATAATAATTTATTTATATTGACTTAGGCTCATACTATATTCAATTACCCAACTTTACAATTAAAAGCCCTTTTATACCTAATTAAGTTAATTTAGCATGCTAGTTTATATATATATATATATATATCCAATTTTAATTTAACAAAAAGCCTAATAAATCAAAATATGTCTAAATTAACTAATTATAACTAACTATACATCAATCAAGCTAGTTTGATAATTATCAAATTTAATTACATTTGGATTTCACAATTTTTCTAAAGAAAACCGGGGAGATCTACGTACCGATTTGTTTTTAGATCGATTCACCTTGATATCTCTACTTTTCGGTCCAATTCGATTTTATATAAAAACTAAACATCCTAAGTTTTCAAATCGTTGTAGTTTCATTGGAAAAGGAAAACTAAACCGATTGGTTCAACCTACGAAAGAAGTCCAATTCAAACAGCGTTTTGCATAGTACATATGAAAAATAAAAATATAAAAAAAATTAAATGACCTTAAAATTTTCTAAAATGTTCCAAATCATGTATACACTTATTGAATATTATTTCCTAAAAGTTTTGTACAAAAATAAATATGTTTGATATTTTGTTAATTTTTCTCAATAAATATGACTATTAGGCCTTTAAAAATAGTAAATAAATATTAAAAATTATGAAAACTTCCAGTTTATATCCTAAGATGATATAATATCATTTCCATAAATTTTACATGAAAATAAATTAGTTTTAACACCTTAACCAACATTACATATAATGCAAAAAACACTTCTATTTTTTGTCCAGTAAATATGTTATTGTTTTTATTCAATTTTCATCATGAAAAAAATCATATAAAATACATAAAAATAGATTACATAACATGCTAATTTATTTTAACCATATTTACACCATAAATCTATTAAACAATACATAAACGATGCCAATATCAACACATTTTCGCCAAACTAAGTAACACATGATATCTCACACAAATCATATATTTCATATTTTTTTTTAGTATAACAACATATTATTTACTAATAAATTTCCCTAATCACACTATCTAATTAAGCAACTTACCCATAGTAGCAAAACAAGCTTTAAACCTTTATTATCCCACTCCTAGGAATTTGGAGAAACTCCTTTTGCCTCTAATCTAACATCTCTCTCGATAAACACCTAATTTCAAAAGGAAAAATAGAGATTAATAGAAGTTTTAGGTGGTTTAAAGAAGATATAAAATATAGAAAACTTGATACCTATTAGGGTTTTGATAATGGAAAAAGGTTTGTAGTATTTTTTTTTTAGGGTTTGTTTTGAGAGAAAAATGAGATGAAATTTTCTGCTAAAATGGAATGTAAAGTGGTGGCTACTTTAGGATGTATTAGGGTTTCATTTTGTTAAAAGATGATAGGACAAAAATAAGGATATTAATTGGTAATATAGAGAATATTCTAGAGCTTATGGGTTGGCAAAAAGATAATTTTATATGAAAATTTTTTTGCTGAAATTTGAAAAGGATAAGAATAGTGATATGAAGGTTCTAGAAGATTTTTATAATGGTTTAGAGTGGTTAGTGGACTGGATTAACAATTTGATTAGAGCTTTAAGATGCAACTTGATGTCAAATGGACATAACAACTAGTTAGATTAATTTAAGAATTTAATTTAGCAAATTTTGAAGATGAATAAATAAATTTAGTTAAATAGGTGGTTGGATATGTATTTAATTAAAATTAAGGTGCTGAGAAATTTAGGTATTGAATTTGTAGAAATTATCGAAATCGGAAAAATTGGAAAAATTGAGATATTATAATTTAGGTAGATGGATAATTTGATATTTAGGCTTGATTGATTTATTTGGTATAATGAAATGGAAAATTTATATGGTTTAATCTCTATTTTCTAATTGAAATTAATTTTTAGTTTAAATTTACTAATTCATCTGGCCATATCAAGTATTTCATTTAATCTACTTAGTTGAATAGTCTAACTTTTTTATTTTATTATATATATATGTATTTTAATTTGGCTCAAAATTTTCTTCTATTTTTCACAAATTAATTTATATTTGATTACTTAGGGCATTTGGGTTTCAATATTAAATCATCAGTCCGATCATTTTTTTTGTCCCCAGCCTGTAGTCAAAAATAAAATCCTTACCAACAAGGTTGAATGAAGATGATCAAACGCAAGTACCATTCATGGCACAATAGATCGTTTTTAAGAGACATCACATGACCTTTACAATATCTGTCCGTTTTCTTTTTTTCATTAGTTATTTTTTGTCGCGTAAAATGTAAAAGCTGGTGGAAGCACTTGCTTATTGAGAAGCACATCAACCTTTATTTATTTATTTTAAAGCATTTGCAGTAAATTTATTTAAAGTATTAATATTTTCAGTTGTTAAAAGAAAAGTATTAACGTTTATAAAATAAGTCGAATAAGATATTAATGATTGATCATTAATGAAAAATTAAAAAATTTAATTAAAAATTGATCCAAATATCCTTAAATGAACTTTTAAAAATATTAATATTTTAAATAAATGTATCCACATGTTAATAACTTGTTGTCTAATTTACTTTTTTTTTCCCCTTTTTTCCCCAAACTTTTTTAAAGAAGTCCACTTTTTTTGGGCCATAAAAAGAGATCTACTTTAAAAAAACGTGACATACGTGGGTCAGGCTTCCCCGACTTGAAATGATTTTGGATAGCCTTGTTTCCAAAAGTTCTTTGGCAGTTAGTAGGCCTGGATGCCTCATGAGTTTCCAGATGACTCGGCTATCATGTCATGGAATTTTCAAAATTATACCATTATTTTCCTTTTTTGAGATAATTAGATTTATGCTCAAACAACTATTTGTGAAAATTTTTATAACCTCTTAGATTATCTCTTGCTCTTAAAACCATTGTTATGAAGTCATCAATAATGGTGGCTTTGTTGCTTAAAGGATCTCTAATTTATACTAAGTTATTTAAGAAAAGTAATAATTAAATAGTATAAACATACGAGCCAATTTAAACCTAAAATTAATTTTAATCTAGTAATTAAACTTATATAAATTAGCCGATTCAATAATGTGAATTATAGTATATATTAAAGCCCAAGTTAAACATATTGAATTAATTAGATAAATTGAAATAGTAAATGAATTAATTTGAAATTAGAGATTCAACTAAACCAAATTCCTAGTATAATTGCCAAAGCATCTAAACTATCTCCAACATCAAATTTAGCCTAATTTCTCTAAATTCGATCACCTAATTGCCTAAATCCTAATTGAGAAAATTTTTTAAATTTTAATATTTAAATTCCGAATTCACTAAAATTGAGCTAATTATCTAAATTCAAAAGATTCAATTCCTAATACCAATTCTTCAATTCTAAATCCATTCATCTAAATTCTAATGGCAAAAGCCCCTAAGCACAAATGTAATTATCTAGACCCAACTACATAATGGTAAGTCAAACCTACAAAGCAAGCCTATAGCCCAGGTAATCATTCCATTTACATGTAAACTTATCCCACTAAATCATTACCCTCAAAATATCTGTGAACTTACATACTAATAACAACCTAATTACAGCCTAATTACAGCTCACTAAACCCACCCACACCCAATCACTTTCCAATGGCACTATAAACTACCCTTACCACTAAAATATCTAGACCCATCCACACCTAATCACTTCTAATGGCACTACCTAAACTACCCTTACCCACTAAAATATCTAGGCAATAGGCATCATCCTCTATCCTCACACGTTTTGTCTGAAACAAATTACAACAATACCTCACTAAAATATTCCCTAAAACTCACTAAACCACATGCCATTTCAAGCTTCCCCTTACCCATTTTTCTTCAATAATTTTCTTCATTTTATCACCAAACGCATTTAAGACTTTAAGCTAAGTATATTTAATCAATTTTCCATTTCAATTTCTAATTTCCTAATCAAATCTCTAATTTCATTCTAATTCCTTAGGTGAAATTGAAGACAATTGAGGAATCAATTGAATATAAAATGTTAGAAGCTTCATCAACACATATTTTTAGTAGTAAAGATTGGAAGATTTAATTTGCTAATTTTCCATTTTAGTAAGTATAATTAATTTACTTGATTATTTTGTGTGTTGATTGTGATTTTGACGTTGGATTATATGCTAAATGTGTATTTGATATTGGAGCTAAATAATAAATTGATTTTGATAAAAACATTATAATATATATATATAATACACACACGCCAAACCATGGTTTTAATAAAAGATATGCGTGCGTGCGCGTGTATCGATTGTATTATGTGTGCATATATGTGATTTTGATTTTATATTAATTGAGTAATTATGTTGAATAATAAAATATACTAATTATATTATAATGTGGAAAATTAATATATATATATATGTACATATGTTCTTTGATGAAATAATGTTGAAATTTATGAAAATGTGTGCGTGCGCGTCGGTGTTGGATTGAAAATTTGTGAATATATATGTATTTTGTTAATTTAATTTAATAAACAATGTTGAATTAAGATTTATGTTTTTGTATATAAATAAATGTCGAATGACATGTATATATTTATGTGATTTTCTTAATTGATTTTCTTTGATAAATAATGATAAATTATAAAATATGTTAGATATATAATAAGATATTACTTCGGACGTAAAGAGTACATGAAATCCCACAATCTGACCTAGATTTGCAAATATCTTTCTTTTCATTAGTTCTATGTTGCAACCGACTATAGCATGCATATGACTTATCACTTACTAATAAATCCCTAACACTTGCTTTTGCTTTTTAAGTTGACGTACCAATTAGTAAGTCTTACTAATTAAAGGCAAATGATCTAAACACAAAACGAGGCTTTTAGTGTGTTCATATGACCTAGGAATTGCATCAAACGAATCTACTTTTAACTTCAATAATGACCAATCAAATTACAACTGCAACTTATTACAATTCCACATGTACACTTAGGCAATGCAATCAATCTATATAATTTACCCATAATTTCTTCATTTTACTATAATATGTTGTAACTAATGAATTACCTTGATGTAGATTGGCTATTCCATGCTATATTTGATGCAATAATGATTTATTTGTTAAGACATAATGCTTCTCTATATCATGCCAAAGTTCCTTAGTAGAGCTAGCATGCATAAAACTTTAGATAGATCTTTAGTCATATTGTTTAGAATCCAAAACCTAATCATAAAAGCACAAAAAATCCTTTGTTGCATCTTAGCTTTATTATCTTCAAGGTTTGTGCATAGTCCATCTATTAGGCAATGCAATCAACTTGTATAATTTACCTGTAATTTCTGCATTTTACTATAATATGCTGTAACTAAAGAATTACCTTGACATACATTGGATATTCCATGCTATATCTGATACAGTAATGATATGTTCGTTTAGCCATAATACTTCTCTATATCATGCCAAAGTTCTTTAGTAGACCTAGCATGCATAAAACCTTTAGATAGATCTTTAGTCATAGTGGTTAGAATCCAAAACCTAATCATAAAAGCACAACGGATCCTTTATTGCATCTTAGCTTTATCATCTTTAAGATTTGTGTAACCCATCTATGAGCCCTATTTTTTATTTTACTCTAAAGATTAATTTTATATATTGACTCCATCCTAGAAATTTCATTCCATTGGACATGATGCTAACAATAATAATAATAATAACAAATTAGGATTTTCAAAACTAGAAGATAAAGTGGATCATTACACATATGTCCACATTCAATGAAATTATGTTCAAAGCTATCATTGAAATAATAAGATATATTGATGCACAAAAAAAAGAGATTATTAATTTGATGTCTTTGAGACACTATGTTGTAAGATCCACTAGTTTTTTATGAGTTGAAAAGAATAATGCAGAGAGTTGAAACAGAGAGTAAATGAATGTGTTTGTGGGAGAATGGATTAAAATTAATTAAATTTGTTACAACTCCATCATATATATGTATATATATATATAAGAGGGACCCTAATATGTCTAATATTCCCAAACTTCCATGTGTAAAATAAATAAAGTAGATACATTGTTGTATACACTTTTACTTTAAAATTTCCTACACTTTAATCTAAATGTGTGCATGTGTGTGTATTTTTCTTTCATGAAAAAGCAAATATACCAATTTATCAAAGTTTAAGGGCTGTTTATAACATCTGACAATTTTGAAGGTATATTTATATTAAGACCAAGGCTTAAAGATTGTTCTATTTATAATTTCCCCCCAAATTTATATTGCATGATAAATATAGCAGTGATCATAATCACTTATAGCCTTTTTTGAATTAGGATATCAACATTGTAGATGAATCAATTTTAATAGTATATTTCTTCACTTATAAGTAATAATTTGTAAAACTAAATCAGGCGCATGGTTTTTCTATGTCGAAAAGTTAAAACTTGTGCTAAAATATTAATCAATTATTTATTACTCACTTAAAATGTTTTGTAATATTAATAAGAGACAAATTATACTAAAAATGATTAATATTTGGAGGTAAATTCAAATTGAAGACCAAACAATTTTATGTAATCAATGTAATGTGATATAAAATTATGCAAATAGAGAATCAATGTTTTGTGTGTCTAAATATGGGACTTTTATTTATTATTGTGTTTTTTTTTTTTTTTGGTATATATCACATTAAGAATCTAAACTTTACCAATTTGTGTATTTAATTATTTGAAGTTTAAAAGTATTTATATACTACATATAAACTTTTAGAGGTAGTTTATAGTGCCAAAATAAGATAGTTAACTTGCAAAAATATGTAAGTTAGGTAATTAATTGCAAAAATGGATAAAGTTTATAAACCAAATTCACACTTTTAAATTTTAGGTATTTAATTGTAAAAGGTATATAAAATTTGGGTATTAAATGTGACCATTATCTTTTTTTTTTTAGTATTACAAATGGACATACATCATTCAAATGTGCCATGTCATTGTATTTTATAATGACACAGAAATAATTTTTTATTTTTATACTTTATATGATATTGATTCTTATTTTTTAACCATTTAAAACATCAATTTCTTTTGATCTTATCTTACTCTAGACATTAATTATGTTTGGTATAATCTTTCCCATTATTAAGTGTAGACTAAAGCATGGTCAATCCATTTATAAGTTAATGGCAAACCGAGTATCTCTACTTTCAATTTTAGACAATTTAATATATCTCCTCCCTTTCTCTCTCTCTCTTTTTTTAGCAAATTAGTGCTTGTAACTATACATATATATGCGATTTAGTGTCTTTGTTGAATAATACTTAATGAATGTTTATCTTATTCAAGGAAAAATAACAAGCACTTCGTAAAATAATGCTAAAATCTAAAGATTCAATATTAAATTGCTAAAAATCTAAAAAAAATTGAAAGTGCATATAATTTTACAACTCTTATCTTATCGTTAAAATTAATATTTATCAAATATTATTTAATAGAGATACTGAATCACATATATATTAAAAGTATTGGTACTAATTTATCCAAATCTAAAGATAAGGTACTAAATTATATAAAATGGATTGATGGTCAAATGGTAACGTATTTGAATACGGCGGATGTTGATAGTCCACGGCACGTTTATGACCGTATTCCTTTCCTATGGTTGATAATCGTCCGCTGTATGAGGGTCATGTTTTCCGTGGGTGAGTGCTCGTACATTTACGAGGAAAGAAGATAGCTATTGAATTTAGTTTGAAGTGGGAATGCTAGCTAGCCAGTGGTGACATAAGAAACTTAGGAAATAAGGATGAGATAATTATTTAATTATAATAATAGAATTAAAAGTTTCGTAAATTCCAAATATTATTGCAATATTAGTGGCAAAACAGATTTTCCTTGGTTTTGTAGTAAGTTATGAGAAAATGTAATAAAGTAAATGACGATAAAATTTTATGATTAATAAATATTATAACAATAGTGGTAAAATATAATAAATTTCAGTGGCTTTTTTTTTTTTCTTTTTTTTCCTTTTGATTTTCGATAAGTGATGATGAAACATGATAGAATGACTGATAGCATTGGTAGTGACAATGAACCATTAAAATTATTAATCGAAAATAATCTTCGCTTCTCATGTATATCGACATTTTAATGACGTTTCTGCAATGGGTAATTACCATTACCATCGATTGCAAAGTTTACTTCTCAAAATCAACTCCTTCTGAAAGTTAGTAGTAATTATATCATCTTGCTGAAGAAATTTGATGATCCCAAAGAATTAATTTTAACTAATTGGAAAAACCCAAATAATTTAATTAAATAAAATAATCAAAGGAAGGGGCATAAGGGTAATTATGTTAATATAAGAATGGGCAAATTTATCCAACCACCAAATCTTTCAAAACATATAATTGTTGGAAGTGTTTAAAATGGAAACAGACCCTTTAACAACCGTCTCCTTAACCCTCTTTTCTTCCCTTTTCTCTATGAAATACTCCAAATTTAAATTTCATTTAATTTCCATATATTTATTTATTTATCTTAATTATTGAATTAAATGATGATGATGATTTATAATAGTTGTGTTTGGTAATCGTCTAAATATGTTTCAGTTAGTGTAAATTGAACATTTCATGTGTTATTTTGCATATGTAATGAAATTAATACCTTTGTTTTATATATATTAATGTGTGTAGTATAATTATTAATTGTGTATTTTATACATTAAAATGTTAAGTTAAGTTTAGAGCTATAAAATCAATTTTGGTTTAGCTTAAGGTTAGTTGATAGAAATTCTTATTAGTTAAGCTAATATTTATGCCTAAATAAGCCCCAAATGAAATTCAAATTCATTCAAATGAAAACTAAAATTATATATGCCTTAAAAGACAATTTTTAGATAAGTTTAAGACCCAAATTAGCTTAATTAGACCTCCTTTTGGGCAGCCCTTTCTTTTATATGAAATTTTTCTTTTTCTTTCTTTCTTTCTTTTCTCTTCTTCTTCCACTTCAAATTCCAAGCCTAAACCCAAGACAACATCAAGCTTTGAGAATCAAAATTCTCTCCAAGACAAGGCATATTCAAGTGAGTTGATTTAAGTATGACTTTTGTTTTGTTTTCATTTACTATAGTGGCTATGTGAAATCTTAGATAGGATGAGTTTAATGCCATCTAAATTGCTTGTTCATGCATTGAAATTAGCTTGGATAGTATTTTGTTAGTGTGTGAGTTTGTTTATGTGTTGTGGTAGTAATACAGAGTGTTGGGAAGAAATAAAGATAGTTTGAGTAGTTAAAGTTGAGAATGAATGGAAGTGGGATTTGGAGTGATTAAATGTGTTGATTTAATGTTTTGAGTTGCTAGGATTGAGTAGTATAGATAATAGTAAGTATATGAAGCTAAAAATGAAGTTAAAGAAGATTTAAAAGTGTTATAGGTTATAAAGTGGTAAAATGAAAAACAGGGGAATTGAGTTCTGTCGAATAGGTCTGTTTTGAACGTACGCCGACATTTGGAAATTCAACGCCGCCGGCGTAGAGGCAGCGTTGGAACCAAACAAAAGTAAAATTCTTAACACCGCTTTTGAACACCGCCGGCTTTTACAAGAAATTTTTTCAGCGTTTGTTCTTCAACACGTACGCCGGCAATTAGAGAGTTTAAGCCGCCGATGTATGGGGCGGTGTCGAAGTGGAACAGAACCAAATTTTTAAACGCCGGTGTGAAACGCCGTCTGCGTAAACTACCTACGCTGCCGGCGTTAAATCAAATTTTGCAAGCGTTGGAAGGCAGCGTATCCCCTGAGTTTTTCAAATCCAAACTTCTTTAATTTTCAAATTTTACTTCATATATGAATTCTTATTGAATATATGAGCTAGATAAACATGTTTTATGCATAAATTCAATATTAAAACTCTATGCAAAGCTTAATGAATTTCCTTGTATAATTAATCTAGGATTGTGATATGTATACATATTTCTGAATGTGAAATCTATATTTATTTATTGATTATTTTGATATTCCTATTTCAGTTAAGGGTTCTTCGGTTAGTTCATCACCAAGAGACTATAGTGATATACTATCGGGTTCAGGTACGCAATAGCTTGTTTGATGTTTGCTAGGACTAAGCATTTCTAATTTGACTTAAATTGATTCGGCTTAATGTTTTGATGAATTGGATGTCCATTACGCTGTTTAATCTGGTCTGAGGAGTAGCAAACCTATCATGATGCAATGACATGTTAGTTAGGCGCTTAACCAAGTCATGATGCAATGACTTTACCATGATGCAATGGTACGCTATGATGCAATAGCGATTCCTTTGGTTAAGTGGGTAGCCGATAGGGGGAATAGCATATGAGTAACGTTTACTTAAACTTAGGAGGAAATATCATGGTTTAGTTCAAAGTTTATGAGAATTTGTGAACTAGGCTCATGTTATGTACTGAGTTTAAGTAGAGTCGGGTAACGACTTTTGAACCCTAAATGAAGCTATTATCTTTATGAAATAGATATAGGAGATATAAGTGTTCGGACTGCTTATATCAACCCCCTGAGCAGCTGCTGTTACTCAAGATCTCTAGATTCCCAAAACGTGATTCCGGGGTTTGAATACCCCCCTGTTGATTTGCGAAAGAAAATTTAATAAAGATAATCACTTATCTACTGATGCATTTCATTGGATTTACGTTGGCTTGATAACTTGTTCTTGCGGTTGCTATTGTGTACTGGGCCTTTGGCTCACTTTTGCTGCTTTGCAGGTAATGGAGACGAGTTTTATGATGATTTGGGCTACAGGTTTGACTTTGAGAGATTCATGGATGAGTGGGACGAATAGGACTCGAACACTTGGACTTTTGGGAGAGTTTTTGCTAAAAGAAAAGTTTTATATAGAAGGCTTAATAGATAAGTCTAATTTGTAAAGACCTTAAGATTCCCTAGGATTCTTTTTGCTTTAAGAAAACTTGTAATTTTGTAGTATCTTATATTGACACTGAACAATGTACATTCAATGTAAATGTATGTATAGATTGCTTTTATTAGCAATCTTGTTTTGATTTAAAAGTTCTTTATAAAGTTATAATGGTTTTGATCAAACAATTTTCATAAACTGTTAGTTTTAGGGCAACCTTACATATAATGTGAAAACTTTTTATATGGTTGGGGACTCGATACTCAAAATCTTGGGATTTAGAGGGTCGGGTCTTTACACTCTATATAGAGAATCCTCACTCCCCTTCCCTCAACATCCTTGGACAAATTTAGAAGATTGGCAACAAAATGGTAAGTAATAAGATTATTTTCCATTCTTGTTATTCTTAATGAATTACACAAAAAAGAAAACAAAATCATAGTGTCTTGGGTATTGACAACAAGTCTTTACTGGAGAAAAGGAGAAACATAAGTGTGAATTTTAAAGAGAACCTAGAACAAGACTACTAAAGTAATGTTGTAAGGGGAATAACACATATTTCTCTAAGAAGAGGACGTAATGGCTATGTTCAATTATTAGATCACAAGTGTAAATACATTATAGGAAAGTATTGTACATGTTTGTGCAATCTTGGGATAAGAAATGTGTTTATGAAAGTATTTAAGGTATGTCGAGTATGAAAATATGAAAAATTGAAGAATAACGGGTTTTCTCCAGTACATGATTGAAACATGGTTATGTATATTTAGTAGTGTACCTCCTGTTAAAATAATTTTCCTAGAAATACATGGCTAATACACGAGCTCATGTATTAGGTTGTATTTCTCTCTGTGTTTTCAATAAAAAAGGAACTTGAAAAGAACACGGCATATACACAATCCTATGTTCTTGGTCATGTTCCTCTTGGTGACTTAAAAGCATGTGCAGAAAAGACACAAAGCCTTGTATCCCTCATAGAGTGAGTTTCTTGAACGTACCTGACCTTTTTAATATAGCGGAATTATACCTAAATAAAATTTTTATCTATAAAATACTTAAACTTTTTAAATCTTATACAAATGTTATCGTTGGCTGGAATCTGACCAATTTTCCGATGACATGCTGACGTGGACACTTATCTCTCTTAAAAAAACATTTTCTTTTCCTGGTTGGAATATTTACCATTTTTTTTACTTCGCTCTCTCTCTCTCTCTCTATATATATATATATGTGTGTGTGTGTGTGTACGCTACTCCTATTTCTTCTTCTTCTTCAACCCATTAAAAAAAAATCAAACAAAAAACCTAAATGCAAAACTATAACAATAAAACCAAAAATCTCCAAACCACCCGCATAAATTCAACGCTCCTAATAGCTTAAAGTAATCTTTACCAAAAAAAAAGAAAAAAACAATACCTAGAAAACAATGAAGCATGTAGCAAATTTGTAATTTAAAATCAACTCAGATTTTAGAAGTTTGCTTTGAAATCATACAAAATTGACCAAATTCACTAATCTAAAACCTTATTCCTAACTCTAACCCTTGCATCATTCACTAATGGGACGTGGGTCATTGACAAGGCCATGTTGTTCACATCCATGAGCAAAATATGCTTAAAGTTTGCCAAACTCAAGGAAAAAAATTGTATAACATTCCCATCTTCTCAAAACTCATGGAGACATAGTGTAAAAACCTAACAAGTGTGTTTTCGAGTCGAGTCACTTGAATCGAAACTCACCACTAACTCATAACTCAATTGTGTCGACTCATTTTGACTTTCAATTTTAGCCATTCTATAATTACTTCGATTCTCTTTTCAAAGGACTCTTTAATTTCCTTGTCCTTTGTGGATGTTTTCTTAAACTGGGTCGCTTCAAAATTGGATAATAAATTCAAAGCCAAACCATTCTCATTGATTTTGTGATTTTGTTACAAAAGCTTTAAAAACAACTGGTTTTTCCTTCAACTATGGCTTAAAACCAAACTTGGAACAAAAGAATCGAAAATAAAGACCTAACAAGGACTAGATTGATGTAATCCTTAGAAAATTTAAGGGGAGAGAAAGAAATTGTGATGAGATAAAAAGTAAAAAAAAAAAAAAAGAAACAATTAACGAATGGGAAAGAAGAAAAAAGGGAGAAAAAGAAATAAATTAGGAGAGAGAAAGAAATAAATTCAGAGAGATAAAGATGTTTGGTGTGTAAAGAAGATAAATTAATAAAATATAAAAGAGAGAGAGAGAGAAAAAAAGGTATGATGAACAGAGAGAATGCACCATTTAGGTGTAATCAAGTCGTTAGAGTTTTTGTCAGATTTAGGCCAAAATTACCAGATGCAAAGATAAAAATTTTGGGCATTTTTTGGGAAATTAATTTTATTTAGGTATAATTCCATTATATCGAAAAAAAACATAGGTACTACCTATGAAATTAACCCATCCCTCATGTACCCCCCTTGATGTGCCTGCGTATCTCCTTGTGGACCTTTTTATGACATAATGTCTTTGCCTAAGTGATACATAACCCTATACTCACTTGTGCGGATTAGTTTATGTATGTTATAACACCCTAAAAATTATCTTGATTGGGATCTATTTAATTCTTCCCTTTATGATTAAAGTACTTTGAAATGTTAGAAACCTAAATGATAATGAGGGAAGAATGAGTATAGCAGGAATATAGCAAGAGTTGAACTAGGTGTATAGAAGACTTGAAGTAACTTATCTGTGTGCAATTTATGTGGTAGATAATAGTCTTTGGAATGGAACAAATACTAAGTATGTATATACCTTGTTTCTTTTTTTGCTAGATATGTTAAAAGGGTAAATTACAATGAAATGTATCAACATTTGAGGATAAGTTCATTAAAGATATTAACGTTTCAAGTAATTCAAAAAAGAATCAACATTTGAGAATAAATTCATATAAGGTATTAACGTTTCAAGTGGTTAAAAAGAGGTATCAACTAAGTGAGTCAAATAATTTATTACTAATTGACCATTAATGAAAATTTTAGAAACTTAATTGAAAACTAATTGAAACTTGATACCTTAAATGAACTTTACAAAAATTGACACCGCATTTGGCTCATTTTGTGAAACGTTAATACTCTTTTCAACCACTTAAACGTTGATACTTTAAATGAACTTACCCCCAAACGTTATACTTCTAGTATAATTTACCTTATGTTAAAATCTTAAAATTGACTAATTGATATATAACCATAAAGTTTGTGTGTTGTGTGCTTGGCTGTGGTTAGTGGATTAGGAGTACCTAATGCTAATGTTGTATTCCAGTGATCCTTGTGCAACACTGGCTTAGTAGAATCACACTGGGAGATGATTATTGGTTGGTTTAGAAACTCATAAACTCATGAATTCTTGGATTCATGGTCTCTAAGATTCATGGTATCGGAGAATACTCAATATATGTATTATTATATTTATGGGTGGTAGATGAATTATCTCTATGTTGTTTGCCCAATATAAAATAAAGATAATGAGATGTTGGTTGTTATATTAGTGCTAGGTTTGTATATGAATGTGTGCTTACTATATCATGTGTATGTGTTTATGGTATATCATACTAGGCTTTAACTTGCTTTTTCCTTTTTTAGGTATAGTTAAGACTCCTATAATTTTAGGTTTATCTAGATACAGTGCTAGTGAATTAGGAAAGGATGCTAGTAAAGAAGATTAGCAATCATACTATCAGTGTTGACTTGATAGTTTTAGCGAGATAGGAACACTTATTATACTTATGTGTTATGTAACTTTGTATATTATGTTAGTATGTCAGGGCATTGACCTAATGGATGATTAGAGATGCTAGTTGTCAGATAGAATTTATAAGCTATCCACTAAGAAAATTAGGTTTTAGAGATAAAATTTTATCTCAAAACATAAATTTTTAACGCAAAAATCATTATTGCCGATTCTATTTGTAGAGATATAGACTATTTTGCTAATTTTTCATGTGGAATTTTTGTCTTTAAATAACAATTTTCTTATAGTAATCTTATATTAGTGGTGGGTAGGATTTATATTTAATTTTTTGTTACATATAAAGTAATTGTAGGATGATTGTTGATTTGAAGTCACTACTAAATGAATATTCAAAAGTTAATTTTGGCATTTGTTAAAGTTATATAAGTAGATGAGTTTTAATTTATCTATAATTAATATGCCACGTGGCAGGTTATAAATAATTTAAAGAGAGGAGAAATATCTACATTACTCCGCTATAAACGTCTAGTCGATCCGTAGTGCAGTTTCTTATTATTTTCCTCTTCCTTTTTTGATTTTTTAATGACGATAGAAAGATGACGACAGGATATTGCAGCACTCTGATCCTCTGTTCTTTAAAATTTGAACTTTCACTTGAAATTCTGCAAAGAAGAGGGCACACACGGTCACAAGTTCTCATACCCTTTTTTTTCCTTTTTTTTTTTTACATATTTAAGAAATAAGAAAATGGACTTCAATCTCCATTATTTATTATACGCATCTTTTTAATGGAATAAATTGTGAAAAGAATTTAGAAAAAGTAAATTTAAAGCATTTTTCTCAAGGAAAATCTAATTTTTCTTTTGGCAATAAGGAAAATCTAATTAAAAACGAAATTTCATGGAATCATATTGAAGAATATTGGTTGAATTATTAATATTCTACTTAACCATTGACTTGCGAGTCTTCGTCCTAAGGTAAAGCTTTTTATTTATTTATTTATTTATTTCTAAGTAGTTGGGCTGGGTTTTCCATCATAAGGCCCTAATTTAATTTGTCTTGGTCGTCTTTGAATTATAACAAAAAGAAAGAAGCTCATGTTGACTATGAACATGGACTACAACGACTTCCTTGACTTTAGGCTTATCTAAGGATTTTTTTAAAACAAAAAAGCAAATACTCTTTCAAAACTATTTGCATTTTGCAATATATGCATAAATATTAAATCGTCGATAAGACCCTTAAAGTGTTAATTATAATTTTATTTCTTTATTTATAATATTTTTTGTAAAAAAGAAAAAAAAATCATGAATGAGTAAAATATGCTTTGTGAATTTAGAAATTAATCGGTACTTATGAATTGTTTTAAGCTCGTGTTTATATTTTGCCATTTATTTAAATATTTAAAGCAAAATAGAAGAACGCCATTTTCCTAGAAACTGAAGAAATTAAAGCGACAGGGAGTCGTTTTCGGAAGTCGGAACAGAACGGAATTCAGGAGCCATGTTCTACTTCTACATGGTCCTTCACAACATTTTCCCCTTTCTCACGAGGAAGTTTCACAGGTGATATATATTTATAGTGAATACTTTCTTAATGGACTCATTGATTAATTAATTAATTTATTTTTTCTTTTTGTTAAATACTAGACTATGCTACACATATATTATATATGAAAAATCAAGACACTAATAAAAAATGGAAAAAAGCCTTTTTGGTACCTAAACTTTGATGATGTGCACAATTAGATACCTAAACATTTAAAAAGATTAATTTTATATCTAATTAAACTTTTCATGTTCTTTTTACTATCTCACTTTTTTATTTTCTCTTGAAATAATGGACACATGTTAGACAATGATTGGATAAAATAGGGAAAAGGCACGAAAAATTTAATTAGATATGAAATTGATATTTTTAAAAGTTCAAATATCTAATTATCTATTTAGTCAAAGTTTAGACACCAAACCACATCGCACCTAAAAAATTAGACATCATAAAAGGGTACAATATAAAATAATCACAAAAGGACAATAAAAAGGGAAAACAATGTAAATATATAGTCATGAAAATATATAATAAATTATTGATAGTGATTGGACATATGGCTTAGTGAGAAATTAAAACGTTATCTAGTATGGCACTTTATATTTTAGGATTTCCTTTTTCTCATAAATAAAAAATTAAAAAAAAAAACAAATATTAAAGTGACTAAAAATCGGTTCTATCCAATGTTATCGAACTTGACCTGAGAGTTTAATTCAGATATACCAAATGGTCAAAGGATGAAACCAGATTTAATCGTAGTTAAATTGGACTACTTCTATAGTCGGATTAGATTCAACTAGATTGAATCGGATGGCCAACTTGGGTATAATTAGTTGTCCAACTTTAATAGTTAAACTATAATTAATGAAAAAATAAATCAAAAGAATAAATTTAATCTATTGTTTTTGTCATAGACAAAAGGTCTATCCTATATATAACGTAAACCGATTATGAAAGTTAAAAAGTTCGTTCGGTCACACTAGAGGGACCATAGACGATCTTGTTGTGCTGAGCATTTTTATAAGATATTTACTTTCCAACATATATTAAAAAAATAGCAAAATAATGTAATCTGTGTAGATTTTCTGTTTAAATTCAAAATCATAATACGATCGTACTATCTTATATACATATGTTAAAATTTACCCAATATTATAAAGAAAGTTCTACTCGACATCATACCTACTTAAAAAAATACAAACCAAATGCTATTGTAAATAATCACATTCGTTATTTCCAGCATTATGACTAATATCTTTCCACTTCCCACATGATTCTTTAAGTTCAAACTGCTAACCACTTGATCAATAATGAAGTACAACAGCTGCTCGCGTTTCACGAGTGGTGATGACACACAGGCTTATGTCCGAGAAGTGGCAAGGCAAGATAAAGGCAGCTTCCGACAAAAGGAAAATAGAAAAAATGGTTTCAAACTACATTACATTACAACATCCACGTTATTTCTGCTTCCTCACACAGTCTACGTTTCATTTATTAAAGTATCGACTCTGTATCAGTTCAGTATTGACTTGGTATCGATTTAGTATTACTTCAATTTGACCAGTTTATGAGTAAAAATATCAATTTTGCATTGGTATCATATTAGTATCGATTTAGTATCTATTCAATATCTGTTTGACACCAAAACGACATCAAAACGATACCAAAACAATAAACAAAAATACCATAAATCTCTCAATATTAAGTCAATTCGCTTAAATAATACAATATTACCGTTCCCATGATATTATTTCTAGCGAGACTTGGACCCAGTCACCCGGTACCTAACTGCTTCAACTATAAATATCCTACAGCCACATTTAAAATTGTCATCAACCACACTTACAAAACATAACAACCCGACATCGCTGTCACCTCACCACCATTTTCATTGAGAATCTTACACATTATAATGAAAATAGCCATACCAACCATGGAGGTTCCTAGTTGGGCTGCCTATGCGACTGCTTGGCTAGCAACCTTGGTGCTTTTCCTCCTCGCTAGCCGACTCCGGCGGCGTAAACTCAACCTGCCACCAGGACCAAAGCCATGGCCTATTATTGGCAACCTCAATCTAATTGGATCCTTACCACATCGTTCACTTGATGAACTTACTAAAAAATATGGTCCACTCATGTACCTTGAATTTGGTTCATACCCTTGTGTTGTTGGTGCCTCGGTTGAAATGGCAAAAACTTTCCTTAAAACCAATGATGTCATATTTGCCGGTCGCCCTAAATTTGCATCCGGCAAATACACAACTTACAACTATAGTGACATCACGTGGTCACAATACGGTCCATATTGGCGCCAGGCCCGCAAAATGTGTATAATGGAATTGTTTAGTGCAAAAAGACTCGAGTCGTACGAGTACATTAGAATGGAAGAATTGAATTCAATTCTAAAGCACTTGTACGAATTAAGGGGAAAGACAATTCGATTGAAAGATTATTTGTCTGATCTTAGTCTTAATGTGATTAGTCGTATGGTCTTGGGAAAGAAATATACTGTGGAAAGTGAAGATTCCATTGTATCACCAGAAGAGTTCAAGAAAATGCTTGATGAGTTGTTCCTTCTTAATGGGGCTTTGAATATAGGAGACTCAATTCCTTGGCTTGATTTCTTGGACTTGCAGGGTTACATCAAAAGAATGAAAACTCTGGCTAAGAAATTTGATAGGTTTTTGGAACATGTTTTGGATGAACATATATATAGGAGGCAGCAAGTAAAGGACTATGTTGCAAAAGACATGGTTGATGTTCTTCTTCAGTTAGCTGAGGATCCTGATCTGGAGGTAAAGCTGGAGAGACATGGAGTCAAGGCTTTTACCCAGGTACTTCCTATTTCAACTCTTTTCTTGACACCCGCTTTGATCCCCATCCAAGAAAATAATAAAAATACTTATTCACTAATAAATAAATTCTCGTACATTATCAGCCCCTAATAAAGTGTCAGTTAGTTCATTCCATCTTACCGAATACGGAAGGAATTAAATTTTAATTTCAATAGGATTGTAAGGATTATTATAATATATATTTATTATAAAAAATAAAATAAAAAATTATTAAAATAAAATATAAAAGAATATTTGTAATTTTTTTTATTTTTATTATAGAAAGAGTATAATTACATAGGTGATATTTTTAATATAAGAATATTTATGATAAATTTGAAAAATAAATTATCGAATGATTATTTTTAAATACGAAGACATAAATTATTATTCATCATTTTACATAATAGTAATATATTATAAATTATTATTTTGTATAAGTGAATATCGTAATAAAGTTTTACATAAAATAAAAAGGAACAAATAACTATTTATATCAAATAAACGAGATATATTTGTTTTACGATTAATGAGGATTCCGACGTTGTTCAGCTTTATAAAATAAAATAAATATATATTTATATATGTTCATCTTAATCGGATTTTAAGTTTTCCATATTACGTTATCATCATAAAGGACTTTTCGATCCATTTACTTTTTTTTTTCTTTCTCCTCAAATTTTAATTAAAATTTTCTTAACCTTTATTTGGATTAATTATAAGGCCTACTGTACAATGAATTAATCTAATGAAAAGCAATTTTTAATCTAAAGCACAGGTCTATGATAGTATAGGATGGATAAAAGTGAGAAAACATGATAATACAATAGTTAATTTTGTGAATAATATCTGGATTTTAATAAAATAAATAATTAAATATTTAAATTTTAAAATTAATCAATTTAATATTTTAAAAAAATTCATATATATTAATAATATATCCATTAAATTAATCAACATTATTATCCTATATCATGTTTTGTGTTTTTGACTAGTGTGATGGAGGTATCGTTAAGTATATTTTTAGGTATCATATTATCAATGTAAAAAATATTAAATAAATTAAAATATTTAATTATATAATTTATTAAAATTTAGATGGCACTGGAAGTACGATTCCTATTTTTGTGTATAGGAACTAAAGAAACAAGTATTTGTTTTGCTTTTCCTTTTTTATTTTTCTAAAGCCAACAAGCACTGGTGACGTTTGTGGTCAATTATTATTTATTTATTTATTTTTATTTATTATTATTATTATTATTTTTTATTTTTTTTTGTCGAAGTAAGAATTCATGACTATGGAATTTGGGTTGGGCAAAGCCCACGTCGACGTAAACGTGTGACTGCTTCAATGGCAACTGGAAAGAAACACAATAATGTGGCTGATTGCTATAAGTTAATGCCGATAAAAATACATAGACAAGATAACGGTGATGTCATTTCGATAGAAAAGTAAAAGGTGTATATTATATCATCAGCTGACAGCCTGACACTATAATTTCGATATTATTAAAGTCAGTTTTGCGGTCCATTGGAAACAGTGACGATGATGACTCTTATAATATGACCGCTTGAAAGCTTGAATTAAATATGATTTAATATTTTATTGCTGATTCTATTACTCGGACATTTTTTTTCCTAATTCTAGTAGCTTTAAACTCTAGTTGCAATTTTTTTTTTTAATTTCAAACATTAAAATTATTACAATTATAAACTAATTATTTATTTTCTCCTATTTTTTATTATAAAATAGGACTTGATAGCGGGTGGGACAGAGAGTTCTGCAGTGACAGTGGAGTGGGCAATATCCGAGCTATTAAAAAAACCAGAGATCTTCAAAAAGGCAACCGAAGAGCTCGATCGAGTCATAGGAAGAGGACGATGGGTACAAGAAAAGGATATTGTTAATTTGCCTTATATTGATGCTATAATAAAAGAGACAATGCGTTTGCATCCAGTGGCGCCAATGTTAGTACCTAGGATGTCCCGAGAAGATTGCAAAATCAATGGTTATGATATTCCCAAAGATACTAGGATTCTAGTAAATGTATGGACAATTGGCAGAGATCCAACACTTTGGGAAAATCCTAATGAATTTTGCCCTGATAGATTTATCGGTAAGGCAATTGATGTCAAGGGTCAGGATTTTGAGCTTTTGCCCTTTGGATCCGGAAGGAGGATGTGTCCAGGTTATAGTTTAGGACTCAAAGTGATTCAATCAAGTTTGGCTAATCTTCTTCATGGGTTTAATTGGAAATTGCCAGGCGATATGAAACCTGAAGTTGGAAATGGTGGAAATTTTTGGGCTTTCAACTCCAAAGAAGATACCTCTTGAAGCTATTGTTGAGCCTAGGTTACCACTCCATATGTATTCCACCTAAAGTACTTTGTCATAGTAGAGTTCTAGTTTCTATGTCCTTAATGAGGCTGTATGGAATAAAATTTGCCTAGTTTGAGAATTTTAAACTATTTACATTGTATGCTTTAAGTTGATCCTAGAATATAATGGCTAGTTTGATCAAGAAAATTTTCATCCAGTGATTGAATTACTATGTATCATAGATATTGAAATATCATATTCGTAAAATTCATACAAAAAGTACTACATTCCATTAATCTACATATCCAAAATGCTTAATCCATGATGGACTAGCTTTAAATGAGATTTTATGTTGATCAGGTTAAATGTTGGCAATGGATGGGCTTCCAACAAATAAAAGAAAAAGAAAAGGAGTTATCTAATAGAGTACAAACTAAGTTCTTACAAATGATAAATGGAAAGAAGCATTCCTTATCATTGTTTGGCAGTGATGATTTTGTTGCTATTAGATTAGTGGGCTGTAATATATTCTATGATATATGTGTGACTGGTGGAGTTGACGATTCTCTATTATCGAACATATATTTTGATAGTTAGAATACATGTTAGATTAGGTTTGTGTTCAAAGCCTTTGATTAATTATGTGATTAGCTAGCTTAAATTGATGAACATAAAAATATGCACTACAATATGCATTAAAATAGTCTTCACCTTGTTTAGGTAACAGATCAATCCTCTCTACAATAGAAGGATCATAGCTTGTTTTATTTGTTAAAATCCTAATTTAATTAATGAATCAATACATTCAAGTGCGACTTAAACTAGTGTCACAATCGCAACAGTACTAGTCCTATTCCAATTGTTTGATTCTTGATTGTATCCATTCAAGTACTAAAAACCCTAAAGTTTTAAATTAACTAATGCTTAATGTCGATATTTCTTTTTGATTGCCTACTTATAGATGATGCTAACATAATAAGAAGCTAGTATATCATTCCTTGTAGAAGAAGAGAAAAAAATGGGATTGAGACAAGAAAATGTGTCTTTATTATTTTGAACTGATTTTTCACACTAAAAATACAAAAAGGAAAATCAAGAAGGCTATATATATAGACTAATACAAATAGCTGATACACAAGATAAAAGGAAAACTCCTCTAATTCAGCAACTAAATACTGATAAGAAATATCAGATATAGCTATCAATTAGTTGGAGTTTCCTTCATCTATTAAACTACTATTTACGCAGGAATTTGTTACTCTTTGGAAGTCCTTGTAACCAACCATATTTCCTTTGATATTTCTATGAGTATGATCATCCTTATCACTCCATGATTTATAGGACTCCTTACCACTTCAAAGACTCACACGATTGGTGTTAAGATGAGACAACTGTAGGTTGTTAATATCCCCCCGCAAACTGAGCCGGGGCTGAAGGCATAGTTTGTTGTGAAAATATGCAAGGGCAAACTTGGGCATAGTTTTAGTAAATATATCAGCAACCTGTTTATCAGATGACACATGTTTAGTGACAAGTAATCTAAGTGTAACTCGTTTGCATACAAAATGGTAATATAAATCGATGTGTTCACTCCAAGCATAAACGATAGGATTAATGGTCATGCATAAAGCACTAATATTATCACAATAGAGGATTGGTGGAGATAAGAGTAATATGTAAAGATCTTTAAGAATATAAGTAAGCCATGTAAGTTTAGCAGTAGTATTAGCTATAGCATGATACTTAGCTTCAGTACTGGATTGAGAGATTGTGTATTGTTTCTTTGCACACCATGAAATGATATTTGTGCCAAGAAAAGTGTAGTAACCAATGGTAGATCTTCTTATAGTAGGGCAACCAACCTAATTAGCACTAAAGGAGGCAAACAATTCAAGAGTTGTATTGGAAGTGAGATGTAAATTAGCGTTAATTGCTCCTTTCAGATATTGAAGGATTTGTTGAACCAATTTCAAATGAGACACTGAAGGAGCATGCATGAATTGCGAAACATAGTTGACACTGTAGGAAAGATCTAGGCACGTGAGAGTGAAGTATTGGATAACACCAATAACTCCACAAAAGTGGCTAGGATCATCAATAGGAGAAGTACCTATAGCAAGTTTGAATCTAACCTTTAAAGGTGTAGTCATGGGCTTGCAATGAAGCATATTGGACTATTCAAGAATGGTAAGCGCATAGTGTGATTGGGATAGATGTAACCCATCTGCTGTGATGGAAATCTCAACACTAAGAAAGTGATGCATCTGACCTAAATCTTTCATAGAGAACTTACAACTTAAAATTTGAATAAAAGAGTAACAAGCTCTATGGATGACCTTATAAGAAGCATATCATCAATGTAGAGAAGTAAAACAAGCAAATCTTGAGTAGAATGAAAAATAAAAAGAGTCGGCCAAACTACAAAAGAACCCATGTGATAAAAGAAATTCATTGAGTTTGTCAAACTAAGCATGTGGTGCTTATTTGAGTCCATACAAAGCACGTTGGAGCTTACGTACATGCATAGGTTTCTGTAGATCAACCATACCTGGTGGTTGCTCCGTTTATATATCATCAACGATGTTGCCATGTAAAAAAGCATTCTTGACATCGAGTTGACGAATGGGCCAATGTTTCACAAGAGCAACGGTTAAGATTATTTAAATTTTACCTGGTTTTATTACAGGAGATAGCGTCTATGTATAGTCAATATCTTCAATCTGATGATATCCTTTGGCAACTAATCGTGCTTTAAGATGATTCAGTGTACCATTAAGTTTAAGCTTAAACTTAAAAAACACATTTGGATCCAATTGCATGCATATTTGAAGTGTGTGGAACCATTCTCCATGTGTCATTTTGATGTAGTGTAGCAAGTTCATCAATCATGGTAGCTTTCCAATCGAGATGCGCTAGGGCTGATTTAATGGTTTTTGGCTCACGAGTTGTTGTAGTTGACGAGGTTACTATCTAGGCATATTTAGGATTCGGCTTAACAATTCCAAGTTTAGACCTGGTTATCATGGGATGAGTAATTGGTGTTTCATGAGGTTGCATTGCGTCTAAGGAAGAAAGGTACTCAGGTGTAGATACATGTTCAAGATGTATATTAGAGTTTAATTTAGGCATCAGTGCAGGTGGATTTAGGCCTTCAAAAGGTAGATCATTAAGATTAGTCTTGACATTGATTGTCGCAGGTGTGTCACATGATGAATTTAGCGCAGATTGTGAGTGATGAATATCAACAGATGGTAGAAGGATAGAATTTGTCGATGAAGATATTTATGAAAAACTACTTGAATCAAGGAGAGTGGTAGAAGAAGGTAACCTAAAATCAAATATATTAAGAGCATGTGATGCATTAGTAGGAAGTGATGAAGATTTAAATGGAAAAACCGTCTCATAAAAAACAACGTGATGAGAAATGAAAATTTTGCGACTAGGTGGATGGAAGCATTTGTATCCATGATGCTTTTCATCATATCCTACAAAAACACATAAGATAGTTTTAGGGTCAAATTTATGATTTCTTGTATCCCATGTATATGGAAAACATTTAGAACCAAAAACTTGAAGTGATGTGTAATTAGGTTGAGTTCCATGTAACATAAAATATGGAGTGTCAAATTGAAGAGACGAAGATGGTAACCGATGAAGAAGAAAAAATGTTGTGGTAAACATTTCCATAGAAAAAAAAAACGAGGTGCATGACTATGGAACAACATTGTCATATCTAGTTCGTGTATGATTTTGTGCCTTCTCTTAACCATACCTGTTTGCCCTGGAGTATAGGGGCGTGAAATCTAGTGAGTAATACCTGTCGTAAGAAATTGCGATGATAGTCTAGAGTCAACAAATTCTCCACCACCATTTAAGTGGAAGATTTTTATTTTTTTATTGAACTGTCTTTTAACATATTATTTAAACGCTAAATATGTAACAAAAAAATTAGGTTTGTGCTTCAATGGAATAATCCAAGTATACTTTGAAAAGTCATCAACTGAGCATGCATAAAACTTAAATTTGCCTACAAATAAAATAGGGGCAGGTTCCCATAAATCACAATGAATCTTATAAAAAAAACCAAAACTAGAGTGTTTAGAAAGAGCAAAAGGAAATTTACCTAGTTTTCCTAATTAGCAACTATCACATAAATGTTTAGTTCATAAAGGACCTATAGCATCAATTAATCCTTTATTTTTTAACAACTAAACAACTAAAGATTGATGGTATCCTTAGTGTTGGTGCCAAATATTTGTAGTGCCAAATTTGAAAAAAAAATGAGAGAAGTGGGCTTCTTTTACATCTGATAAAATATATAAGTAACCCTTTCTTTTCCCTATTATGAACAGATGTCTTGTCTTCCATTCCTTTATATAAAAGTCAACATAAGAAAATTCACAGTTAATAGGAAACTGAGAGGTTAATTGAGTGATTGAGAGCAATTTTTTTTTTCTTTTTCAGATTTGGAACTAAAAGAACATAGTGAAGAGGCAAAATCTTTACTTTTTGTTTAATAGATGAATCATCAATACCAATTATAGGTATAGAAGAACCATCTCCAATTATGATTGAATTATATCCAAAGTATTGATGAATATTAGCCAACATACCTTGCTTTCCTATCAGGTGATTTGAAGCTCTTGTATCACAAGTCCATTATGTTTCGACAATGGAGTTGTCTAAGGTGAGGGTTGCAAGAACTTGTGGAATTGCATCATTTTGAGTCATTCTTTTTGGTACCCACTAGCAAATTTTGGCAATATGGCCTAGTTTCCCACAATATTGATATGTTTCATCATGATATAGATCTCGCTCTATTGTTGTCATAAGTCTTTCTCCTGGAGGTACTGGCCATCATTGTTGTGTAGTTGGTGTTGATTTTTCTAGATAGCTTTGATTCTGGCTTCGAAACTGTTGTGCTTGAAATCCATGACCTGAAGAAGTAAAGGTACAGTTGCGAATCCTTGAAATGGCACTTTGAGATTGTTTCTGTTGTTGGTTATAGAATGCTAAATGTGGAGTGAGTTGAGTAAGAGATGCATCTAATTAATTTAAAAACCAGCTAAGATGCTGATCAAGATTTTGTAATTGTGAAATCAGCTCAAAGTATGTTGGTCTTAGAGATTTCAACATTGTTGTTGTAAAGGTTTCATAGTGTGGTCCAAGACTTATGAGAAGACATAAGACTTTTTCTTTATCTAGTGTAGGTTTTTTTGTAGCAAGGTTGCCACACAAACCCTTAAAGATGTGTATGTGATCTCCAATGATTTTGTAATCATCCTTGCGAAGATAAGTCAGTTGTTGCCATAGTGTAAACTCTTGCTCTTGAGAGTCCTGTGCATAAGCATCTTTTAGTGATGGTTTCGATGATCCAACCTCGGAGAAGGCGATCAGACTTTTCCCATGCAAGGAATTCTTTTGTCAATTGTGGTGTAGTGTTTTCTGCTTTTGTGGTGTTTGAATATGAAGTAAAATATTTTGTTAGAACTAGTGTTTCATTGGTGAGATGACAAGCTAAATCTTGGCTTTCTACTAATCGTAAGACTTGTTCTTTCCATAATGGATAATTGGATTGTGTGAGTTTCAATATGACAAAATTTTTTATGTTCAAAGACAACGAAGCCATGGTGATTATAATAACAAACATGATCATTCCTGCTGTAATACAATGAGGAAAAAAATAGAATGGCAACAATGAAAGGTGTCTTTATTATTCTAAATTGATTTTTCACACTAAAAATACAAAAAGAAAAACCAAGAAGGCTATATATAAAGACTAATACATATACAGCTGTTACACACAATAAAGAAGGAAAAGATTACAATCTCATCTCCTCTAATTCAACAATTAAACATTAATAAGAAATATCATATACAACTATCAATTAGTTGGTGTTTCCTTCATTTATTGAAATTCCATTTACGTAGGAATTTGTTACTCATTGGAAGTCTTTGTCACCAACCATATTCCTTTTGATATTTCTATGAGTATGATCATCCTTATCACTCCATGATTTGTGGGACTCCTTATCACTCCACATACTCACACGATTGGTGCAAGGCTGTTGTAGGTTGTTAATAGAAGACATCCTTGATGCACTAACTAAGTTGCTTATAAAATTCAGTACTATAGACACTACATTTTTTCCCAACAAGGCCTTAAACATGAATAAAATGAATATTTTATTAAACCCAAAATTTTAAGGAACTTTCAAACAAAAAAAAAATGTACATAAAGATATAAAAGTAATAAATAATAAAATAATAAAATAATAAAAGTAATAACAATGTTAAAAACATTAATTTTGGACTTAACATAATATAAATTATAATCTTAGACCTAATTAAATGGGCTACGATATGTTGACCTATTTAATTGGGTCTAGATGTAAAGCCTTAAAAAAAACCAAATGTCCTAATAGTAAGTCATAAGTACAACTTGCTAGAGGTCAAAGATACAAACCAAGACAAAGCCATATGTGCCTTTTATTTTTTTTGGCCAAGATGAGAGCACATGGTGGATTTTCTTTGGATGCAAACGCTGATGTCATTGTAACATTAGCATCATCACCAAAATAATGGTGAAATCACAAAGTTCTCATAGATTACTATGAATCGAGATTAAAAAGTGGTCTCGATTCATGGTTTTCAAGCATCAAATTAGACCAAAAAGATTGGAGAAAAAGAAAATCGAATTTAGCTTCCAAGCATCCAAGATAAATATGAGTAAAAATTGATGGAATCGAATGCTCTTGAGTGTTTAAAATCGTTAATTATACACATAATATCCATCAAAATCCACAGAATCATCATTTCTTCTGATTTTCGAAGATTCAAACCCTAATTTTAAAAGATTTGAGATCGTGAATGTTGATTCATTCTAAGCCGAATTCAAGCTCTCATCATATAAATAAGAGCTTGAGTAAAGTTTTTCTTGTCAAGAATCATACCAATTTCACTTCAAAAAGGTCAAATCTAAGGAATTTGGAGACTAGGGTTTCAAAGATTGAAATCTTTGATATAGGGTTCTAAGGTGAAAATTGAGGAAAATAATCACCATATAAGCACTCCAAATAAGAAGAGATATCAATTGATAGCTTTAGGGATCTCCTAGAAACTCTCCACCACCGTCGACTACGGTCCATCGCTGAACGTCGCCGAAGAGGTCAAAATCCACTACTTATGGCCTTTCTTAAGAAAAACCACTACGATTAAATTATTGACAAGGTCGAATTTGACCTGTTCGACATCTCTATCACCATAAACCACCATTGGAGCTGCCAAATCTCCTCCCATCGGCCGCCTACTGCAAGTTGGGTCATTTGACCTGAAAATCGACTTGATTAACGTCTACTAGTTTTGACCCGCCTGTGCTTGTTTCTTCATCGGGTGAGTTGCTTTTTCTCTCTTTATTATTATATTATTATTATTATTATTATTATTATTATTATTATAACAAAAGATAGAAAAGTAAAAGGAAAGAAATTAAAAAAAAAGAAATAAAGAAAGAAAATAGAGATTGGATAAATTGACATGCTAGTCGTATGGTTATGTAGGCTAGAAAAATAATAAAAATAAAAACTAATAAAAATATATCAAATAAAAAAAGTAAAATAGAAAAATAATAAATGTAATAAAAAAAAGATAAAATGTGTCTATATAAGAAAAAAGATTTTTAACACATAGCAAATCTTATGTTCACAACAAAAAAGAAGAAGAAGAAGAAGAAAGAAGAATTTGATAGTTTATAAGACCTAACACCTAAAAGTCTATTTTTCCAACGTGAATAAAATTTAATAAACTTAAAATGAAAAGAGTTCATAAAAATTAAAAAATACCATTCCACTAAAGTTTTTCTAAAAAAAACTACGTGATATCTACTCTCGGTTAGCGGATACAAAGGCACCTCTAGAGCAATTAAAAAATGAAATTTTCTTATTTTGTAAATATTAACTTAATTAGATATTACTTGTAAACACTGTTACTTTGTAAATATTGAAGTGATTAATAATCACATGTAAATACTATTAATTTGTAAATTATAGTTTAATTGATGACTATTTGTAAATACTAATGTAAATATATCAAATGTTAATAAACTTTAGGCAATGAAGGGATGAACTCTGATTAAGGATTTTAGGGTGGTAGCCAATTGATTTTAATAGGATAGGCCCCAAACCTATGAAATTTAGTTTATAAAAATTGATTTTAAGTAATTTTTCTTGGTAGATTAGTGGCTAAGATAGAATTAATCAACTTATTGATCATAATTTACAATTTTTCTCAACTTTAGTTTGGTGATGACACCTTAAAGTTTTTATAAAATTTATTTATTTTTAATTCCTAGCAAGGGTTTGTATCACAAAGGTTAGGGTTTGGTACAAATAAAATTAAGAGGAATCAAATTAGGAAAAGAAAAATCCAGGCTCTATAGCTTGGCGACTCCACTAGGGATGCATATTCATAAGAGGGCTAATCACCTAAAACTCTTTAAATCAAAAGATTATTCGTTTAATGTTTAATTTTTGTAAATTATTTACATATATTGTATATAATATATCTCTTATTAATATTTATACTCAATTTTTCTCTAAAGTGGTGTAGAGACATTATTTTTAAACCAAAAGCCTAAATGGGTGTTTGACATGTTTTGGGGGGAATGTTATTTTGAAAATGATATGTGTGTTAGATGTGGTTAGAACCAAACCACCTTAGAAGTAGAACTGCAAACACGCCACGTTGCTCGTGAGCTACTTGAACTTGGCTTAGCTCGATTCAAGCTTGGCTTAGCTTAAGCTTGATTAGTAAATGAACCGAGCTCAAGCCTAAAGTGAAACTTGTTTATCTAAATTAGCCAAACTCAAGCTTTGATTTAGGCTTACAAGCTAATTCCTGAATAAGCTTGTTTAGGCTCGTGAACAGACTTACAAGTAGGCTTGTTAACAGGTTTAGTAATAAGCTCGTTAGCAGATTTGTAAATTTATATGCATGATATATTGCAAATAACTACATAATTAAGACAACGAAAACTAATTTATATTTAATATTTATGTAGATATACTTATAGTAACACTTGTATATATATATGTTATATTTTTGGTTTGAAAAATATGAAAAAAAATGTTACATAATGAGTTGAACTTGAGCTTAATTTCAAGCTCAATAAAAACCCAATAGGCTCGATAAAAAGATCGGCTCAACTCGAGTTCATCATAAATGAGTTGAGCTCGAGCTCAAATTAGATCTCGTTTAGCTAAACGAGTTGAGCTCGAGCTTAAATTTTAAGCTTGATAAAAATTTTAGCTCAAGCTCGAGCTTGATAAATTTTAAATAAGTTGAGCCTAAGCCTTTAGAAGCTCGACTGGTTTGCAGTGCTACTTAGAAGCCTAGGATTGGAAGGAAAAAATAAATGACTATTCATGATTCCAGTAGGGTTTGAGTGTTGTGGTAACCCACCATTGAAGTACGAATTAGCCTTCACTTCGTTTAACGTGAAATTGGTCTATTAAATCGAGGAACCTTTAGAACCCAGCAAATTTGCATTCACTAAATGGGAGTGATGACTAAGCATTGTGACACCTAGAAAAGGAGAAGGAATTTTTGAAGATAAAGAAGAAGTTGAAATTATTTCAAGGACTTTTTTTTTTTAAATTGTAAATATTTTTCTAAAAAAAAAGAGAAAAGATTTCCTTGTAAATTTTCAACCTAATAGAATTTTCTTGTAACCCCTTTGTAATTTGTCAATGACAATTCCATTGTAATTTCTTTATGGTAACAATTCCAACTAATGAAATTTTAAGAAATTTACGCTGTCATTTTCTCAATTTGCATCTGTATGATATGATTCATGATATTATTTCATTTTTTCTTTTTGTGATCATAAATATGTAAAAATGTATTTCCCCCCTAATAGTTCATAATTAATAGAATACATTATAGGAAATTGTAGATAATCTATCCCTTTTAAGGTAAAATTTTCACCCATTTTTGACACTTGTTTTTTAATAAATATTTGCACATAATTATTGTAAATGTATAAATGTAGTATATTACATTAATACGTCAATTGAAAAGTAATGTGGCTACATTTAAAGGAAAAAAAAATGAAAGTTTGGTGATTTCTTACTAATCTTTCACAAGGAAAAAGAGGGGGTAGTTAAAAAAGTTTTATAATTGCAGGGAAAATGGACAATTTGAATAGTTACCCCGTTAACAAGAATGAAGTCTACATGGATCAATATTGCTATCCAGAAGAAACATTGAAAGACTGGTTCAGTTATCTCAATAAAGATCATCAAGAAGTCATCTTGCAGAGGGTCGAACATATTCTAGCCATTATGGAAGTTCAACTAGACTGGCATTTGGTTAAGGGTTTAGCTCAATTTTGGGATCTTGACTCATCTGTCTTTGCCTATGAAGAATTCAACATATCTCCTATGTTGGAAGAATATGCACAACTATTGCAAACCCCACCAATGGAAAGAGGAATATTCTTTCCCAAATTAAGGGCACAATCGGTTCAAACTTTCTATTCTTTGCTGAATATCAGAAGCTCTGACTTAAATAGAACCCTTAAAGCTGTGGAGATGTTTCCGTATGACTTTCTAACATTGTTGATTGGTTTTTCAAGCCATCATCCTATTTTAATAATTTTCATATTTTTAATGGAAGTTATAATGATTGGGAAAGAGATAAAGTTAATGCCTTCATTTTTGCTACATTTGCTATCATCCTCTTCACACAAAAAAGAAGGTGCATTCATTATTGGGTAGATGCATTAACATGCTAATTTTTGGAAGGGAAATCTTATGTTCCTGTGATCCTAGCTAAAGTGTCAATCATATGGAATATTTAAGGGAGGAATAACTTTACCGATTGTATGGTTTATCAGCTATCTCAAAACTTTTGAAGGAGATATGCTAAAGGCATTGCGATCATGTCATAAAACATGATTGATCACTTTGACCATCGAGTAAGGATTCCATAAAATGCTAATAAAGAAATGTGGGTGAAGCCCCTAAAAAGATAGAGTGGAAGGATGCCAAATGGAAAGTCAACTTGTGCAATACCACTGAGGTAATCGTTGAATGCCTCCATTTTGAAGGTGTCCCTTTGATTGGCATCACAAGATGTACAAAATACTTTCTAACTGGTTTAGTAAGACAATTTAGCAGCGCATAACAACTTATATTCCTTGAGCCCTTTGTAACCCTCACTGCTAAGATAGGACGTTTGATGATAATCAAAATGACATGGGAAGCAAAAGAAATACTCGAGTTTGAAGAGAAATAAAAATTGGCAAAGTATGACAAGCTTATAGACTCACCAAGAAGTTTGCCTTTCACATTTTAGGGACCACAAGTCAGGATAAGATAAGAAAAAGGAAAAACACATTATTTTGGGAGGAATGCCAGAGTAGGAGATTAGAAGAGATTGTCAACAGATAACATGAGGAGCTAGTACATGCTAGAAAAGTCATTAAGAGTCTTCGAAATCAACTTTGGCAAGGACATGAGCGTTCATCTTCATCAATTTAAGATTTCAATAGTTATGTAATTTGAATGAATGTACTTTTCTTTTGCCCTTAAAACCTTAGGAGATGTATTTGACTTTGAAATACTAGTAAGATATTGCCTTTTATTCGAAACTTGAAGCCATATTACTATTCGATAAATACTATCACATCTATCTGCATCATATAGGATAAGTGATAAGGATCATCACTTTTGTAGTCTTTTTATCCTTCTCAATATACTCTCAAGGACTTTCCAATTGAAGTCAAAAGATGTTGCATAAACTTGGAAAACTTGTATCATTCATTTAATAAAATTAGAAAAAAAAGCTTCTTTGTAAAATCACACTTCAAGTCATAAGTTTTTGCAGAGTATGGTTTCTAAATAATTCTTACTACTTGTAATTATTATTTTTTTTAAAAGGGGTTATTTAATATATATATATATATATGTATATATGTGGAAATTTTTAATAGGCAAAGAACCTTTGAATTATTTTAAGTAGCCTACTCCAATCACTATAAGAAAACTGGGTAAATTTCTTTGCAAAACCATAATCACTAATTCTGTTTTTACAAATACAACTTATTTTATTCATTTCCTATTACAAAATTTGTTCTAAATACCTGTTTTCTTGTAGTGAATCTAAGGCCCAATCATCACTCAACCCAAAGGTTAACTACAAAAAAAATAGATTTGAGTGGCAACCAAAAGGACTTGAATAACACTGATTAGGGGCATTTGGTGGGCTTAATTTCTAAAATATAAGACCAACATAAAAATGGGCATTTAGTGAATTAGCTTGAGGTAAAATGAAAAGATGGGAGATTGAAAACTAGAAAAGAAGTCTCACAGTTTTGAAAGTCTAAAATAATAAGATGTAAAACAAATCCTAAACATTAACATTAAACACTCGAGAGAAGAGTGACATTAAAGGAAATGCACTCATCCCTTAAAGGAAGTCTACCTTGTCTTTGATACGTAGGTCAAAATGGCATTGGTTATTCACTTTATATCTCATATACAATTGCCCCATTTTAACCCATTTGGGTTATTTAAGGAAGTATTTTTTTTTAAATAATAAACCCTATTAGGAAGAACCCTATAATGGGGCATTTTAAAAGATAGGTTCATTGATATGAAGAATAGGATGAACTAGTTTGTGCTTACCCTAGTTGCACTAATTCAAGCGCAATCAAGTGATACTAATGAGTAATTTTTTTTTTAGAGGAAGAAGAACCTCTATTTTTAATACACCATCCATACACCTTAACCCTTTAATTTGTCCAATAAAAATGGATCAAATAAAATCACCTTAAGCTCTTTGTTTAGAAATAAAGAAAAAAGAAAAAAAAAAGAAGAAAGGAAAAGAAAAATGGAGGATGCTCAATTAAAAGTAAGTGTGCTTAAACGGAAAAAAACAAAAACAGAGGCACATGTTCAAAGCCTAAAACCATCAAAAGTGAGGCACCTGTTCAAAGCCCATGATTATTAAAAATGGACACATACTCAACCCAGTATAGCCACACTTTAGCATTATAATGCAATATCTTAAGTCCACAGCATCTTTATGAACCACCTACAACACCTCCCTGTAGAGGCTTTTCTGATTATAGGAATTGATTTATTAGTGCTCTTGAAATTAGAGATAAGCCCAACTTTAGTTTTCTTTATTCATAAATAAAGAATAAAAAAAAAGAACAAAGAAAAAGGAAATGCAAGAGGCTCGGTTAAAAGTAAGTGTGCCAAAAAAAAAAAAAAATAGAGGCACTTGTTCAAAGCCCATGGTTATTAAAAATGGAGACCTACTTAAAACCCAAAATAGCTAAACTCTAGCATTATAATGCAATATCTTAAGTCCATAGCATCTTTATGAACCACCTACAACACTGTACTTTAGAGGCTCTTCTGATAATAGGAATTGATTTATTAATGTTCTTGAAATTAGAGACAAGCCCATCTTTAGTTTTCCTAAAGCGTTCTTGACTTGTAAACTCAAGAAGGTGATGATATGTTTTTCAAAAAGGCCTAAATATAATATCCCCTAGCTTAAACTAATAACCAAAAGCCTACATTATAGTATGAAAAAACCCTAATAGATCGACTAAGGCATATCACTTACAAGTTAGACTATAATTTCTGGAATCTAAGTCAAATATGTAAAAATAAGCTTAAGAGATTGCAAGGAAGTCCTCTTGGACTAGACTATTCAAAATGAGACAACTATGTCTAGGTTGAAAAATCATCCACAAGGACTATATGTGAAACC
This sequence comes from Combretum micranthum, assembly GCA_024138025.1. Classification (NCBI taxonomy): domain Eukaryota; kingdom Viridiplantae; phylum Streptophyta; class Magnoliopsida; order Myrtales; family Combretaceae; genus Combretum; species Combretum micranthum. Next base: position 1,038,815 of record JAMXBD010000346.1, read on the forward strand.
ATTTACCCTAAGTTGAAAACTATATGTCCCAAGCTTAAGAACTATATGCCCTAAAGTTGAAAAATAATGCCTTAATAAAAATAAATCAAAGTCCTAGAAAGAAAAGTTTTGTCCAAAATTGTAAAGTGGTTTAGTAGTCAAACCTAAGACTAAACTGAAAAATCAGTTATCAATAGGGTAAGCTAATAGTCTAATTGTAATTTTTGAATCTCATGGGACGTTCACCTATTAGAATTTTTTTGAAAAAAAATTTTTTCAAAAATAAAATAAAAAAGAAGAAAAGAGTTTGTCAATAAAAAATTTCCTTAAACTTTTCAGGAAAAATTTGAGAAAAGGAAGTTCTTTAAAGAAAGAGGAACATTCGATGAAAAAAAGAAAAATTCTTAGGATTTTTTATCATCCTACCTTTTCAAGAATCATAGTACTCAGGACCTTAACCATCCTACCAAATTCAAGTTCTTTAGTCATACTATAAGAATTTTAGAAACTATAGAAGGAATTCTAGTCCTTTGAGTGCATAAGAATAAAATCATGAGCTTTAGTTATCCTAGTTTTTTGGGTCATCCTGTTAAAAGAAGGACCATCCTAATAATCACTTGCTAAAAATAACATTGTCTAATGAGCTCAAAAGAGCACTGTTTCTATCTCATTTCAAATTAATTCAAGTACCATCTCAAGGAGTGCAATGAAAATTTAGAAAAAAGCTAGGTCATGGAGCACTAACCTAAGTCATAAACCAGCTCATGGAGCACTAATCTAGATCACAAGCCAACTCATGGAGTGTTCATTCATATCAAAAGCTAGTTCATGGGGTATCATATCAAATCAAATGCTAGCTTATGGAGTACCTATCTAAATGAGAAAGCTAGCTCATGGAGCGCTAATCTAAATCAAATGCTAGCTCATGGAGTACCAATCCAAATCAAAAGTTAGCTCATGAAGCATCATATCAAATCAAAAACCAGCTCATATAGCGCCAATCTGGATCAAATGCCAACTCATGGGGTACCAATCTGGATCAAATGTCAGCTCACGGAGTGCCAGTCTAAATCATATGCTAGCTCATGGGGTGCTAATCTAGATCAAATGCTAGCTCATGAAGCACCAATCTAGATCATGAGCTAGCTCATGGGGCACTAATCCAAATTAAAAGTTAGTTCATGGAGCGCCAATCCAAATATAATACTAGCTCATGGAGTACTAACCCAAATCAAATGCCAACTCAAGGAGCGCAATCATTCAAGAAAAAGCCAACTTAAGGAGCACAATGAAATTCAAGAAAAGTTCTAGGTTTAGGAGCTTTAATCTAAGAAAAAATGATAGCTTAAGGGGTGCAATCAAATTCATAAAAAGCCAGCTCATAGAGCGTTAATCCAAATCAATGCCATCCCAAAGAGTTTAATCCAAATGGAATGTTAATCAAAATATAATGTCAGCTTAAGGAGCACATTTAAATTTGATGGATGCAAGTTTAAAGGTTCAACATCAACCTGGGATGATCCTAAACCTTAGTGGATCTACTGCAAAAGCTAACATTTCCAACCTCTATGTTAGTTGATAAACTCCTAAAGGCAAACATGATATCTCTCTTTTTGTCTTTATGGTGATATTTGTATCATCATAAAGAGGTAGCTGTAAACACTCCATTTTGCTCAATAAGGCCATAAACATGAAAAAAAAATTATACTAAGCTTTAAATTTCAAAGAATTTTCAAACAAGAAATATATATACATATATAATATAATAAATAAAAAATAATAATAACAATAATAATATTAAAAAGATTGATTTTGGGCTTAACATAATATAAATTTTAATTAAGGACCTAAATACGTTGGCTACAATAAGATGGCTTAATGGTAAGTCACAAGTATAAGTAGCTAGAGGTAAGAGGTTCAAACTAAAACAAAAGCAATATATGCCTTTTAATTTTTTATTTTTAGCCAAGATGAGAACATGTGGCAAATTTTCTTTGGACATGGTTGCTGACATCAGAATCGTCCCCTATCTCCAGCTTCTACAAGAACTGTAGCCTCCCTTACTAATGCAGCTACTTTTTAGCATTTTTTTGTTGAGATTTCTTTGTAATTTCACCAAAATAATGGTATTTTTTGAAATCACAAAGTACTCATGGAGTACTATGAATTGAGACGGTCTTGATTCATAGTCTTCATGCATCAAATCGGACCAAAAAGATTGGGGCAAATGAAAATTGTGAATTTAGCTCCTCGGTATCCAAGATGAATCTAAATAAAGATAGATGGAATCGAATGCTCTTGAGTGTTTAGAATCATTAATTATAGACATCATATCCATCAAAATCCACAAATCACGATTTTTTCCAATTTTCAAAGAATTGATTCCTAATTTTCAAAGATTTGAGATTATGAATATTGATTCATTCCAAGCTTAATTCGAACTTCTATAGTATAAATAAGAGCTCGAGTAAAGCTTTTACCATTAAAGACTAGGGTTTCGAAGATTGAAATATTCGATTTAAGGTTTCGAGGTGAAAATTGACGAAGATCATCACCACAAGAGCACTCTAGGAAAGAAAAGCTATCGATTGATGGCTTTAGTGATCTCCTAGAAGCCTTCCACCATCATCGACTAAGGTCTAGCGCTAAACATCAGTGAGGAGCTTGAAAACCACCAACTGCGGCATTCCTTGAGTGAAACCACCACCATTGGATTGTTTATAAGGTTGAATTTGGCCTGTCCACTATCTCTATTACCCGAAACCACCATAGAAGCCGCTATACTCCTCCCGTTGATCGCCTATTTCTAGTTAGGTCATTTGACTCGAAATCCAATCCAATGGGTGTCCATTAATTTTGACCAACCCATGCCTATGTCTTCATCAGGTGAGTTGCTTTTTCTCTTTTATTATTATTATTATTAAGAAATTAAAAAAAGAAATACAAAAAACAAGGAAAATAGGGATTAAATAAATAGACGTGCTAGTCGTTGATTATGTAGGCTAAAAAAATAATAAGAATATAATAAAAATAATAAATAATAAAAATTGTATCAAATAAATAAAAGAAAATAGAAAAATAATAAATGTAATGAAAAAGAGATAACATGTATCTATATAAGAAAAAAAGATTTTTGACACATAATAATCTTATTTTCACAAATAAAAATGAAATTGATAGTTTATAAGACTTAACTCCTGAAAGTCCATTTTTGCCAAAGTAAATAAAATTTAATAAACTTGAAGTGAAAAGAGTTCAAAAAAAAAAAAAAAATTAAAAGAGTGTCAATCCGTTATAGTTTTTATAAAAAAGAACTACACAAATGAAAAAAATTTTTTTTTTAATAAATATTAACTTAATTAGATATTTGGTCACTTTTTGTGTTAAAGACTATTTTTATTGCATAAAACTATCGCCAGTGTACCAGGTGCGTGTATAATAACAAAACTTGTGAGAACCAGGTCGTGATGCATAGGGAGCTAATTGACTAAGTACCAAATTGTTGTGATTTACATTAAGCTAAGCAAGTTGATGATGGAATTTTAGATTTCTAATCTAATTAATCTACTTTTAAAAGCTATCACTAACACTAAAATCTACTGAACACTAGAATTACTCATGAACTCCTTTAAATGCACAAGTGTGGAATTATATGATGGTAAAGGCAGGATTTCCTTTCATTGCTTTATAATTATAATTGGGTTTATTCAATTGGATTTTGATTAAATTCACAAGAATTTGCTTACCTCTCGAGTTGTAAAATTATAACTATAGCATAGATATCCCTTTCGAGTAATTTATCTATAATCACCAGTTAAATAGCACGTTTCTCTCACAAATGATGTCATTCTAATTGAACTTGTGGTTTAGGCACGTGTCGCATCCTAAACCACAACTTCAACGCATTAAGATCATGAATTCTAAGATTTGAACCAAAATCTCACATATCTGTATTGATTTTGAAATCTTATTTTCTATTCCAATTAGATTATTAAATCCCTTTCGAGTATCTCAAATGATAATTTATAAGAAATTCATAGACAAATTTTTTTCTTATGAACATTGAAATAGAAATAACCAAATTTCCAATTCAACAAGACCAATTATAAGAACAATTCAACTACTTAGGAAATCCTTTAACCCATCACATAACCCTCACACAAACAAATCGGCTCATACTAAAAACATACTTTCATTCATGATAATAATCTAAGCACAATGCATGAAGGTGGGCATTTATAATGTATGGGTTTATGCCATGGAAAGTGTAGAGGAGAGTAGACCTCCTATTATAAAAATACGAGATATAAACAACATAAAATTAAGTCTGAATATTACAAAAGAAAGTAATTTAAGATGTCGCTCAATGATAGGCTTAAAGATATCAGCTCACTTATGAAGTATCAATTCTTAGTAGGATCATCTTGGGCTCGGATGTGCTCAATTTAGCTCTTAACAGTAAGAGGTCAGTTCAGGTCTTTGCTGTTGCTGCACTTTGATGACTCAGTTTTTGGCATTGAATAGTTTGGTGCGTTGTTGAACTCTTACCGGCACATCTAACACACACAGGCGCTCATGTTTGCTTGCTTTAGTTGATGTGGATTAGAATTTCAGGTCTATCACGATCAGGAAGAAGCATGATTAATAGTGCTTTAGGGTATTTCATATCCTAGTCGGAGTGCTCAGATGGGACCATCAAGAGTGCTCATCTGGGCATGCCTTAGGTGCTCGCTCGGGTTCTGCAACGGTTGTTCAATTGTGCTGACGACTTTTCTGGATTGTTGTATTCCACTACAGCAACTGGTCAGGTCAGCATCGGCTCATAAGCTCATATAGCAGCTCAGACTTTAGCTCGGTTGGAGTGTGGTCATTCTTCTTGCTGCTTAGTGCAAGGCGCATCGAAGGCCCGGTTACTAGTGTCAAGTGCAGGTCGCTGTTGCTCCAACAGATCGGTATAGCATAGAGATCAGGTTGGCTACTATCGTGGGATGTTATGTGTCATGGAGTTTGGGTTTGATCTGTTTGGTGCAGGTCGGCTCGGCCTCTTTGATCAGGTTGGCACAGCAATGTAGCTCTGTGTGTGCTGCTCAGCCTTAATGCAGGTCAATGACATCAGATCAAGTTCTGATCGGTACGGAGTGAAGTCGGAAATGGCAGATTGGGGGGCTTTTGGCGAGCCCAGGATAAACTCTATTCAGCTGCTGTTGTCTCGTGAAGCTCAGGTTGGTGACAACATGTACAGCTCGGTCTCTTGAGATGGCATTGGTAGTCTGTTGCAGGTCAAAGCTGCAAGCTGGGAGCTCGACATGTGTGATAGATCAGGTCAGGTGCTCAGCACTTCGGATAGATGACGCTCATCTAATTGGTCACGCTACAAACTTCTTGCACACAAAATAACGAGCATCAGTGACCCCAAAACACTTGCTATATAGATTTAGCCACAAATAACAAGAGAGTGAAACCATAAACAATTAAATACTAGAGTCATTGTCATTTAAACATTTTCTCCTAAATAGCAAGTTTAATGATCCACTTTTCTCGATACTGGTGCAGCTAAACAAAAAATGAATATTCCACCATTTTTCAATTGAATATGCATTAAAAGGTCAATGAAGTGACAGTTTTTATATGAATTAAGAAGAAATAAATGTGTTCACACTTTATCAATGTTACTTGTAAACACTATTACTTTGTAAATATTAAAATGATTAATAATCTCATGTAAATACCATTAATTTGTAAATTATAATTTGATTAATGACTATTTGTAAATACTATTGTAAAAATATCAAATGCTAATAAACTTTAGGCATTAATGGGAAGAACGTTGATTAAGGAATTTTGATTTGTTAACCAATTGGTTTAATAGGATAGCTCCAAACATATGAAAACTCTTATTTATAATAATTGATTTTAAATCATTTTTCTTTGCAGATTAGTGTCTAAGTTATGATCAATAAACCAATTGATATTAACTTATAATTTTTTTTAATTTTAGTCGGGCGGCAACTTCTTAATGTTTTTATAAAATTTAAATTTCTTTTAATTCTTAGTTGAATATTTGTATTAAACATATTAGGGATTGATATAAATTAAATTAAAAGAAATCAAATAAAAAATTAAAAAATCCAGGCTAGACAAGTACACTTACAGATAGTCATTCACACTAAAATTAATTTTTATAAAACTGCACAGCTATAGCATTTTCAAGTCTAGATGGCTAAATTGGCTACTATGTCAACCCCACTATTATTGTGGCCTTTACCCCTTCGGTAAATTGATAAGGTTTCAGAAATCTTGTCCATACTCTTAAATTAACTAACGGAGCTTCCACTTAAAGGATATGAGAGGAACAATATTGAACCGTTCCACATGCTCGAACATCCTTTAATCATGCTCATACAATCTTAAAGGATTCTACTAACCTAGTACCTGCAGTAAACTCACTTGGATGAACCTAAAATGAGCAAACTAAACTTTGTCTCACCTGTTGATAATCAAGATGATCTAATGGATACCACTAGACCCAAAAGTTTATAAATATATAGTTGTGTCTTCTCATTTAATGCTTTGCAGCAGGGAAGGTGTATTTCACAATGTGAAATGTACAGCTCGAATACAAGCTGACTAGTACACAGCAATATTACAATTATCGGATGCGAAAATTGTACTTAAATTGTTCTGTAAATTCTTGTTCTTTCCCCCTTTTTCAAACCCTAATTCCCTTATACCTTCCAAGTAATTCAACCCGATAACATTCCCCCCTTCTTCAAACCCCCTTGTCCACAAGGGGCTGTTAGGGAACCTCAGGCGCAGCTCACTGGCAAACTCCCATGTAGCTTCTGATGGAGATAAATGCTTCCAAGAGATAAGTAGCATCGTGTCGGCCCTGTCTTTCCTCTTTACCATCTTTCTGTCTAGAATTGCATGTGGCTGTAATTCTTGGTCTTGGTGTATTGCAGGTAGCTGAGGAACCCGATCTGGAGCTGTACCGTAGTAGGGTTTCAACTGGGAGACGTGAAATGTGGGATGGACGGCTGAATCTGGTGGAAGACACAACCGGTAAGCAACTTTCCCACTCGATCTAGCACTTTGTAGGGTCCGTAATATTTTTGACCCAATTTTTGCATCATGTGTTGTTTGAGTGTATTTTGTCTGTACGGTTGGAGTTTAAGAAGCACCTAGTCCCCAACTTGAAATTCACGGTCACTCCTTTTTGTATCACAAACTTGTTTCATTCGGTGTTGGGCACGCTTGAGGTGGAATTTGAGCATGCGTAGCATATCCTCCCTGGTAGTTAGCATAGTGTCCACCATCTCGTTTCTAGAGTCTCCAGGGACATAGGGTAGGTGTAGTGGTGGCGGATACCCATACAGAATGTGAAAGGGAGTGTATTTAGAGCTAGAATGGTAGTTGGTGTTATACCACCATTCTGCCAAAGGTAGAAAATGACTCCACCACTTAGGATATTCCCCAGTCATGCAACGAAGGTATGTCTCCAGGCATTTATTAACCACTTTGGTTTAGCCATCCGTCTGAGGGTGGTAAGAAGTGGAGAGATTGAGTGAAATTCCTTGCAAGCTAAGGAATTCCCTCCAGAAGGTACTCACAAAGATGGGATCCCTGTCACTAATGATAGTTTCTGGCATCCCATGCAACTTGAAGATGTGTTCCAAGTACATCTGTGCCACTTGGAGCGCAGTATAGGGATGAGCTAATGCCAAGAAGTGGGCATACTTGCTCAACCTGTCTAGTACCACAAACACAACCTCCTTCCCACTAGATTTGGGCAGTCCTTCAATGAAGTCCATGGTGATGTCCTGCCAGCATTCTTTAGGTATAGGAAGACGTTGTAGTAACCCTGGTGTAGCAACATTCTCAAACTTGTATTTTTGACAGGTATCACAATTCCTCACGAATTGTCATACCATCCTTTCTAGCTTAGGCCAGTAGAAGACTGAGGAAATTCTCTTGTAAGTAGCATGTGCTCCAGAGTGGCCTCCCAGTGCCCCTCCATGATACAGTTGTAGCAACTGTTGTCTCAAGTCCTCGGAAGGTCCCACTACCACCCTTCCTTTCCTTCTTAGTATCCCCTGATCATAACTAAAATGCTTGATCTGTTGACCCTCCTGGAGCTGCTCAATCATCTTGCCATACCCTTGAGGCAAGTTCCAACTTCCCTTGATCGCCTCTAGGAGTTCTGGTACTACTGTTTGAATGAAAAGATGATTAAGACACCTATCCTCCCTTCTAGATAGGGCATCAGCGGCTGTATTGGTGGTTCCACTCTTGTATTCAATGGAATAATCTAACCCGAGCAACTTAGTGAGCCACTTCTGTTGGCTGGAAGTCAATAAACGTTGCTCAAGTAGGTATTTGAGACTTTGGTGATCAGTCTTGTTCACAAAAGTCCTTCCAACCAGGTAGTGACGCCACTTGTCCACTGCATAAACAAGGGCTAACAGCTCTTTTTCGTACACCGACATTCCTTTGTGCTTGGGTGCAATGGCTTTACTGATGTAGGCAATTGGATGATGATCCTGCATCAGTACTGCCCTAATCCCATCGTGGCTAGCATTAGTCTCTACCGTAAACTTCTTGGAGTAATCAGGCAACTCAAAACAGGAGCCTTGATTAATGCTTCCTTTAGCTGGACAAAAGCGTCTTGAGCCTCTTTAGACCATTTAAAGTGGTCTTTGCGAAGTAGATTAGTAAGGGGCCTAGCCAAAATTCCAAACCCATGTATGAACCTTCTGTAATACCCTGCTAACCCCAGGAATCCCCTCAATTGTCTAACAGTGGTAGGAGCTGGCCATTTAGCAATTGCTTCTATTTTTGTTGGATCTGTCGCCACGCCACTTTTGGTGATGATATGTCCCAAATAATCAATCTGTTGGACTCCAAATACACACTTGCTGTGTTTGAGGTACAACTTTTCTGTTCTCAGCACCGTGAGCACAGTCCTCAAATGGGTCACGTGTTGCTCCAAGTTAGGACTATATATCAGTATATCATCAAAAAAAACCAAGACAAACTTCCTTAAGTATGGTCGAAACAGATCATTCATCAAGCCTTGGAATGTGGATGGTGCATTGGTCAGCCCGAAAGGCATGACTAAGAATTCATAATGCCCATTATGTGTGCGAAAGGCTGTTTTATAAACATCGTTTGGGTGCATTAAAATCTGATGATAACCCAACGTAAATCCAATTTGCTGAAGTAACATGCTCCATGTAGTTCATCAAAAAGATCTTCAATTATAGGAATAGGATATCTATCTTTAACTGTCTGTTGGTTCAAATTCCTATAATCAACACACATTCGCCATGTATTGTCCTTTTTCTTCACTAATACTGGGATGCAAAAGGACTGGAGCTAGGACGTATTACTCCACTTAACAGCATTTCCTTTACCATATCTTCTAGTACGACTTTTGGATAGTGGAGTAGCGATAGGGTCTTAGATTGACTGGTGTAGAGTTATCTTGTAAGTGGATCCTATGATTACAAGATCTGTTTGGGGTAACGCATGCGTTCCTCAAACAATTCATTATATTCTTCCAATAACTCTATGATGTGTGGATGCACACATCTTTCTTCGCTATCCTCACTGACCACCATTGAATTCATGACAACCCAGCAGTGTACTTCCAGTGCAGATTTAGGAGTAGACAGTAATAAGGATAACTCAGTATCGGTAATGGGAGAAATTACCTCATTTTGTCCGCTCAAGGTGCATGTTGAACCCTTCCATTGGAACTCCATGCGTAGTAATTTGAAATTCTACTGTACTGTACCCAATGATACCAGCCATGGCATACCCAGAATGAGATCATAGGCTGTCATGGGTAGAGCGTACAGATCAGAGTGGAATTCGGCTCCTTCCATGGTCCAACAGAACTGTTGTACCATATAGCGACTATAGATCTTAGCTCCATTGGCTAAATTAACAGCAATGGGGTCAACTGGTGACATGTTACAATTCAAACCCTTAGCCAACTCTTCATCAATAAAATTAGCTGAACTTCCTGTATCGATAAGGACATTCAGCTTTTTCTTTTTAAAGAATCCTCTAACACACATGCTGTGTTCCACATTGTGACCATTATCACCCAAAGCACATAAGGTCAATGTAGCTAAATCACTCTCCAATTTTTCAACTTCACCTCTTGTTATTTCATCCTCCATCTCTTCTTCTTGGCAGTCTACCACCAAGACATTCAACCGTTTATTCTTATATCTATGACCCGGCCCAAAGGGTTCGTCGCACCAGAAGCATTGCTTCTTGCGCCGTTTTTCCTCCAATTCCTCTGGAGTCAGCCTGCGGGTGCCTCTAGATTGGTTTATAGAAGGGTTTGGTGGCTTGGGTTGGTTGGTTAATGGTGTATGATTAGATGGAGTGAACGGTTAGTGTTCGGTAATATGTAGTGGTAGAATACTTAGGTGTGTGGTTATGTGGGGATGCCGAATAGGCAGGAGGTTGGGACAATTTAGAGGGTGATTTGGTAGAGGAGAGGGTAGCTTCTTGAAGTTTGGCCAGAGTAATAGCTTGATGTAATGTGTTGGGTTGGAACATGCGGATGGGGTATTGAATTTCTGGCTTAAGGCCACTGAGGAAACAACTCACAAGTTGCAATTCTGTGAGCTGGTTCTGAGCTGAGAGATGCATGAATTGATCTAAGTAATCTTGTAGGGCATCCACCTGCTGAAGTTCCTTGAGTTCTGCCATTGGATTTTCGTAGATCCGCTCGTTAAAATGAGCCGTTAGAGCCTTGGTTAACTCCTCCCACGTAATTGGAGTTGTTTCGGCCTCAATTTGGCGTAAGAGGAATACCATTCATATGGTTTCCCTTCTAGATGCATAACGGCCACCCTAACTTTGAGCTGCTCCGGAGTTTCATCCAGCAAGAAAAACTGCTCGGCTTTAGATACCCACATCGTCAACCCTTCACCATTGAAGACTGGGAAATCGATTTTGGTATTGCGTAGTGGAAGTTGATACCCACGAAGGGTACTATCTCCTGTCAAGGCATTACCTATTTCCCTGTCTAGTACATCTGAACTACCATTACCCTTATAAGAGCTCATAGGTGTGCTAGAGACAGGAGCTTTGCATTTCATTTGATTTCTCAGCTCCTCTATGGTTTGAGATTGTTGCTCTAACGCTGTTTGCTGTTTTTGCAGGGCATCGGAAAACATCTTAACCCAGCTGTCCTGTTTGTCCACTTGCTCCTTAATCGATGCTTTGATGACCTCTTCCACCCTCTTGGACTCTCTGGTTCCTTCGGCCATTGCCCCGGTTGATGGCTCTGATACCACTTGCAGCAGGGAAGGTGTATTTCACAATGTGAAATGTACAGGTCGAATACAAGCTGACTAGTACATAGCAATATTACGATTATCGGATGCGAAAATTGTACTTAAATTGTTCTGTAAATTCTTGTTCTTTCCCCCTTTTTCAAACCCTAATTCCCTTATACCTTCCAAGTAATTCAACCCGATAACATGCTTCAAGATATAATGAACATATGATATTTACTATAAAGTATTTATTTTTGAATATGAAACAAGTAACTCGAAAAAGAGAGAATCTCAATCGCTCAAGAATTGTATAATTGGTTGACATCTAATGTTTCTTCCTTCTCACTTGTGTATTCAAGATTTCAAAATTCTTTATTCATCTTTTCTGCACCGTTCTCTACAAATCATCAACTTACATGTGTTTATTACTTCACTCTTCTCTAAGGTTACGTTTGGATTTGCTCGTCCATAGTTCTTAAATCAAATGGTGGAAGTCATAAATCTTGCACTTGTTTGTGTTGTTATCTTTATTTTCTTGGTGGATTCCGGACTTCAGTCCATTTACTTCACCGTATCCCATGAACATCACTCCAAAAATTTGAAACTATTGGGACTATAGCTTACGATAAACTGCTGCAATTCAATTTATAGTAATAATTGTATTTTTAATAAGCATCCATTACAATAATTTTATATATTATTATAGCTCTACTTTATATATTAGAGTACTTCTCAAAATTTGTAATATAAAAAAGCTACAAAATGTAATTATGGTTAGAATTATTAAATTGCTGATAAGTAATCACAATTATAAAAACTATACAGTCAACAGGTCTACGGTCCTCCATCAACAGGACTATTATCATCTAATCATTAATATCTATATATATATATATATATATAGTAATTGATATATTTAGTATATATTTCAATGGTGTGATCTTTATTGAATATCAATTTAGATGGCTAAATTGCTAATAAGATTCGTCCCATTGAAAAATATGATACCATAGAATTTTTCTTTGTAAAGATCATGGTATAATATGTCTTGTAGTGGTCTTATATATAGTAAGTTTTGAAAGTACTACTAAAATATAGCCACAAGATAGGGGGAAAAAAAATTTATTGTAGCATATGCTTCCTAAATAGGAAATGGAAAAGGGAAAAAAAATCCTTTTTAATAAAAAAAAAATATCAAAATGCTACTATAAAAAAAATCTTAAGGGCCAAGAAAAAACATGTTAAGCTCGTCTTTTGAAAAAATCGGTTTGAATTATAATAAATTTATCTCTTGAAAAGAAAATTTTAATATATTTATAATAATCTTGTCATTTCGAGATATTTCATTTATTAACTCATGTTTTGAGAATATAGTTTCAAGATAATTTTATCAAATCTATCTATTAAAAATATGAGTTCAATACAACATAAGCTTATCTTTTCAAAAAATTATTTTTGAATTATTTATCACTTGACATTGTTTTTGCAATATTTTTTTTTGCATATATATATTTATTTATTTTTCCCTTACTAAAGATAAAATTATTACTCTAAATTAGCATCTTTAGCAACTGCTTGTGAACAGCGGATAATTTACAGTTTCTATTGTTCTATTTTTTTTTTTTTTTTTTTGGGTAGCGTTAATGAGTATCGTTGGCGCATTTATAAATATAATAAAGAAAAAAAAGGTTTAAACCTTTCATCATGATTATGCATTTTTATAATAAGTTTTTCTATTCTGGCACTAATAAATGTTGACACTCATCAATGGTATATATATAATGGTAAATTACAAATTTTCTATGTCCTTTCATCTTCTAAGGCGAACACACTCTAAACATTTAAAGAAAGCTCATTAGAACCATATTTAATCATTCCGTCATTCATAATTCTAATACAAACAAAAAAATTTGATTAAAAATTAGATAACTATTTTTCAAAAAATATTGAATTATGCGAAAAAAAAAATAAAAGGATTAAAATAATAATATAAAAGGATTACTTATTTCGATTGTCTGATTTTCATCTTGTATCTTATTTATATTTAATCTGCATCTATATTTTATCTGTATTTGATTAGTAACAATATCTATTTTTTTTTATCTAAAACAAAGCAAATAATTTAATTAAGTAAAATAATTAAAAGAATGGGTATAAAGGTAATTTTGTTAATTTAAGAAGGGGTAAATCTATCCAACTAGACATCATCACAGGTCGGTTTCAAATTGGGAACCGACCTGACTCGTCACCGCCGGTTCCTGAACCGGAAACCGACCCGGCAATGGTGGGTCTGAACCGGTAAAGGACCTGTCGGTTCTGACGGGTCCTTACGGTTCCATCCTTAAGAACCGCATAACCTGGCAGTTTTGGAATCGTCGATTCAAGAACCGGCAGAACCGACGGTTCTACACCATAAAAATTATAAAAAAAGTAAGAAAAAAAGAAAAGAAAATTATAAAAAATTGTAATTATAAAATAAATATTTAAAACTATTTTTGCATAAATAATAAAAAAGTCATTTCCTATTCAAATATTTAATGTGTTATTATTAACAACATAAGTAATAAATACATTTAAAATCATATATTATTAAATTTATGTAAACTTCTAATCAAAGTAGACTTTCTTTCTTAACAATGTGTGATTCGTTTTTTGTTATTGAGAATTATTTATATCTTTGAATATTTTATAGTGTCATATTGCTAATATAATAACTAAAGAAGTACAAGTGATTATATATAAATAAATACATAATTATAAAATTTCTTTTAACTAATACTATGAACAATTATTGTTAGGCTCAATATTATTTTAAGTTAAAAATTTATTTTGCATTTTTTCTTAGTTAAATTAAGTAAATTATTTAGTTGATTTTTTATTTTTTTTTTCATGGTTCCCGGTTCCTCTAGAACCGGAACAAAACTGTGGGAACTAGATTGGCTCCCACGGGTCCTGTTCCGGTTCCACCACTTTTGGAATCGGGACCCAGTGGTTCGGGTCCGATTTCGGTTCCAGACCCGAACCGAACCGTGATGACGTCGATATCCAACCACCATATCTTTCAAAAGATACAATGCTTGAAAACATTTAAAAAGGCCGGAAAAAAATAAATGTCATCTTTCCTTTACCTTTCCACATGCATATAGGATTATGACAGAGTCCCTCTCACTCTCAACCTCCTTCCATTAATCTTGAAAAAATTCAACAAAATCCTATAGTAAATAGTCGTTCCTCGAGTGTTGTTTCATGGTTTTGGACAATATATATTAGGGCATAACAACATATCACAATTATAATTTGGTTAACCTAGACATACGATTGTAACTCTAATTTGTCAGGAATTCTACTAGGATTTCAACAAGAAAGGGGTTGTTACGAACTAGACATTGAGGAATTTGTGAAGATACAGAAGAAAGTTGAAAAATAATGTAATTCTTGTGTATTTTATATTTGATCATGGGTGTTAAATGTAATATAAAAAGGTGCTCCGTGTATTAGTTTTGAGGTTAAGAATGTGTTCAAGAAATGTTTAAGGTGATGTTATGTTTGGAAATATCAAAATATTCATGAAAAGAGGATTTCAGAAGAACACGACTTGATACATGGTCATGCACTAAGCCGTGTACCTCTCGAATGGAGAAAATATAATGTTTTTCCCCAAAGTACACAACCAACATATAGCCTCATATTCCTAGTAGTGTACCTCTCTATGATTAAATCACGTTTTTCTAGAAGAACACAGTATATACATGGTCATGTGTTCTTCCTCATGTTCCTTTCTGTGACTTTTTAAAACTTCGCTTAGAAAAGAACACAAGGAGAAATATTAGCTTGTGTTCCGCTTATATATACCTCGAGTTTTACTCGTGTACCTTCTCATGGACATTTTTATGATATTTTTTCTTAACCTAAGTGATACCCAACCATATACCTACTTGTACACTAGTTTATGCACATTATAACACCTTCAAATTCATCTTTTTCTTTCTCAAAAATGACTAAGATTCGTTAAACTCTTTCTTTCATGATTTAAGTATATAAGAATGTAGGTAGTAATGGAGTATTATAAAGCGTGATAGGAATATAAGGAGAGTTTATGTTAGACATATATGAGTTTCTAAACAACTTATGTATATGTGATTCAAGTAGTAGATATTGGTTTGAAAAGAAACAACTTCTAGGTATGTGTACTACTTTGTTTATTACTTGTGCTTGTTAGGTCATAATCTTAAATTGACTAATTGAATATACAATCATTAAGTTTATGTGTTGCATGTGCTTGGCTATGGTTAGTGGATCGAGATTGTCAGTGATACTAATGTGGCACTCTAATGATCCTTATTTGACATTGTCCCTAGTCGAGTTGTACTTGGAGATAAGCAAGGGTAGACTTAGGATTTGACTCATGGGCTCTTGGTGCTTAAACTCTTGGATTCATGGATGTTAGGGAGTACTCAACATTGTATATATGAACTGTGTTATTGGGATATTGAGTTATCTAAGTATTGATTGCTAGACTTAATATTAAAGAAAATAATTAGAATGTTTGCTGCATTAGAATTAGGATTATATGTAGTTTATTTGTACATGATCATGCGATTTTGTTTGTGGTAGTATCATACTGGGCTCCAGCTCACTCTTTTCTTTTTCAGGTATAGGTGACGAGCGTGTAGATTGTTGTATTTCTAAGTGCTTATGGATAGTGGACTAGGAATATCGCTAGTAATAAGGACCCTATAGATGATGAGTAAAGATTGTGGAAAATTAAAGTAGTCAGTTTGAGATGTAGTAGGTGCTATTTTCTAAAAGAAATATCCTATAGTGATAATTTATAATCCGTATAATTTTAGTATGGTAGATGTTAGTTAAACTCTTAAGAAATATAAGTAGATACTTATGTGGCTCATCATGGTTACAAGTCAGTGAACTTATGGATTTTGGAGCCATTGATCCATGAGTGACTTTGGAGTATTTATAATATTTATTGCCAATCAATTATAGTAGGTTATAAGTCTTTGTGTAGCCATATATGATATGGATAAGTGGCTGGTTATAAATGACTCCAAATTTATGGTGTTACAAATTAAGTGGTATTAAAGCATAGGCTACAATCTTTAAGGAACTTAAGCCAAGAACTCCCTAAGTCGGTGAGATGATGAGAGCGGGTAGATCATGAGAGCGCTAGTTGCTAAGACAAATGTAAATTTGTTCATGTAATGAGTGATTTCTTGGTTCATCTCCTACTTTTGATTTTTTTATTATTGTTTGCTTTCAGTTTAGTGTTTATAGGCAGTATATCAATATTATTTGTGCTATTACATTTTCATGTTTAATTTTATATCTTCATGTTAAATATTTTGTTATTTCCTTTGTACTTTAGTTGTTGCTCCCTGAAACATGCAAAATAGTAAGTACTACACCAAATTACATATAATAAAATAAGAAGCAATGACTTATAATATCCATATCAACACCTATTATACATACAATCTTTGTTGCCCTACCATAATACATATTCATACCTTTACATAGAAACTAATAATGCTGAATGAGATTGTGATTATTACAATGAGAATAACTAAAGTAAGCTAGAAAGAATATATAATATATATATATATATGCACATAGGAATTACGAACTCAACAATCACAATTGAAATTATTGCAATTTTCAGAATTAATTGAATGGAACAAATGACTAAAAACTTTTTCTAAGTTAACTAGCACACCACCTATGTTAGTTAACAAATCCTTTATGATTTTAAATGGCAAGTTTCAAGAAAACTCGAATGAAAAAATGCATATTAAAGGCATAAGAATTTGAAACAAGCCTAATAAGCATCTCAAATTAGAAATAACAAAATCAAAATATTAATATGTGCATAAAATGAAAATAAGGAACTATCACACCAAATTTCTATAGTAGTAGTGATGACTCAATAACGAATACTTATAAAATACATGGGTTTAGAAAAGAGAAATGATTTGAATATTTGATTAGCATATAGTTATGTAATGACTATGGATCAAAGGCAAGAGTAAAGGAGGTGGGATTGACAATTTCATTGTTTATTCTTGTTTGCTATATGTGTTGTTGTCAATAGTCTTATCGTGTGGTGTCAAGTCTTATTTTGCCATTCTTATTCTGTTGAGTCAAGTTGTTTGAGTTTGTCTTAAGAGTTAACTTATATGTTGGTCTACTACTAGTCAATTTAGCTATTCCTGATACTTGTTAGTCCCTCTTATTAGTGTAATGATGACGGAAAAAGAAAATTCTTGATTTCAAGGAAAGAAATAAAAGTACTGATGCATTAGAATATATATATATATATATATATATATATAACATGATAAAAAGAGTGAAGACTACTAAATTAAAAATAAAGTGAAATTATAGTTATGATCAAGATAAAGGAAATGGACATAATGAAAAATAAAGTACCAAGACTAGTAAACCTCATAACCATAAGGTTGATGGTAATCACGAAAGTAATAAAAATTGTCAATTATGATGAAAGTCAAAAGTGTTAAAGTAACAACAAATTCACAAAATCAGTTAAAGTGAATGAATAAAAAAATGCAAAATAACCCTTAGTAGACTCGAAAATTAAAACATTAGAAGTATAATTGGTAATATTAAAAGCAAGTGAAATACTCAATTAAAATAATTCACTCAATCTAACATTTAATAGCAATCATACCTATCAACTATTAAACTATTAATTGGTGAGTGCACCACTCAAACTATAGTTATATGTATTTATGGTATTTCATTCGTTTCTAGTAAAATGAGATAAAGATAGTATTTCAAGGAAGTATGAGAACAATAATGACTGCTTGATTGAAAGTTGTTTTCAAGTGCGATGGTGGAGAAAATCCTAATACTGTAGTTGTGAAAGTATTTAATGTGACCTATAGATAAATTTGAGATGACAAGTATTAGTATACAATGGGTAGTCATAACTATAAAGGAATGATGGGTGATATGGGAGAAGAACAAAGAATGTAATTGAATAAGATGATAGTACTAGAGACGCTGAGTAGGCAGAAATTGAAAGGCAGAAGAGGGATGACTAGAGTTGAGTGTAAGGACCTAGAGGTATAACTAATTGGCATGAAAATACTAATAGGTGGTCAGCACTGTGAAATGTGATTGTTTGCTTCATAAACATAAAATTGTAGACTTAAATGTAAGACAGAAAGATATTTCGAAGTAACTAGTATAAATGGGAGAATAAACAAATATTATAACGAATATGAAGGTACATGGAGAGTAGTAGTTACAAGAATGAAATGTAATGTTGATCAATTACAAGGTGTGACATGTCTAAGGATAATGAGTAGCATTAATAGCCAAATCTGGTTATAATGATGAGTTCTTGAAGAGATCCCAAGAAAAATCTATGTGAAACCATAAATACTAATTGTTATAGAATGTAGCATTATAAGCTCTGGGAGACATTTGGATAACATGATTAATGAGGATAGTGTAGCATCATTTGAAATGCATACCATTGTAGATTTTGAACTTTAGAAATTAATGTTGAAGATTATAAATCCTAAGACTTTCATCTTTGCAATTGTTAGTGGAGGAATTATAGGGAGACTATGTGTTAAATAGGTTTCAACGGAAGTGGTAGTAATGTAAGGTAATGCATAATGATTAATATTATTAAGGAGTTGAATCGATATTTCAAAAGTGCATCATATATTTGTTTTTAACAATGTGTTAGTTGGTAGTAGTTAAAGTAGTGCAAGTGTATAATTAAAAGGAGATTATTTGTTGGGAAATAGATTAAAAAGGGCAGGAAGATACTAATATTAAGTGTAGAATAATCAGATACTACTGAGAACATGGATAGATTTATATAGTAATGATTATGGAGGCAATGTATATTTGTGAAGTTAACTAGCAAGGAAATATTGTAACATTAGAAATAATAATGTCAAAGGAAGGATTAGACGTCATATGGTGATTGTTCAAGGTTTATCTAAGGCCATAGGTGTCAATCATTAGTCCTGATCTATATATATTGGTGGCAGATTGAAAGGAAAGATATTACAAGTTGAGAAAATATGTTGGAATCGGTATAATGAGTCATTAGATGTTTTAGGATTAGGTGAATGATACATGAAGGTCATAAAATAACATTGATATAGAACAATAATGGTGAAACTAAGTTAGATTAATATAAATGCAAATATTAACATATCATTTGAAGCTCCAAATCAATGTGATCTTTAAGATTAAGGTTGAAATTATAGTTATAAGATTTTTAAGTCATGTGTCACATGAGGAATTGATTTAGAGATTATATGCAGGGGAGGTTTTCAACTAGAAACAATGATAAATGGAGGCAAGATTTCTTGATGGGCTTTAGTAAGTTGTACTGATATTCTTGAAGTGTATTACGTACTTGTGGAGGAGTAAACCCAATTTGAGCAGTAAATGATAGAAGTTACATTCTTATTAGAAGATATGATTAGGTGAAGGAGTGGGAGAATGAGTATTGGAAAGAGGTGAATATAGTATAATGAATCAGTAATTGAGTGGAAAACATCTTAAATGTCAAGAGTGCAAATGGAAGCATGGATTAAAAGAGTTACAAAGACTTACATAACTTTTAAGATGAAAGATTCTAAAGCTGGGGGGTAGGGTGGTGAGGGGTAGGGAGGAGGATGAAATAAGTCAAACAATTTTAATAAATAAAATATTAAAAGAATGGCATAAAGCTAATTTTGTTAATTTAATAAGAATGGAAATCTATGCAATCACCATATCTTAAAGATATGATGTTTGAATACGTTTACAATGGCCAAATCTATAATTTTCATCTTCCCTTACCTTTCCACATATGCATAGGAGTATGGTAGAGTTTGTCTCATTCTTAACTTTCTTCATCAATCTTGAAGAACAAAATCATATAGTGAATTGTTGCTTGTTGAGTGTTCTTTCACCGTTTTGGACGATCTAGATTAGGGTATAACAACACATCATGATTGTAATTTTGTTAACCCCAAGCATATAGTGGTAACACTAATTTATGAGGAATTATGGGATGATTTCAAGAAGAAAAGGGTTGTTATAAACTAGAAGTTGGGGAATTTGTGAAGATACGAAAGAAAGTTGAAAGGTAATATCATTCTTGGGAATTTTATATTTGATCATGAGCGTTAAATGTAATGTAGATAGGTGGTGTGAATGCTGGTATGGTTTTGGGGTTGAGAATGTGTTCAAAAAATGTTTAAGGTGATGTTATGTTTGGAAATATGGAAATATTCATGAAAAAAGGATTTGCAAAAGTACATAACTTAATACACGACTGTGCATTGAGTCTTGTATCTTTCGAATGGCAAAAATAACTCTTTTCTAAAAGTACTTGACCAATACATAGCCCCGTTTCCTAGTCATGTGCCTCTTTGTGATTAAATCACTATAACACAACATATAAAGTTAAGTGTTCTTCTGATGTTTTTTTCTATGAATATTTGAAACGTTGCCTTAACATAAAGAGAAACACAAGATCATGTTCCCCCTGTAAACCCTGTGTTTTACACGTGCCTTCTTGTGAACCTTTTTATGACCTTTTTTCTTAGTCTAAGTGATACTTACCATATACCCACTTGTAAACTAGTTTATGCACATCATAACACCTTCAAAATCATCTTTTTTCTTACCTAAAATTAACTAGGATTCATTAAACTCTTTCCTTTATGATTTAAGTATACTTTAAGGTCTTGAGAATGCAGGTAGTAATGGAGTGTTATCGTGAATTATAGGAATATAATGAGAGTTTAAGTTAGACTAATAGAAGTTTCTAAACAACTTATGTATATATGATTAGTTTGTAGATACTGGTTTAAAATGAAACAACTTATGGGTACGTATATTACTTTGTTTGTTGCTTATGCTTGTTAAGTTAGATTCTCAAATTGAAATATTGAATATCTAGCCATTAAATTTGTGTGTTGCAAGTGCTTTGTTGTGGTTAGTAGACCAAGATTACCGATGATATTAACATGACACCCTAAGGATTATTATGTGATGTTGTCCTTAGTGGAGTCACACTTGAAGATGATTACAGGTATATTTAGAATTTAACTTATGGACTCCTATACGCTTGGACTCATGAACTCTTGAATGTTTGGGAGTACCCAACATTGTATAAGTATATTATATATGAAATGTGTTGTCAGAATATTGAGTTATCCCAGTGTTTTTTGCTGGATTTAAAATTAAAGACAATAACTAGATTGTTTGTTGCACTAGAATTAGGATTGTATGTAGTTTATTTATGCATGCTCATGCAATTGTATTTGTTGTAGTACTATATAGGACCCTGGCTCGCTTTTTTCTTTTTTAGGTACAAGTGACAAGTGTGTAGATCGTTTTATTGCTAGGTGCTTATGGATAGTGGGCTGAGAATATCGCTAGCAAGCAAGACCCTCTAGATGAAGAGTAAAGATTGTAGAAAATTAAAGTAATTGGTCTAAGGTATAGTAGGTGCTTAGTGTTTTTAAAAGAAATATCTTATAATGACAACTTATAATCTTTGTAATTTTAGTATGGTAGATGTTAGTTAAACTCTTAGGGAATATAAGTAGATACTTATGTGGTTGATTATGGTTACAAATAAGTGACTTATGAATTTTGGAGTCATTGATAGATGAGTGACTTTAGAGTATTTACCATGTTTATTGCAATTATAACAAGTTCTAAGCCTTTATATCTCCATATATGATATGGACAAACAACGGGTTGTAAATGACCATAAATTGAAGGGTTATATCATCTATATCTATTTCTTGACAAATATCTATTTAAAAACGATAAATATAAGATGCCAACTCAACAAAAATAAGATAAAACAAGCAAACCCCCAACAACAAACCCCAACCCCAAAAAAAAAAAAAAAAATTTTTTTTGCAACTAATTTAATTTTCAGAAGATAGAACTATGGTTTTTCAAAGATCGCAAAATGTTGAATAGAAAAGAAGAATAGAACACTCAAGCTGCTGTATTATTTGATATCAAGCTACACATACTTATATATCTAAGGAGTTTACTGAATTGTATGCTTTACCTATTAATGTTGAGCTTGCCTGTTTGTGTTGTAGTACTCCTTTCGGAAGGTTAATGTTTTGAAAAGGGTCTGTAAGGAAAGTGTGATTAACTGAGATATTCCTAATTTCCTTAAGTTTTAATTAAGATAATAGTAATAGATATGAAAGTATAGGTGAATTTGAACCATTAATTTACAGATGAGTAGTTTATGTAAAATGACAAGTTATTTAATTATAAATATCAAATTTCATTGCCAAGAATATTTAATTAATAGATATCAATTTACTTCATTGTAAGTGACTAAATTTCTAATGTGATAATAACAATAATTACTTGAATATAAATGGATTATAAGTTTAGTTAAATTAAATAAATATTATCACATGTCATATGTGTAATAAACCAATGGCATACATGTCTTTTACTTCTCTCAAACATAGTTTCTACTTTTATAAACTCTTCCAATCACACTATTTAAGACTAAATTTCTCTCTCCTCTCTCATTCTTCTCTAACAAGAAAACCAATACTCCTAAATGTTTAACATGTTACACTCTTTCAAACTTGTTTTATAAGATGTTGTCTCACAATCTTCTTCTACAAGTTACATCTCTCTCTCTAAAAACCCAAACATTATGCCTACTTCTCTCTTTAAAATTCAACATTTAATCTAATAACAAAATAAGGAAAAAAAATTGACGAATAAGAGGAGGTTGGGAAAGAATAGAAGCTTCCAGAACTTGCATGGAAGGGAGGTAATAGTAATAGTTTAGGTTTTGGTTGTTTGTTACATTTAGGTAAGTAATCCTAACTTCAATGATAAGTTTGAGTTTGAAATTATATTTGATGTGATTTTAATGATCAGATTGTGCTTTTGTATATGATTATGAGTTTGATCAATATTTGCATGTTGAAAATGAGTTTGACATAATTGCATGAATGAATTCAAGTTGATAATATAAGAACACATGAAGAACATGGCTATAATTATAAAAAAAAAATCAATGAATAATTAATGACTTGATTGTTCATTTGATGTTGTAATTAGGTAAAATTGAATCTAAACAATAATTAAGTGAAAATATATGATTAAAATATGTTTTTAATGTCAAACGAGTCCTGAAAATGGGTTAAATTTGGATTGAAACATGAAACATCAAAATAGGAAAATTTCTTTTTTTTTTTTTGCAGGTCCTGTGGATGGTGTTTAAAGGGCTAAACTAGCCAGTCTTTGATCACTTTTTTCATGAATAGGGTGTGTCAGCTAAGTAGAGCAGGGTGAGCAAAATACGTTCATGAATCGAGCTAGACTAAATTGATCTCAAATTGGATAAAACCAGCTATGTGTGAGGATGATTCCCCCATTTAGGTTCATATTCAGTGAAACTTAATTCAAATTGATATTAAACTAGTCCAAATAGATTGAACCAGCCTAAAAATATGTAAAACATATTAAGATAAAGTTTGACTAAAAATTTTGGTGTTGAGAACCGACTTACAAGTAGGTGAACCAGTTTTATTTGTTGTGAAATGAATTTAATTGAACATGTATTGAATTAATAAATCGAATTAAATACGAATTTGGTTAAATATATATGAATTAAATGTAACTAATATATTTTCTTATTTAGTTATGAATTTTGAGTTGAATAACTAGATAATATAATATAAGGAGTTGATTTACAACTAATATATAAAAGTATAAGACTAAAGTGTGAGTTTAGGCTTAATTATTAACTTAGGTCTATTAACATGAATTTGGTATGTTCGATTAATTTATAATATATGACATTGGTGAGATACTGGATGAGCTAGATTTTTAAATGCATTGGATATTGTAATGTCATTTTTTGAGAGTTAATATTTATATTGTGAAAATTTTTTCTATTATTTTATCTTTATTTTCTGTTATAATTTAATTAATTAATAAACCTAATTAAGGATTTCTTAATATAAAATTTAGTTAGAAATTCACTTAGTTAAGGATAGTCATTGAGTATAACTTTTAAGTATTATACATGGCAGAACTGTTAACGCTTTAAACTTTATTTTGGGTGTAGCATTAACTATTTGCATGAATATATTCTAATTTATTTTCCACTTGTATGTAACGCATGTGCTACTTGTGCAAAACATATAAATACCATCCTCCAACTAATTACAACATACTTCACTCATTCTATTAACAATTAAGTTATATTTTCTTCTTTTCCTTTCTGTTCATCGTCTCTGTCCTCAGTAAGATAAGGTTGCTTGAAGTTTCACTAAGTCTCCATCAATTATTTTTCTATGTACAACAAACCTCAGGAACTTTCAAGATGACACCCCAAACATGCACATTAAGAGATCCATTCTCAACTTATATCTCCTGCACCTTGCAAAAACCTTTCGCAGGCAATGGACATGTTTTTGACATCCTTTAACACTTAACCACAATATCATCCACATGATCTTTTATAAAATCGTGCATCATATCATGAAATATCACGGTTATCACCCTTTGATAGGTGTCACCCTCTATTCTTTAACATAAATGGCATCATAGTACAATAAAAATTTCCTTATTAGTGTGTGAAAATTTATATTGTTGGCATGTCCATTTGCATTTTAATTTAGATATAACCACTAAAACCATCCATGAAAGAAAAGTTTATGCCTAGCTACCATATCAACAAGCACATCAATGTTTGGAGTAGGGTTTCATCATTGGATCAAACTTTATTCTAGCCTCTAGAATCCATGGAGATGTGGATTTGTCTATTCTTTTTCTACACCGACATTATATTTGACAGCCAAGTTGGGTACTCAATTGGCTTGATAAAGCCATCCTTTAGAAAGTTACCTATTTCTATCTAAATCTATACCTTAACCTTTAGACAAGACACATTGGTGTTGCTTGATTGGCTTTACACTTGATGCAGTGTTCAACCTATATACTGTCGATTCCACATTGAAACTAAACATTTCTTCATCTTAAAGCAAACATGTCTTTTATATTTCTTTATTATTGCTATAAGTTGCTTCTTTATATCTATGTGAAGGTCCTTTATAATGAAAACATGGCATTGTGCCTCTTCTATATTTGCTCAGTTAAGTTCTTCAATCTCTTTACCTTAGGACTGCACTTGATCTTGCATTTGTGAGGGTGAATGTCACATTTGCTACCTGTCCCTTGCCAATTAAATATTTAAAATTTAAAAGTGCCAATTTACTACCTAAATTTTTTTCCATTTTTTTAATAACTACCTAAACTTTAATTATTTTTGCAATTAACTACTTCATCTAGATATTATGAATGAACTTGAAAAGTTACTAAGTAGAAAATTGACATTTTAAACTTCAGGATGTTAATGATACAAATTGATAAACTTTAGATACCAAATATGACATTTACCCCATATATAGGAGAGTTAACCAAACTTCTTGCACATCTATAGGGTTAAAGGAGGAAAGAAAGGCCACTTTAGACCCTATAAGTCATCATAAGATGTACACTATTTAACTATTAACTGTTAGAAAATGTCATGAAAATTTTCCTCATTACTTTTTATTATACATGAAGGAAGTATATATACACATTGTACAAGATCAAAAAAGAGGAAAGAAAATCTTATTCCTAGTCAAATCTCCTTATCTTGAAATTAATGCTCCTAAATTAATGTTATTAGTCAAATCATTAATGACTCCTAAATTAATGCTATTGGTCAACATTCTTGACTCCTAAATTAATGCTATTGGTCAAAACTTTTCTAACTTAATGTAGTTGGTTTTCCAACACTCCCCCTTAAGCTGGTGAATAGATATCAATCATTCCCAGCTTGGATATAATTGTTGAGAAGTTATGAGAACTTAGTCCTTTTGTGAACACATCTGCCAGTTGTTCCTTGGTAGGCACATAGGGAGTATAAATCAACTTGCTATCCAATTTCTCTTTTATGAAATGTCTATCGATCTCCACATGTTTTGTCCTGTCATGCTGTATGGATTGTGCGCAATGCTGATGGCTGATTTATTATCGCAATATAATCTCATCGGTTCGTCCCACATCTTAAGATCTTCAAGAATAATCTTTAACCACAAAAGCTCACAAACCCCTTGAGCCATATTCTGAACTCTGCTTCTGCACTTGATCAAGCCACCACATTTTGTTTCTTGCTCCTCCACGTGACTAAATTACCTCCTAAGAAAGTGCAATAGCCTGTTGTAGACCGTCGATCAACTGAAGAGCCTGCATAGTCCGCATCCGTATAAGCTTCAAGCGTTAACCCTTCACCTTTCTTAAATAAAATTCCCTTTCCTGGACTGGCTTTAGGTAGTGAAGTATACGGTTTACAGCTTGTAGATGAATCTCCTTAGGATTGTGCATGAACTGACTCACAACACTCACAGCATAAGCAATGTCTGGCCGTGTGTGTGCCAAGTATATTAGCTTTCCAACCAATTTTTGGAACCTTTCCTTATCAACAAACTTATCATCTTTTGCCTCTTTCAGTTTATGATTAGGCTCAATCGGAGTTGAAGCTGGTTTACAGGCTAACTTGCCTGTTTCTTTCAGAAGATCAACCACATACTTCTGTTGGGAAATGAAAATACCTTGTCGAGATCTAGCTACTTCTATCCCAAGGAAATATTTCAATTTCCCTAAGACTTTAATCTCAAACTCCTTTGCCAAGTAGTTTTTTAGGATCTCCTTCTCTTTCTCATCATTTCCAGTAACAATTATGTCATCAACATGCACCAAAAGTGCAGTCACTCCCCCTGAAGTTGTATGCTTGATGAATAGGGTATGATCACCCTGACTTTGTTTATACCCATTATTGAGCATTACCTTACTAAACCGGCCAAACCAAGCCCTTGGGGACTGTTTGAGTCCATATAATGCCTTTTTTAATCTGCAGACCTTGTTCCCTTTCATCTCCCTTCCAAGCCCGGTGGAATCTCCATGTATATTCTTCCTCTAAGTCTCCATGAAGAAAGGCATTTTTTACATCAAACTGATGTAAATCCCAATCAAAATTTGCAGCCAATGACAAGAGATTCTCACTGTATTCATCTTAGCTACTGGTGCAAAGGTCTCTTCATAGTCTACTCCATAAGTTTGTGTGTATCCCTTAGCCACCAACCTCGCCTTGTATCTCTCTAGAGACCCATCTGATTTGTACTTTAAGGTAAACACCCACTTGCATCTACTACCTTTTTATTTTCTGGCAGTTCTACAACTTCCTAAGTTCTATTTTTCTCAAGTGCCTCCATTTCTATTCTCATAGCCTCTCTCCACTTCTCATTGGATAAAGCCTCAGATAAATTGTTGGGAATCGAGATGGTATTTAAGTTGGCTAAGAAACTCCTGTGAGATGGAGAAAATCTATGAAAAGACACTGATTTGGCCAATGGATATTTTGGGTGCTTAGTACATTCTCGAGTTCCTTTTCGTAAGGCAATAGGTAAGTCAAGATTAGAGGGAACATCTGAAGGAATTGAATCTATGCATACCTCATTCCTAAGAGTAGAGTTTGAGTTTTAGAGTTGCACAAGGTCTGGTGCCAGAACTTCTCTCCTTGAGTTCACTTGTCCATACCTCCTAGTATTAAGTTCTTCATTGAGAGGGACTCTGGTTGTTTCAACAATTTTAGGATTTGGTTCTTGTGGGGGCAATTCAGGTTCTTGTTGTAGGATTATTTTCTCCTGTAGAGGTGACCTAGAAGGAGGCACTGAAGGTAAATCAAGAAAGGATATATCTTCTACCTTATTTTCCCCAATAGAACCAGACTCCCCCTGAAGATAAGGTTGAGAGAAAAAAGATTGGCCCTCCTCAAAAGTGGTATCAATAGAAACATAAAATTTCCGTGTAGGTGGGTGATAACACTTATAGCCTTTCTGTGTTGGAGAATACCTAACAAACACACACTCGATTGCTCGTGGATCAAGTTTACCTCTGTTGTGACTAGATACATGAACAAAGACTGGACAACCAAAAACCCGAGGGCTTAGATTATTTGTGATTCTGACATTAGGGTAAAACTCAGAGAGAAGTTGCATTGGTGTTTTATTCCCCAAGGCTTTAGAAGGTAGGTGGTTGATCATATGTGCGGCAGTGAGGACAGCTTCTCCCCAATATGATTTTGGAACATTGTTTTGGAAAAGCAAAGCACATGTTGTGGTGAGTAAATGGCCATTTCTCCTCTCAGCCACCCCATTTTGTTGGGGAGTATCTACACACGAAGACTCATGAATTATCCCTTCTCGTTAGAAATATGATGAAAGAACTTGGTTAAAATAATCTCTGGCATTATCAGACCTAAACCTTTTTATTTTTACGCCAAATTGATTATTCACCATGGCAATGAAGTTTGGAAGGATCGTGGTCACATCTGATTTATGTTTGAGAAGAAAAATCCAAGAGACTCTAGTATAATCGTCTATAAAAGACACAAACCATTGAGCTCCTGTAACATGGGAATTCTAGATGGTCCCCATATATCAGAGTGAATCAAATCTCAAATGGCAAAGGAAAACTTCTATTATTACTTATTGGAAATGAGGTCCTTTTATGTTTGGGCAAACTCACATACATCACAATGAGGTCTTCAACATTGACATTCTTAAACAAAGAAGGAAAACATTGTCTTTAAAAAACAGTAAACGAAGGAATGACCATAACGAAATGTTGACGCCAAATGATATCATATTTGAACCAGAAAAACAAGACCTTAAGGAGACATGTTGACAGTTGGTGTGTGTAGGTAGATGTATCAAGATAGTAGAGACACCTTTTTCCTTAGCTACTCCAATCCTCTTCTGACATCTGGTCTTGGAATACAATGAGAAGGAAATAAATAAGACATTACAATTCAAGTCATAGTTACTTTATGAATGGATAGGAGACTAGTGGACAATTGCGGAACATGAAGCACATCCTTAAGTAACAAGGTTGGACTCAACTGAACATGTCCAATACCAGCAACTGTAGTGACTGAGCCATTGGCAACAACAATTTTCCTATTGCTAGGACAAGGTGTATAGGTTGTAAAATGAACAGATAAAGGTGTCATGTGATCTGTGGCTCCTGAGTCAATAATCCAATGGTCTTGTATAAATTGATCAAAGGTATGTAATCCATAAGGAGAAGGGTTATCTGTTTTAATGCGAGACATGATGTAATCCATAAGGAGAAGAGTGTATGTAAAAAAAAAAAGGTGTATATAGAAAAATGAGAAGAATGTTGGCAATGAAGGCCAACAATAGTATTGGCAATGAAGGCAAAAAAAAATCCCAGAATTTTGGAACCCTAAGGCTCTGATACCATGTCAGAAAATGTCATGAAAATTTTCCTCATTCTTTTTATTATACATGAAGGAAGTATATATACACATTGTACAAGATCAAAAAAGAGGAAAGAAAATCCTATTCCTAGTCAAATCTCCTTATCTTGAAATTAATGCTCCTAAATTAATGTTATTAGTCAAATCATTAATGACTCCTAAATTAATGCTATTGGTCAACATTCTTGACTCCTAAATTAATGCTATTGGTCAAAACTTTTCTAAATTAATGTAGTCGTTTTCCAACATTAACACTAGTGTATCATGGTCATATACTCTATTATTTTCTCAATTCCTTTTATAATTACTTCATCTTTATTAAGCTTTTATGTCCTCAACATCTTTCTCTTGAATTTCCTCTTAGTTTGGCAATAGTGTAACTTAGGGCATGGTAATTGTTGTTTCTCCCTTTGTAGTGTATTCATCAAAGAAAGTTGTTCCTCCTAGATTTGCTTCACTATGTTCAAATGGGTTTCTTATTGTAGGAATGAAAACATCCTTCCCATTTTTATGGTCCTTCATATATTAGTTAGCATGAAAAAGACTAAATTATCCCATAACAATCTTCAATAAAGCAATCACAACATAGTTGATTCATCATCCTTCATGGCCTTTTTTGCATTGTCTTTACATACTTCAATAAGTGGTTTTCTCTGTCTTGAAAAGTTGTTGGGTCATGAGGTATAACATTCACTACTCCATGTAGTGCATGTGAGCTAAGAGGGGATTCCTTCAAATATCAGCATCATCAATCATAAGTTCCTTATTATGAAACTTTTTCATAGAATGGACTTTGCAAGTTATGACAATCTTTAGCCGGATGTCCCATGTATGCATGGAATCGACAAAATTTTGGATCTTTAACACACCATAAGTTCTTTGCCAACTCTTGGTATTTTGATTACTCTACTAGTATAACATAAACTTTGTTCAATGGGCATGAAAATGGTGGTGGGTGGTTCTTTATAGTTCTTTTGTCTAACTTTGTCTTGCATCATTCTTATATCCTCTACCTTGGGTGGAGTTTACAAAGGATGCTTGCTTTCCCCTAATGTCTCACTTTTGCATGTAACTAAATTGTTTGTCCTTCTTACACTTTCTATTAGTATTATGAATTCTCTAAGTGGACAACATATTTTGTGAATATGCCTTAAATATATATCTTCACTAATTATTTCTTATCCAAACATCATAAATGTCCGCTGTAATGCCCTAACTTAACGACATTACAACTCGCCACGTGTCCTTCTCTTAAAAAGGACATGCCAAGGCTATAAAATACCAAACTACAAATATAATTATCTCCAAATTCCACATAAAAGGCTACTTGAATTTATCATTACTACAATTCATCTCGTAGAAACATAAACTGATATTATCCAAAAATACTTATATAAAATCCAAACATAACAACTTATTTTATAAACATCTTCAATAATAATATAAACAAACTCTATATACTTTGTATGGTCTTCAAAGATCTTTTCTTCTATTCTTCTTTATCCAAAATCAGTTAGCCACTAGTAGGAAAGTCGAATATACTAACGTTGTCCCCCATGGTTAACATAAAAGTCATATCCAGTCAATTCTCAACCAACATCATCTTTACCTGCACCTGAAAAATAAAGGATTGAGCGAAAGCGCCCAGTACGCCATACCACATACACATGCGCATAAACAAACATCAAGCAAATTCACATGCATCATATGGTTATACAACATCCACATGTTTATTATCTTTTGATTAACCAACAAGCAACACAGTTTAGGACTATTCATGACTAATCATAAACCCGGAGTAACTCATGAACTCGATAAAAACTATAGTATAAAATAGTATATAATATATATATATATAGTTGAGTTCCACAATGAAGCTGGTAACGACTCCTAATCTACCGGAATCATTTCTAGGTGCAACTCCACTCAGAACACCGCCACACAAGGATCATTAGGTTGCTAGCATTAGTATCACACTTCTGTTATGGTCTTTACTAACCGCAGCCAAACACAAACAACATACAATTTTTAAAAGCTTGCAAGGGTTATATGCATATCTAATCCTACAAGCACAAACAACAAACAAGATATGGTCGTACCTGGATTCGCTTCCAAACTCTAATCCACCAATAGATCTTCTTAAAAGAATAGAACCCTAATCCTACAAATATTCCTGATCAATAGCATATCTTAATCAATTCCAATTACAACACATAATTAAACCCTAATATTTAATTTCATAACCTTACTCAAAGAATCTATAACCCTAATCATAGATCTATGAAAAGAGGTTAACACACCTATTTCCTTTATTTATAATTCAATGAAACCTTCAAACCCAGCTTTCTCCTCAATTTCTAATATCTCCACAATTCCTTCAATATATATATAAAATCTTCAATTAACAATTCGATTTACAACAACAAATAAATTTCATTTAATGATAAGATTCGATGGATCCTTACTTACTTAGAACTTGTAGATCTTGATTTGAAACAAAAACCCTAAATCGATCAATCTCCTGATCATAATCAATTTATTCCCCATTACTATAACTTCTAAATTATCATATTCTTATAATCATCAAATCCTAAAAATCACAAAACACTAAGAAAGATCTTACCTTTTTCTTCGAATTGAAACCATACAAATCTTCAATTCCGACCTTAAGGTTTCTCCAAACTCTTATAGATATTGAATCTCCTGGGTTTGATATTCAAAACTTCTTGATTTCCCAAAACTGAATCTTTAAAAAAATTGCAAGGTTTCTCCAAAGAATTCTCTATAATGTTTTCCTTACAAATAGATAGATAGATCTTAGAGATTTAATCGGTTTAGGATTGTGAAAAGATTGGGAGGGAAAACACTTACCAAGACATTTTTCTCTTACTCTGCTTAGGGTTTCCGAAAGCTCAAACAAAGGAATAGAAAACTAGGCTAAGGCATTTATATATAAGCTAACTTAGCTTAGGAAAAATGCTAGGTTCATATCCAATTTAAGCAGCCTTCTGCCAAAATCTATTCTTAATCAAGTCTTTACCATGTGAACACAATACAATTGTATTTCAACTTTGACCATAAAACCTTCTTATTTAATATCCTTTGACTCTTTGACCCTTCTTAATAATCCTTTTATATACTTTAGGGTTGACCATAAAACTCTCTTATTTTATATCAAATGACAAACTTGCCCTTCTTTATAATTTATTTATCTTTATATTACATCTACTAACCTTTCCATAAATCGCTTCGTATAATCCATCAAATTCTCTTTCAGGCATTGTTAGATTTGATCCATGTTAGTGATGGTAACACAAAATATTTCTAAAACATTTGACACATTCTCCCTAAGAATCGATCAATCTTGTGGCAAATTAACATAACAAGTGTATGCTTTCTCAATAAGCAATTTAGAAAACGACTTTAATTTAAGATCATCATCTAGGTTGTAAACTTTGAGAAGCTTGATGAATTTGAGTAGATGTTATTTTCAATCTCCTATTTCCTATTGAACTTCATAAACTTAACAATCATATAATCGTATGGGTATGGCTTGCTTGTAATTCATTGTTGATATGGGAACTTAAGACTCAGAACACCAATTGGAGCAACTACTTGTGCTTTGTTGAGATACTTTTCCAAGTCTTCATTAGTGACACAAGAGGATCTCACTAGACGAGTAATTGCCTCTTGCTGAGAAGAAATAGCATTAGATAATGTGTTAGCACCAATAGTCAAAACTTGCAGGTTGGAAGGGAATAAGGAAGAGCCTTCAAAAGCATCCATGTATTTTCATAAGATAAGACTTGATCAACAACATTAGGAGATAAGTTTACATGCATGCCTACATCTAGTGTTAGTCATTAGTCCATTGATTTCAAGTAGTTTGGCCCTGTGAAACTTCTAATGTTATAAGTGTTTGTGTAGATGTAAAGGAGAAGCAACAATAATAGGTAGGGCAACATTTTGTGGTAGCAATAGTAGAAGCAGAAGTAGTAGCAACTACTATTTGAAATAGTAGATTCACAAAAGTTTTTGAAAACTAGTTGAGGATTCAGGTGTTTTCTTTCATGTTCTATACCATAATTGAAACATTTGAAGTATCAGTTTGTGCTAGAGAAAATGATGTGTTATCTTCTTACAACACAGGAGGTTGGTTAATGGCATCGGGATTGACCTCTTGCCTTTATCCTGTAATCCTCTCTTTAGTAGATTTCGTCAAATTAGAATCTTCATGATTCTATAATGGAGTCACCAAATAATGTGGGAGTCTGAAGCTGGTCACATAGACATCTCTACGAGTCGAGGCTTAAAAATCCAAGACCTATAACTGCCTTGGATTGGCACAGGGTGGTTCTTTACGGGCCTAAATCGTGTCATCTATTTTTTTTCATTTTTCAAAGATTTTATTACTAAATCAAAAGGAATCTCTTTAATGTGTTTGATTTTCTTTTTCATGGTCAAAAGTGACCATTTTTACATGAAACTTGCCAAAGGCAACAAGTTGCAGGACGACAGCTTAGGGTGTTCTTCTTTTCTTTTATTAATAGAATTCATGCTCAATAATAAGAGTCCCCACTACCAACGTGTAATTTTTTTAAATTATTATATTAAGAGGACTAGTAAGGATCCAAATAGGTTTATGGGTCTAGCATGTTGAATTTCCTAGGACATATGAACCACAGTAAGTCTAGACAACAGGTTAGACCTACTTCATCGAGGCAAGTCCATAGATAGACCCGATATGGATAGGTCGAGTCAGGTCTCAATTTAGATCAACCCTTGGAGATGTTTATGGTCACGTCCGTCTCATGTGATTTTGCACTTCAATTGAACTTGAGGAAAACTTGACTAAATGAGACATGTAGAGATATGATTAGGAAGATGCATAGGAGGAAGAGGAGGGAATAATCAATAGCTCTCAAGCATGTGTGACATTAAATTGAACACCTTGATCATCGAGGATTTGATATCAATGGCATGACAATGTTTTTCTGTAGCATCTTAATGTCCCATATAAGAAGAAAGAAACATGTATATATAGATTTTGAAGCATGTTCTCATTGGTTGGATAAGCTTGGAGATCGATGGATGATATAAACCCTTAAGGATATTCATTGAATCATTTTGGTGATCAATGGACAAAATGTACTAAACTTTAATATTATTAACTTCTCTTCCGAACTTTGAATATTAAATTCCTTATGGACTTTTGATGATGCAAGCCCATGGATATATCTTTTATTTGCACAAGCCAATAGAGAAAGGCCAAAGATGTATGGACCGACCGGCAATCCCTATTCAGAATCTATTAAGCCAAGTTTCTTCAAATGTCTAATTCCTAGGACCTTACCACTTATTCAAAAGGGTAGTCCATAAATATATATAAAAAAAAAATACTTAGGCTAAACCTATAACTCCATTATAATACATATAAAAGTACATGTATTGGGTACTTGTGTAAAATAAGGGGAAAAAAAAAAAGTAAAATACGTGCATTTCAATACTTTTCTTTTTTTTTTTTCCAAATTTATCCCTTTGTTAATTTTTGCTTTTATATGACTTCTCTGATTTTCATTGTTGGCCTTTCTTTTCTTATATTTTATTGTTTATATAAATAACAATATTGCAAAATTGGAACTTGATACACATTTTTAAAAGTACATGCGTATAAACAATTACTTGGGAGACTATAACTAAACACAATAAAATAAAGATAAATAGAACAATCTTTCAGCTATTTTCGCTTTCGCTGATCAATAATTTATCAACAACAGATTGTGTTGGTCGTCTCTATGTATATTATTCTGTTTATTATCCCTGGTGATTCTATTGTTGGATCTGATGTTGAACCTTGTTTTCGAATGAGCGACCGACCGTCGTAAGTTCGATCCCACCGACATTAATACTCCAAATAATGTTTAAATTCAAACAACCGAGATTGTCCTATTTTTTTTTTTAACCCCTCCTTACTGCTTGATAATTTTTTTCATACTTTTAAGTTCTAATTGTCATAACTGTAGCCCACCAACAATGTCCAACTTAAAAATAATACAAAACTTAACTAAATTTTAAGGTAAAAAGGAATGTCGGAAAACAACCTAGATCTTCCTTGCATCCCGACCTTAATTTAAACGGATTCGAGTTTTATTAGTGAGGTAATTTACTCGTTATAAAAAATCTAATAAGATTTCATTTACACTTAAATGCCCATAAGAGAAGATAATTATATTAAAATAATGATAATGTCATGAATAGTATTTGAACTTCCGTAAAAAATGAAATTAGGTATCCAAACTCTAAAATCGATCAATTCAATACTTGAAAGTTGAAAGTGATTAATTTAGTACCTAAAAAATTTTGACTTTGATTAATTTACTATTTAAAAGAACAACTGATGTATTGTTGGCATTCACAAAAAATTCTTCCATGTATTAAATTGATCAATTTCAAAGTTTAGGTATTAAATTGATCAATTTTAAAGTGTAGGTACCTCATTGCATATTTTCTTAAAGCTCAGGTATCATTTATGATATTAACTCATTAAAATATGCATGGCTGCACTCATGTGGTCCATCTATCATTAAAACTCATTACAAGCTCTTCTCATCTATTAATATTGGAAGTCATCTAACACTTGATATTTATTCCTAAAATCTATTTATAGACACCTCTGCCTCTTCATTTGCAAGGTATGAAGTTTCAAAAGAACATTGTCATGTTGTCAAAATCCTTCTTAAAAAAGTCATAGCTTATGCTTGATATAGCTATGAAGAATTGTCTGTTCTTCCTCTAATGCCTCTTCCAATTAAAATCTCTCCACGTGTCATTAAATTAAAACTTCTTCAGAAATCATCTAAAGTGTAAGATTACATAAAATGGAAATGACTACCACTACCTTATGCTTATCTATTTGATGCAAAAGATTTGGTATATCATAGAACTAAGACGGAAGAAGCGTCATTACTAAAAGTGTGGTGTCATAGTATTTTTAATCCATTTCTATACATATCATGTTCTTTTAATTTTTTTTAACATAACATTTGATTGTAAGAACTTATCAGAATAAGAAAAAGTTGATAACATAGTACAAGGATTGCATGATGACATAATTCACTTACACAACATTTGGTACATATATTATTGTACAAAAATTGTAACTACTAAAATTGTGGTGTCTTACTTTTTTTAATCCATTTCTATACATATCATGCTTTTTTTTTTTTTTTAATTTTTTGAGGTTGTGTTTGGTTGTAAGAACCGATCAAAACAAGAACAAGTTGATATCAATAATTTATTTGTACAACATTTGGTATATATCTTATAGTACAAAGTTGTCATTTGTGTGGTATACACAGATATAACATGTGAATATTATAAAAAGGTTTATATTGTCAAATGAATTTGAATTCTCGAGTGAAGAGATGATTTCTCTCAATACTCCATGATATTATTTTTCTCTAAATACATCTAGTTTTGCAAAGGTTTGTTGTCTAATACCAAAGCCCATAACAAAAACAAACTAAAGAATTAAGACTTTTGTCGAGTAAATCCTACAAATTCATGCGAAGGAAATATCCCCATTTGTAAATAAATTATCTAGCTCTATCTCGACGAAATAAATGATGCGGGTAATGGAATGAACAATTGAGTCTATGATTCCCTTTCGGAAAAATAAAATACAATCTACGATTCCCTTCAAGGAAAGACACCTAAATAGCACTTTCATATCCATGTTTTTCTTTTTCAGCTCGCTTGCTTTTAATGTTGTTTTGCATTCAGAGTAAACACCCTTATTTTGACGAAATTAGCTCTTAAAGAAA
Source organism: Combretum micranthum (assembly GCA_024138025.1). NCBI lineage: Eukaryota > Viridiplantae > Streptophyta > Magnoliopsida > Myrtales > Combretaceae > Combretum > Combretum micranthum. Next base: position 1,076,302 of record JAMXBD010000346.1, read on the forward strand.
AATTTATATAATGTCGGCGTTAAAGTGAACAATAATGTCGATCTAGACTTTCATACCCACCCTTTTAACATTCGGTTCGATGCTACACATTAGCTATTTGATATAACAATGCATCAACTAGTCTTAGGCATATAGCGAGTCGAAAGGATTATTAATATATATCCATTTTTATTTATTTATTTAATTTTTCAGTGAAGCCCATTTGGCATATATAACTTAAATGAATTTTGTTTAATTGACGAAAAATTTATAAATATAAAACTCTGCTCTTTACAACCTAAATATATCTATGGTGTCGAGGAAATCTTTTTGGGACTCAATATATTATCTTGAAATTGTACATTCAATTACTAATAAATAATAAAAAAATAGAGATGCAAATTGATACACATTAAAAACTTATTATAACACTTTAATCATCTGATAAGGTATCAGATTATTAGAACGTACATGGTGTCCCGATGGCCTATTGCCATGGGCTATGGCTATTTTTGAACATAGTGGAAATGAAATTATTTTGCATCCTAATATTAGTACATAACATCTTAAAATTATTCTAGTAATCTAATTTTGCATTCAAGGATGTCAGAATTCTTCGAACTTCAAATATTACCTGTCTAAGATTGTTCTATTTTTTTTTATTTGTTAATGGTGAAATATTCCTAACACTATAAAATTTTAAAAAGCTTCCATATATATATATATATATATTTTGTTTTCGTCTTTCAGCCAGCGAATTTCTAGAAGCCTAAACCGATGTTCTCTTCACATCCTTTTCTGGTATTTTGTTTCGGCTCAGGGAGAAACTCTACGGTCGGGGATTCCATGCAGCGATCTCACCCCTTTTGATAAAACCTTTGAACTTTTCGTCTTTTGAAGATTCTTTAAGGAAAGACTTTTCATTACTTGGCATGATGTTGGACAGCTTACAAAGAATTTTTCCACCTTAATTCCTTGTTGTCGACTTGAAGACGAGTTGTCCTAAGCATTATTTTTCCACGGTTTCGGGTGAAATAAGTCATCTCTTATCTTGAAAACTTTTCATTACTGAAAATGCTAGCATTTTTATATTCGATTAAAGCGCAGGTTTTCAAAAATTAATAAATCATCTCTTATCTTGCTTCATAATTAACGGTCGCCATTTGATACTTGTTCCATTAATCTAAAGACAATATAGTACCGTTACATATAGATTTGTATAAGCAAAACTTAATGATTTTAATAAATAAGCAAACCTGTTTACACCCATTGATATATGTATTTAGATAGAGGTTTAGAGTCTATTTTTTAGAGTCTGTTTTTTATCTACCTCTTATTAACATTTTTATCTTATATGTATTTGATCTGTAAGATCTATTTATAACTAAAAATATCTATTTTTCATCTATATCTGTTTTTGATAAATATACTAATTAAAACAGACATCAAACTAATGAACTAAACACACCAACGTAGAAAAGGTTACATCAATATATTTCGTGTTTTACTCAGGAAACTATTAAAGATTAAAAACTTCTAATTATAGGTTAATTTAATACTTTGTCTTTCTACCATAATCTCTGTTCTTGCTAGTATCTGTTTGCTCTCTCACACTTAACACACATGTGCGCACACACGCACATCTGGATTCCATCACGCAAGCGGATACACACACGCGCACACACAAATCTAGATTACATCTCACACCGGCTGCAGCTATTACTATGCCAAAGATCTTGCTAGATTCCATCATTCTATCTAGGGCTACAAACGAGCCGAGCTATTCGCAAGCTATTCGAGCTCGGCTCGTTTTAGGCCCAGCTCGGCTCGATTCGTTTAGCTAAACGAGCTAAGCTCGAGCTCCATCTCAAGTTTGTTTAGCTAAACGAGCCGAGCCTAAGTTTGTCCTCAAGTTCGCGAGCCAGCTCGCGAACAAGCTCATTATGGGCTTGTGAACAAAGCTCGGGAACAAGCTCGTTAAGAGCTTGCGAGTCAAGCTTGTGAACGGGCTTGTGTAATATATATATATATATATATAATATTGTATAATATAATAAATATAATTAAAAAATTATATAAGCTAAACGAGCCGAGTGCAAGCTCGTTTAACGAAACGAGCCCAAGCTTGAGCTCGGCTCGTTTAGCTCAAGCTTGGAAAAACTTAATAGGCTCGGGCTCAGGCTCAAGCCTATATATTCTAGGCTCGTTAAATGCCCAGCTTGGCTCAAGCCCGTTAAAAAATAAAAGAGTCGAGTCCAAGCTTGCAAAAGCCTGGCTCGGCTCGGCTCGTTTGCACCCATAATTCTATCTCCCATCTCCATCCTTCTTCACTTTGACTCTAGTCCTATAATAGTAATTATATTTGAACTTTTGTTTCCTTCCATATTCAAACTCCTAACAATATATACATACATATATATATATATACACACACACCCCTATAATCGCATGGTATACTGCACTTCAAGTTTGTATGCACCATCCATGTAGACATATTTTATTATGTCTAAACGTCACTATCTCTTATCATTTTTTATAAAAACTAAATTTAATGAATTTCCCTTAATTAGATTTTGTTTAAGTTTTTCAAGTAATTCAACGAGTTAATAATGCATTGAACAATTATACCATAGAGTTTTGTTTAACTTAGTCATGGAGTACGTGAGTTTGAATTATTGGTTAAATTCTTGAGCTAATATGTCTTCATTTGACTTATCCATACAATTAGCCTTAAAACGGAAATCTATCTTTGTAACCTTCTATGTAGTTAGAAACATCTTTTTCAAATAGAAACTCAAAACTCATAATATAGTCATTTTAGAATGTTTTTAAATTGATAATTGTGTTCAACCAAACACGAATGCAATTATTAAATGGACGGAATGCAACTTTAGGTTTCCAACATGATTAATAAACATATTTTGCTATAGGTTGGTGTCTTAAATTACAAAACCAATTCAGGTATGAAACACTTTGGTTAACACAAATTGGCAACCCTATTTCTTACAATTTACGTGCGCTCAATGTATTATGAAAGATGGCCTCAAGTATAAGTCCTTTAGCTGTGGGCCTAAAGAAAGGAAAGTTTCAATGGGGAGAAGAGGCTAAGACTAGCTTTGTTTTTCTAAAAGGGGAGCTGTGTAGTGCTCATGTGTTAGCACTTCTTGACTTTGATAAATTATTTAAAGTTGATTATGATGCCAGTGGAGTTGGTATTGGTGGTGTATTATCCCTAGAGAAGAAGACAATAGCTTTTTACAGTGAGAAATTCAATCATGGTAAGAAGAGCTGGTCAACTTATAACAAGGAGTTCTACTCTAAGTGACAATATTATTCTGTTGGAAAAGAGTTTGTGTTGTACTTCAATTGTGGGGCTCTAAAGCATCTGAGTCATTAGACCAGAATCAGTAAGGATATGCATGCCAGATAGATTAAGTTTTTACAAAAATTTCCTTTTAAACTAATGCATAAGTTGGAGTGCAAGATAAAGTAGTTGATGCCTTGAGCAGGAGAGCTAATTTGCTTATTACTATGAGCACTGAAGTTGTGGGGTTTTCCCTTTGTCTTGTATATAAATACTTCTTTTTGTCCTAGGGTTTGTAAGGAATAAGTGATGTGTCTCTTCTCAAGCCTAGATAGAGAGATCAAGAGAGAGAAAGAGAGAAAATAAAGGAAATTCTAGAGTGAGAAACTCTAGAAGAAAATCTTATTCTTGTTTATAATTCACCGGTTGTGGTGAAGAATTGTGAGATCTATTAGATAGATCTAGTGAAGAAAACTTGTAATCTCATTATATTATTTATAGTGGAAGATTTGAGCACTGCTGGTCCTGTGGTTTTTCTCACATTGGATTTTCCACATTATATTCTAGTGTTATCTGTTTATAATTCTGCATTGTTTTATTGTTTATCGCTTTGGTAAGAGGAGATTTAACTTCTGATCACAAGTTGATTAATTGTTTGATTAATCAATTTTATTTTTATCATGATTAAGATTAGACTTTCTATTAACAAGTTGTATCAGAGCACATGATTAAAAAAGAATCAGGGTTTTGTTGCAGCACAGGTATGGTAGAATCATTAGGTACGATGATCAAACCGAATTCAACAAATTACTCCATATGGAAATCTATGATGGAAGATTTATTATATTGCAAAGATTTATATTTGCCTTTAGGAGGTGACACTGCAAAGACAAAGAATAAATCTGATGTTGATTAGGTAATCATGCGTAGAAAAACTATCGGTTATATCCAACAATGGGTGTATCACCATGTGGCCCAGGAAACAAGAGCATATGTCCTATGGAGGAAGTTGGAATCCATGTATGAGAGGCAATTGACCTTGAATAAAAGTTCCTTGATTAAGAGAGTTGTAAATCTGAAATACAGGGATGGATCTAACATGCAGAGCACTTGAATGATTTTTGGAGGGCTTGCGAATCAATTGTCTGCCATGAAGCTGGTGCTTGAAGATGAGATCCAAGTACTGTTGTTGCTGAGTTCCTTGCTTGATAGTTGGGAGACATTGATTGTATCAATCAGTAACTCTGCCTCAGAGAGAACACTCATCCTTGTAATGGTGAAGGACAGCCTGATGAATGAAGAGGCTAGGAGGAAGGATATTGTCACATGATCTAATTCTAGGGATGATTCTAAGGCACTTGTTACTGGTAAGCCAGGAAGGAATGGTATAAGCAGGTATAGGAGATCATCTAATGAAGATAATGGATCTAAGGAATCCAAGGGAAGGTCCAAGTCAAGAGGAAATAAAAATTTTAAATGCTACTATTGTGACAAGCCAAGTCACATAAAGTGAGAGAGCAGACTTTGGAAAAAAGAGAAAGGTAAAAGTGATGAAAAGAATGAAGACACTATAGCTGCAGTAGTAGCAGATGATGATGAGATCGTCATTGCATGGGATGAGAAGTGTGCTAGCCTTGCAAGTTATGATGATGACTGGGTTGTTGATTCCGGTTCCTCATTCCATGTGACTTCACATGGTAAGTTTTTCTTAACCTACACTGTTGGTAATTTTTGTAATGTTAGGATGGGAAATGATGGTAAATCCAAGATTGTTGACATTGGAAACATAGTTTTAAAGACTAACACAGGTTGCATGCTCATTCTCAGAGATGTCAGATATGTTCCAAATATCCGCCTTGACCTTATTTCTATAGAAAGCTTGATGATGATGGCTATAGTAGCTACTTTGGTGAAGGAAGATGGAAGCTCACCAAAGGGTTCTCTCATTGTGGCAAATGGAAAGAAGAAGAATACCCTTTACCTAATGTCAGCAATACTAAGTAAAAGAGATGTGAATCTTGTGCTCTCACGCGGAGGTTCTAATGATGGCAAAAATGGGGGAGGTTCAATTAAAGAATCCAAAGAGCCTCATCAACAGTTCAAGATGAGAAGATCTGCAAAAATAGTAGACCATCAATTAGATTTAGTCCAAATGAGTATGTGATACTCACTGATGAGAGAGAGTCAAATGATTATCAAAAAGCCATGGGAAATGAGGAGAAGTCAAGAAAGGTTAGAGCCATGCAAAATGGGCCGAAATCCTTGCATGAGAACATAAAAATTGACTTGGTGAAACTGCCTAAGGGCAAGGGACCTCTGAAAAACAGAGGGGGTGAAGACTGATGATAAGAGCTCACAAATCAAGAACAAGACAAAAGCTTGTTGTGAAAGGTTTTAGTCTAAAAAAAGGTGCTGTAGAAAGGCAACATGATTGATAATCCCCCTATATGAGTTGGAGGGAGAGATTATTGGGGTTATAGATCTACTCATATTTGTCTATAACCAAAGGAGCCTAAATATATGTAAAATATATATTTAAAAGACTTTGGAATCAAAGTAGGAATGGATCAACACGCTTGCACAAAGAAATCCTAAATATATGTTTATATATTTAGAGGACTTTGAAATCAAGGATATCCTAAGTATAAAGCATATACTTAGAAGAAAACTTGCAATAAGGATATTTTTGCAAAACAAAGGAGATGAAATTGTTATACACCTGCAACTAGAGTTAAAGGCCGCTAGCCTACATTAAATGCAGAGCCAACCTATGTATATCTATTGGTTTTCCTTTTGAGTTCTATATAAATACTTCTTTTTGTCCTAGGGTTTGTAAGGAGCAATTGGTGTACCTCTTCTCAAGCTTCGATAGAGAGATCTAGAGAAAGAGACAGAGAGAGAGAGAGAGAGAGAGAGAAGAAAGGAAATCCTAGAGTGAGAAACTCTAGAAGAAAATCTCATTCCTGTTTGTAATCTACTGGTTGTGGTGAAAAATTGTATGATCTACTAGATAGATCTAGTGAAGAAAACTTATAATCCCATTATATTGTTTATAGTGGAAGATTTGAGCGCTGTTGGTTCTGTGGTTTTTCCCACATTGGGTTTTTTACGTTATATCCTAGTGTTATTTGTTTTATAATTCCACATTGTTTTATTGTTTATTGCTTATTGTTTTGGCAAGAGGAGATTTAACTTCTGATCATATGTTGATTAATTGTTTGATTAATCATTTTTGTTGTTATCGTGATTAGGGTTAGGCTTTCTCCTAACAATAGGAGAATCATTTTCTTGGCTTGGTTTCTTGGATAACTAGATAATCAAGAGAATGAAAGTTTTGGCTAAGAAATTGGATAGGGTTTTGGATTGTGTTCTGGGGACATATTGATAGCAGACAGCAAGTGAAGGAGTATGTTGCGAAAGACATGGTTGATGTTCTTCTTCACTTTGCTGATGATCCCAATCTTGCGATGAAGCTCGAAAGGCGCAGCATCAAGGCCTTTATACTGTTACATTTCGTGTATCTTTCTCGGCCATTTTCCCCCTCATTTAATCGCGATTCAATAATTTTTTGGGCTATTGTTAGTGGTCGGGATGAATTTTTGGATAGGACGGAAGTAATCAAATGAGATATTTAGTTTGTGTCATGGATTCAATACCTGTGATATAAGTTGGAGTGGATTATAAATCAAGTTTAATCCCGGCCTAAGGAATAGGCAAGACCGGAGTAGATGAAATGAAAAATTCTTTGATCCTACCTCTCGTTTTTGAGTTTTAATGAAACATAACACTGTATAATTAATGAAAATTGTATGACTACGGATCCGCTAAATAAAAATTACACACATACCATGCAAAATCGTGTCTTATAATAATAATAAGAAGAATAACAGGGCTCATGATGTATTCATAACTTCTGCTACTTATATGATATGCAAACATATAATACTAACTTTATTTGTACGTCACTTTATATATATATTCAAGATATGAATCTATTCGTTTAAATATTATTCTGAACAAGATAAAAATCATCCCAATACGATATCACCGAAGGTATTTATGAGAAAACATAATATTATTTTCCCTTATGATCCTATCATATTGGAAATTTTTTATTTGTATTCTGAGACCCTAAAGGTCCTCTTAAAGACTTTTGTTTTTGTAGTATCTTCCATCAATTTGACGCCCATGTTGACAAAGAAAGCTTCAGATATTCACGGCACCAATTTGACGTCATGCAATTTTTGTTTATAAACAATTGAATTGCTTACCTTTGCGCGCGCGCACATAAACAGATAATTACAATGTAAGATCACAGTGGTGAATAAGTAACTGTATCGTATAAAATATCAAATCATATCCAGACTCAATCAAATTAGGTTTAGATGAGCATTGGGGGTCATAATATAGGCTATGGATATGATTTTTTTTTACCTACTCTTACAAGATAAGATACAAGTACGAAGATCTTCATACCATATACCTATCCCAAAACTTGTAGAGTACATGTTCCAACTTATCCTACACCAACTTTGAATTTCATTCTTCATTGAAACATTATAAAATAATATTAATAAATAAGAAATGAATATAATAATACTTTATTTTTCATTTTGTGATCACTTTTATTTGAGATAATTATTTGAAGGTTATCTTTTATAAATATATTTAGAAAAAAAACATGTTCTATTTTATCATGAAAGTACTTGTAATTTTTTTTTGTAAATACTTTGATTATATGTACTTAAACTTTTAGGTTATATAAAAACATTGTTTACCTTTTCAAATTAGTTATTGTAGAAGTGCCTCCAAAGTTTTTTTTCATTTTAGAATTCACTTAGTGTTCAACATTTTAGTTGATTTCATGTAATGATGTTTTCTAAGTATTTGTTTTAGATTTTAACTTTACAGATTTTTACTTTAACACAATCAAATTCTACTTGTTGTAGATTCTGTAATATTAATAAATTATTTTTAAAATTTCTTTTGATAGTTTATTTATAAGAAATATATGAAAATGTTATAGTTTTACAAATCATATAATCGTATATATTATAATAAAATTAAAATTTATAAATAAATAAAAAAAATTATAAGTTCCACAAGATACCCTGTACTCTAAGAGTTTTACAAGGTACAACATATAAGATAGGTACAAGGAACTATAACATATGTTCCGTATATAAAACTTTATATCTTGTATCTTATAGATTAGGGTATAGGTATGCCTTTATACCCTATCTACCATACATCCACTTACCTTAATAAAAGGACTCAACAAATAGAACTAAGAGGAAATTAAACAAAGGTTAAATAAAAAAGCAGTAAAATATATTTTATTCATCTATCACATAAAAGTTTTTAATATGTATAATGAGTACTAAATTAATCTTAGGGAAAATGTAAACAAATTTTTGAATTATGATATCGATGTGAATATATTCATTGAATTTTTAAAATATTGCAAATAAATTTTTATAAATTTTGCTAAATTCAAAATAAAATCCTTTAAATTTATATAATATTTTATTGGAAAAAATTACTGCAAGGACAACAAGCAACTTGTCGGAGATGCTTGGAGTTGGTTAAAAAATATACATACTTTTTTTAAAATATATATTGTAAAAAAATGATTTAACCTTAATCTACTTCATTACGAAGCCGGTTATATTATTAAATTAAATATTATTCAATACATAAATTTCTTAGCACGTCCCCATTTAACAAGATAAAATTATAAAAAAACAAAAAACAATGATGGAATGCACATCAACAAAACCTTCAACTCATCTTTGATCTTCTGAAACAATTAGATGCGGGATATTATAGAGTGGTGATACCTAGGAAAATTTACTTGAAAATCATCTTTGGATTGAAATAAACAGCAGCCACATATACGATTTCGTGTGAATTTTGGCTGCGCTTTTTTTTTTTTTTTTTCCGCCTTTCAAAGTTGAATTTCAGATCAAATTCTTCGAGATGCTAATTATCGTTGATAAATAAAAATTAGAATTATACTTACAAATTTACATTCTTAAAATTTATTGTTACTAAATTTTTCTAAATATATAAATTAATAATTGAAATTTGTTTACATTTTAAAATATTTTATAATATTAGTATACTATTATTGTCATTCGTATGATCTTAATATTTGTTACAGGTGATAGCATTTTTGAAGAAACCAAATTAAAATAAATAATAATTTTTAGAGAATTCATATTCTTCTACTTACATGCTTGGTTTTCTATTTGTTTAATCATTTGTAGGATTTAATAGTGGATGGTACAAAAACATCAGTAAGAATAGTAGAATGGGCAATATCCAAGCCATTAAAGAAGCCTGAGGTCTTCAAAAAGGCAAATCAAGAACTTGATAGAGTTATTGGAAGGGAGAGATGGGTTCAAGAAAATGATATCATTAATCTTCCTTATGTTTATGCTATAATTTAAGAGACAAAGCGTTTACATTCTATGGCATCATTTTTAGCACCAAGAGAATCAAGAGAAGATTGCAAAATCAATGGCTATGACATACCTAAAGGTACTAGGGTTTTAGTAAATACATGGACAATAAGTCGAGATCCTAAAATTTGGGATGACCCTAATGAATTTCGCCTAGAGGGATTTATAGGGAAAGATATTGATGTCAAGGGCCAAGATTTTGAATTATTGCCATTTGGAGTTGGAAGAAGGATGTGCCCTGTCTTGGTTATAGTCTAGGGCTAAAAGTGATCCAATTTAGTTTGGCTAATCTTATTCATGGGTTTGATTGGAAATTGCTAGGGATCTTGAAGCCCAATGATGTGGACATGGAGAAGATTTATGGGATTTTGTCCTCTAGAAAGATACCTCATTGCATTGTTCCTGAACCTAGATTACCATGTCATATGTACTAAACATATGGGTGACATCAAAATGTTTACAATTGTTATAATGGTTCACCATCTCAAATGTAATAAATGTATTTCTTGCATCAAAATGTTTACATTTGTTGTTGTATCATTATGTTTTGTTATGGTTATGAAAATCAAATAAATACTTTTTATTTGAACACTTGAAATTACCATTCGATTATATGATTTTCTTTTAGGATAATTACTAAGAAAAGGGGAATTCAATGATGTACCATTCTTATAATAAATAACATTCATACTACCTTGAAACAAGTCCTTAATAATAAGGTATTTTGTACCTATTAGATTATAATACTGCTTCAATAATCATATATAAATATAGGGATAGTAGAATACTATTTTAGACACATTTTGTACATTGCAAAGATATATGATTTGTTAATTAAATTGCAAATTTTACACAAAATATTCAAACCATGAAAAACATGGAAATGAATCACCGCATATACTTTTTTTTTTTTCACTCTCGTTTAAACAACATCGTATATGATGGTTGAGATTATAAGAAACAACATGACATTAGGATGATGTTATAAGATATTTTAAAAACGGCGACAATCTCAATTATTGATTTTTTTAATCATGCAAAATTGAAAAAAAAAAAATTAAATGAAGAGGATCCAAATTCTAAAAACATGGTTGTTGCTAGAGCTGGAAATATAGGCTGCAACTTGCCAACCCGCTTAAAAAAGCAAATTGCGGCCAAAATTTTTTGGCCCATTTAAAAGCGGGCTGAATTGGCCCAGCTCGTTTAACTCGTGGGCTAAAGCGGGCTGGGGGCCAACCCATAAAAAAAAATAAAAATAAAAAACAACAACAACAACAATAAGAGGAGAAGTTTTTAAACAATAATAATATAATATCTTAGTAATTATTTATGTGTGTCATGAAAAAAAATAGATTGATACATAATCCACAAGTATTATAACATTTTTTAAAATATATATTTATTGATTTAAATGTAATATGATATTAAATAAATCATTTTAAAACTTGTTTTTATATATAAGTAATCAAAATAGCAATAAAATTAGTCGTTAATATATATCAAACCTTAAAAAATATAAATATTCTAATTTTCACATAAACTAACATTAAAAATTAAAAAAATAATAATTTTGACTTGTGGGCTAGGTTGTTTAACTCGTGGGCCAATGCAGGCAGGGTCGAGTAGAGAAAATCTGGCCTGTTTAAAAGTGGGTCGAATTGGCCCGGCCCATTTAACCCAAGGGTCGGGCCGAGCCAGCTCGTTTACCCACTATTTCCAGCTCTAGTTGATGCATGAAACACATATCCTTTTCTCAGAGTTAAGGAGTTGATTACGATGAAAGTAGTGTCTAGTGAATATAACCACAATCAACTAAACCATCATTACATATCTTAAAGGATCTGAGATAGACTAGACTGTCTCAAGAAGTGAGTGAAAAAATGGAATATAAGGTTTTTTTCTTTTTCCTTTTTCAATGATTACAATAGCATGGCCACTAAGACCATTATAATATGGAAAATCAAACTAGTACCTCAAAAATGAGAACCGGGATTGGATGCCATTAGCATAATAGGATATAAGTTCCTTATTAGCTCAGCATGATTAAATATTCAGAATACTTTCATATTAAATTATGTATATTAGTTGTAATGTACACATCATAACTCTAAAACATGTTACCTATATATAGTAGGGAGTTTTTATGGTTCTATCAACGAAATCGTCTAGTGAACCATTTAATTGTTAAAATGAATATAATAATTAGAATATTAAATATTTTAGTGATTTAATCACAGTTGAGTATGGTGTAAGCCATTTGATAGTAATGGGATCGATCCAGTCAAAATTAATGACGAGACCATAGAATTTCGTATTACAGCATATAAGTTCTATGTTAGTTCTAAAGTTTTCAAATGTTTAACTTAAGATTTATTTATTTTTCCTTGTCTTTTTGCCATATTTAAATCAGAGTCTATCCAGTAGCATTTGTTACTCACTTCAAAACCATTGAACACCTAATTTCAATGTTAACAATTAATATTAAATACAAATAACTTTATTAGAACACATGGAACGATTAGTGGGATATAACTATCGGTAAAATATTTCTATGTGACATTTTAAAGAAAGACTATGCATCAATCCCACTGCCTAATTAAAATACAATAGGTATATGCCCACCACTAATAAAAAAAGTAATATATCATGTTTTTTGTGTCTTTTTTCATACAAATCCTTCTCTCTTGCTACAATAAAATAAAATAAAACAATCAATAACACTAATCCTTATCGAAATTATATAATCATTCTTATAGTGAGCACCTTTTTATGTAATATATATATATATATATATATGCATATCCATTTTTCTCCTGGTGCATTTATACATGTGATAATATCTAACATAACACATTATATTGGCATAAAAACATAAGAACAAGACTCTAGAGTATTGCTTGCTTATAAATATCCTTGCATACCCAATTTATTGGTTCATCACTACAAAGCAATAAGCATCATACTCACATCCACTGCTATTCATAAGGCTAGACATTGGCACGATTTCAGAACCAAACTAAATTAGAACCAGAATCGCCAATTCCAAAATTTGAAATTGAGGAGTCGGAACCAGAGCCTTCTCCCATGGTTCCAATCTGGTTCTATGTAACCAGCGGTTCATAATTTCGATTTTCGAACCGTGAAACTGTTTTTTTTTTAAGTAAAAACAAAAAAACTAAATGAATTTTATTTTTAATAAAATAAATTTTAAATTGAAAATAATTATTAGGTCTAAAAGTGTTAAATTATTTAACCAAATTTTATGGAAAAAAATTATTTAGAATGTGCATTTATTTAGATGCAAACATATCTAAATTAGTTATAGTTAGTAATATGAAATCGCAAAATACTGTAGAGGATAAAAAGAAAATTACAATATAAAAAAATTTCTCACTTTATTAAGGAAATAAATTTTTCTATCAATGGAAGTTTATATAAACTAAATTATATATGATTTTAAGTTATATTTATTTATATTGTTGATAATAACATATTAAATATTATGAATAAAAAATGAATTGTACTATTCATATAAAATAGCATAAATATTAATAATATATATTTAATATTATTATTAGTTATTTTTATTTTTCTTTTTTTTAATGAAACCGACTAGATCTACTGGTTTCATTCGTTCTTGGATGAAGAACCACCTAGGAATTAACAAACCAGCGGTTTTTTAGCCAGTTCTTGAACCGCCCAACCGATTTTAGTTCTAGTTCTAAAATTATTAGTGACGGTTCCGGTTTGGTTCCCAGTTTGAAATCAAACCATGTCTATGTCTACTTAAAGTCATATAACAATGGAGGGTCCCACTTGGGTTGCATATGCAACAGCATAGGCGGCAACCTTGGCAATTATCCTCCTATCCAGCCAAATTTGGAACTAGAAATGGAACCGAAAACTCAATCTACCATCCGGACTAAAGCCATGGCCAATCATGGTAACCTCATTTCATTTGGCAAAACACCTCACCTTTCACTTGATAAATATTCCAAGAAATATGGTCCAATTATATACCTTAAACTTGGTTCATACCCTTGTTGGCTCCTCAGTTGAAATGGCCAAAAACATCCTCAAAACCAACGAAGTCATATTTGCTGGACGGCCAAGGCTCACTGCCAGAAAGTACACCCTATATAACTAAAGTTAAGGATGGTAAATAGGTTGAGATAGCTCACAAGCTATTTGAGTTTGATTTGATAAAAACTCAAATTTGACTAGGTTATAATCGAGTCGAGCTCGAGTTTTAAAATACTCGACTCAATGAGCTTGCGAGTTTAATCGTGTACTAAATCAAGTCGAGTTGAATTCTAACTTATCAAGTATTAAATATTTTTTATGGTTAAATCAATATTTAAAAAAATAATCGAGTTTAATCGAGTCGAGTTTGAGCTTATCGAGTGTTAAATCAAGTTGACTTCCAGTTTAAAAATCAAAACTCGATCGAGTTCGAGTTCGAGTTTAAGCTTAGAGTTTTTTATTCGAGTCGGGTTCTAGCTTGATACTGTATCGACTCAACTCGACTCGGTTGTAGTCCTAACTATAATAATATCACATTGTCTCGATATGGCTCATATTGGCACCAAGCACGTAAAATAGGTACAGTGGAATTGTTTAGTACAAAAAGACTCGAATCATATGAGTACATTAGAATTGAATAGTTAGATTCAACTCTAAGGGGCTTCTGCCAATCAAGAGGAAGGACAATTGGATTGAAAAATTATTTGTCTGATCTTAGTCTAAATGTCATTAGTCGTATGGTTTTGGGCAAGACATATACCGTGGAAAGTGAAGAATCTGTTGTGACGCCCCAGGAGTTCAACAAAATGAGTGACGAGTTGTTCCTTTTTATTGGGGCTTTGTATATAGGAGACTCGATTCCATGGCTTGGGTTCTTGGATTTGCCCAAGATTATGAGAATGAAAGCTTTGACTAGGAAATTTGATAGGTTTTTGGAACAAGTTTTGGATGAACATATTACCAGGAGACAGCAAGTCATGAAGGAGTATGTTGCAAAAGACATGGTTGATGTTCGTCTTCAGATAGCTGACTATCCAAATCTTGAGATAAATCTCCCAAGACATAGCATCAAGGCCTTTATCCTGGCACTATTCCTATATCTTTCTCTGCCAATTCTTCCTCCTAAATTCCAAATGCACTTGAGTAATTATTTTTTCCCTAAATTAATAACAATCCAATAATTAGTTTTTATGGTTAATTTTAGTGATCATGATTGGATAATATTTACTTTAGAGAGCTTTTTTGGTCTCATGAACAAATTCTTCGGTTCAATTTTTAAAATAAATATAGTAATTGAACTTAAAATATTGATTATTTTAGAAGTGAAATCTAAAATATTAAAATAATCGACGATACTGGTCACATTAAAATTAATAAAAAACCGTATATGTTCCTATTTATTTTACGTGAGGGATTTCAAAATGAAGAATACAAGTTTTTAATTTTCGATACTCATAACGTACATGCTTTAATAATGCTATTGATAGGTTTGCCGAAATCTTGTTTTGAATTTCGAATATGGATCAGTACATATTTGGCATGCCCTTAGCATGCTACTTCATACAGACGCCTCTATTATTAGGGGGAAAAAAATTCTTACTGAGGTGATGAATTATTGCTGATATTGTGGATCTGTGTGCGCCACATGTCGAAAATATATTTCTTGGGACAAGAAGCTACTTGTTGGATATTATTTAGTACATGCCTAATTTATTAGCACCAGCCCATCTACAATGATAAAGTCATAATTATGGATCCAAAAATTTAAATTAACGTACACCTAAAATATACGGAAGAAATATTATGTATTTATTAATGTTGTCAGAATCGGATCGGGATTTGATCCAGACAAGCTAGGGGGTCAAGGGTTAAGGGGTCGGACCGGGTTTAATCGGGGATTGAATCGGGATCACGAAAAAATAAAAATATAAGGGATAATTTAATTATAAAAGACCAATATGTGTATAATTACTCAATTAAATCTATATTTAGATCAAATTCATCAATTAGTTATTAAATAAATATGATTTAATTATTATATTTTATAAATTTATAATAAAGTATGAATAAATATTTAAATTTCTAATTTTTTATTTTATTTTTTT
This sequence comes from Combretum micranthum, assembly GCA_024138025.1. NCBI lineage: Eukaryota > Viridiplantae > Streptophyta > Magnoliopsida > Myrtales > Combretaceae > Combretum > Combretum micranthum. The sequence continues at coordinate 1,092,177 of JAMXBD010000346.1, forward strand.
ATTTTTTTATTTTTGGATCCGGTTCAACCGGTCCGGGTCGACCGATTCAACCCGGTTCGACTGCCCGGGTCAACCGGGTCAATCCGGGTCTCATCGGTTCGTTGCAAAAACGAGTTTTAGGCGAGACCCGGCCCGGCTTTAGTACCGGTTCCGATCGAACCGGATTGAACCGGCCGGTCCGGCCGGTTCTAACAACCATGGTATTTATCACTATATTATTTTTGTAAAAGAAAGGTACAAATATAAAGGTTGCAAGCAAAGGTTGAAAAAAAAAATCAATTGCTATAATGCACCTAGAAAATAGAGATCTAATTGCGACACCTAATATAATATATAGTTACCTAATAAAAAGTTGTACAACCCCAATAGTAATCTAGAAGATATGTCAACATTTTTGAAGAAAATATCTCAACACTTTCCCATAAGTTAGTGCATGAATATCATACATGCCCAACTTGATAAAACATTTTATGAATATGTGATTTGAAATTACTTTATTAAGGATATCTACTAGTTGAACCTCAAAACAAATAGTAGGTATCTAACTTGATGGTATAGTTTCCTGTTGTCGGTCTTGGACATTGTGGGCCCCTGTGATGGTGGATTTTTTGGGGAGGAACTCAATAAAGATTTTTTCTTCGATCTTTCCTAGGTTAAGAAGTATCATAAAGGTGAGCTTGGAAAGCTTATTAGCTTCTAAATTATCCACTCTAGGTATCATAAAGATATCCCAAGGGGATAATTCTTTAGTGAGAGATCAGACTGCTTCTAAGTATCCAGTCATTTCTTCATTCTTTGCTTCATATATGTCTTTGACCTATTGCACTGGTTTCTACTCCAACTCTCATAGCAAGCTTAAGTCCGACTAATAGGGCCTCATATTCTACTTCATTATTGCTTATGAGAAAACAAAATTTCAAAGCGTAATTGATCTTGACTTCATGGGGTCCCTCTTAGACTAAGCCAGCTTCCGCCCTGGCGCATGGAGGATCCATCTATGTAGAGGGTCCATGCAGCCTTTTGTTTTTCATAAATCTCGGGCGTCTTAGTTTATTTGGCTACGAACTCTACTAAAACTTATGCCTTTATGGCTTCTAGAGGTTGGTATTGCAATCCGTAGGTATTGAGTTCAATCACATATTTCATCATCCTTCCTGAAACGTCCAACTTTTGGAGAACTGCCCTTATTGATACATCAATGAAGACGATGACCTGGTGCACCTAAAAATATGGACGTAGGTGACATGCTCATATTACAATCACTAGGGAAATTTTTTTCCAATATTGCATATCTTTACTCTAGCCCTTAGAGGATATGGATGATATAATATACTAGTTGGTGTTGTCTTCCATCTGCTCATGTTAACACAAATGAGAGAGCTCGATCGCTCACTACGAGGTAAAGGTACAATACCTTACCTTTGATAGGGATCGTTAACCATGGCAGTTTTGTTAAGAATTGTTTGAGCTCATCAAAGGCCTATTGTGACTTTTCTATCCACTCGAACTGATCAGGTTTTTTTAAGGATTTTGAAGAATTGTAAGCATCTTTCGATGCTACTAGGGAGGAGTCTACTCAACACGGTTATTCTATCAGCAAGCTATTGTACTTCTTTGGTTGATGTGGGTAGCATCATTATCAAGGTCACTTTGATCATGTTGGGATTAGCTTCAATCCCTCTCAAGGACATGACGTAACCCAAGAACTTTACTGACAAGGTGCCAAATGTGCTCTTATGTGGGTTGAGCTTTAAATTGTAATAGCGGAGTCAATCAAAAGTCTCTTCGAGGTCATATAGGTGACTTTCTGCTCATTTACTTTTCATGATCATGACATCTACATAAACTTTCATGTTTCTACCTATCTGAGGTTTGAGCACCTTAGTGACCAGTCGTTGGAAGGTGACGCCAACAATTTTCAATCCAACCAACATCATTTTGTAATAGTATGTGTTGGAGGACTTGACGAAGGAGGTGTGGTCCTTGTCGGTTTCTTTCATTTTAATTTGGTTATAGCATCAGAATGCATCCATGAAACTCATGACCTAAGATGTTGTCAACGAGCTGATCAATTTGTGGTAGTATGAAGCAATCTTTTGGACATGCTTTGTTCAAGTCGATGTAATCCACACACATTTGCCATTTCCTACTATGTTTCTTTACCAAGACTACGTTGGCTAACCAAGTCGGGTATTTTTCTTCCTTATTGAATCCTGCTTTTAGAAGTTTTTGAACTTCCTCTTTGATGGCGGCTTGTCTATCAGGGGAGAAGCGTCTGATTTTCTAGCGAACAAGTTTCTAGGTCTTGTTCATGTTCAGTTGATGTGTGATCACGTTCGAGTTTATGCCTGTCATGTCGGAGGGCAACCATGTGAAGACATCTTTATTTTCCCGCAAAAAAATGATCAAGCTCTCCCTTATGTCGGGAAGAATCTATTTTCCCACCTTTTTGGTGTGCTCGAGATTATTGTCTAAGGTGACCTCTTCTGTAAACTAGTCTTGTTCACCTCGATGTTTAGATTCATCTTCTAGTTCAGTGTCTATGACACATACACAGTTTCCTTTTAGGGCTCTGATATACAGTTTTCAAGATTGTTCCTAATCTCCTCGACACACTCCTACTCTAGGTGGGGTAGGGAAATTTGCTTTGAGGTGGGGTTAGGAAACGATGATGTTGAATATTGACTGCATAGCCTAAAATAGCCATAATTTTAATATATATTAATGCATGCTAAATTTGATAAGTATATGTGTGTATGTGTTTGAGTGGATTAGTGTGTTTGTAATGTTAGGTGTGTTATAACGTATGTGATTAGATAATAAGCTATGGTAAATATATCTAGGTTGATAGTTTATTCATGTTAGAAATTATCATGTTAGTGTTAATTGTTATTATAATAAATTAAATGTGTTGGATTTAAGCTTATTTTAGGCCTAAATAAGATCCTAAACTTAGCAGAATTTTTTTTAGCCCTCTCAAGCCCAAACTTAAGTCCAAATTTAAGCAAAAATAAGGCCCAAGCCTTCCGAAATCTACCCTCCCCAAAAGTCAACAACATTAGGATAGATATCAAAGTTCATTTGCACCATTAGACAATCCAAAACAGAACAAAGGAAAAAGAAAATTCGTAACTCAAGAAGGCTAAAAATTTTCAAGACCCAAATCAAGTTTTCTTGGACTCAACACACCAAAAATCCTTCCCCAAGCCTTATATATACATTGAGATAAGTTTATTTGATGTTTGAGATGCTTTATTTCCCTCTTAATCCATGAAATATGTATGTGTGGTATAATATAAGTAGTTGGTATGCTAAATTCTTGTTGAAATGCTGTAGAGTTGTTAGGAAAGCTTTAGAATGCTTGAGTTGTTGTAGATAGGTTGTAGTAGGCTCTCATGTGGTTTGGAATTGAAGTGTTGAAGTATGATAAGTATTAAAATTGTTTAAAGTGTGCTAGAGTTGGTGAAAGTTGATGAAGAAGAGTTTGATTCTTGTAGAGTAGTGTTTGAACTTGTTTGATTTGAGGAGTGGAGATCACTCTTGTTTTATGTTGTTAAATGTATAAGAAGTGTTGTATGAAGTTTGCATAAGGTTTAGGATATGTTAGGAGTTGAGAAAAGTTGAATTTTGAAGTTAAAAGTGTTAAAGTTTGAAAAATTTCGTGTTCAAAATAGGGAAATATAAAAACTATCAAACACCTGTCAAAACGGCCTCATTTGGAGGGGTGTTTGGAGAAAACGGCCTTCGAAACGGCCCATTGCTAAGGGTGTTGCGCTCTCAGATAAAAAATTTCATTTCCCGTGAGTTGAAACGGCCTCCAAAACGGCCCGTTGTTAAGGGTGTTGCAGTTTCGGATTTTTTCCCTATTGCAACACTATTTTGTAAATTAGTCATAACTTTTTCATACAATCTTTGATTGAGGTGATTCAAATTGCATTGGAAAGCTTAGAAAGAGATCTAAACCTTTCATGTTTTGAGTTTTTAGAAAATAAAAACTATGAAAACCGAATTTTCATTTCTTTCCAGCTGCTCTATTCTCCAAATAAAGCTAAAAACTTATGTTTGGTAGTTAATGTAATTTTATGATTAATTATTGAACTTGTATGATGATTGTATGATATATTAAATCATATTATGACTTGAATGATTTTAATCAAGATCCTATGATTTCCTAGGCTTTAAACTAGTGGATATAAGCTTGGCTTAGGATAGTATTGTTAATATGATTTGATTTATGTGAAACAAAGATAGATACTTAGTTGGAGACCCCCTTTTGAAATCCGAATCGAATCAGGTACACAATACTTTGATTGAGTGTTGCTTGGGATAGGCATATACCAATTTTACCTTCATCAAAGATTAATGAAAAGATATTGAAATTGGTTGTGCTTTACGTCGTTGAATCCGGATTCGGGGAGCGACAACCTTATCATGATGCAATGGCATAGTAATTTTGACACTTAGCCCAATCCTTTGTCATGATGCAATGACTCAAATCCATGATGCAATGGTGGTTTCTTTTATTGGCTAAGTGGGTAGCTAATAGGGTTAATTGTATCGATATATTCTCTACTTAGGCTCAGGAGGAAATAATATGTTTTAGTCCATGGTTATGGGACCGTTGAACTAATTGATATTATAGACCGAGATAAGTGGATTGTATAAAGGAGTGTGAACCCTAGATGAAGCTATCGTTCTCTATCGGTTAAATATAGGAGATATAGGTATCCGGTCTATCTATATCAACCCCCTGAGCAGTTGTTGTTACTCAAGAACCCCAAAATCCCAAGCTTGAATCAGAGTTTGAATACTCCAATGTTATCTCTACCCATTTAACTAAAGATAAGGAAATGATGATGGAATGTTGCATTGCATTTAGCTAAGTGTGCTTGGCATATGTATTTGTTTGCATGATTATGTATTGGGCCTTTGGCTTATGTTGCTATCTTGCAGGTTACTATGGTGACGAGCTCTATGATGATATGGGCTATGGGACTGACTGGGAGGACTCTGTGGATGACTAGGAGAAAGACTTAGTATATGTTTAGGATTCCTTTTGATGTATTTTTGTGAAGTTATAGGCTTATTTGTTAAAACCTTGTGTTGTAAATTATATTTCAAGTTGTATTTGTAATGTAGCTGGTTTGTGAGTAAGATTTCTATGTTTATGTGATCCTTGGGAAGTTGTAATGTATATATACGATGTATGTCTTGTATATAGGTGATGACCCACTACTTATGTAGTGGTAGTGTTTCTTAATTCAAATCATGTGAATGTTATATCTGTTTTAAACAGGCAACCATTACAAACACATCTTTTTAAGACAACCTTACGTATAATACTCGAATATTATTCCTAATATTTGGGTATTATGCGTGGTCGGGAGATTTGACACACTTAATATATGGGTTAAGTGGGCCGGGTCTTTACATAGCCCTTCCTAATATGGCATTTTAGGGGGACCAGTAGTCAACCATAAGGAAATCTATCTGGTACATGGCATACATGACTCTTTGCTAAGCTAGATGGGTAGAGTGATGATTGCTCAAGGTAGGATGGGCCAATTATCAAAAATCATATCGTTCGTGATCATAAGGCCTCAACTTTGGTTTCACCTCATGTTTCATTTGCTTGTATGCTTAACTAAAGAGGATGGAAGCGCTATTTCTTGTATTGATCAACATCCTTTTGACTTTCCAACGCAAAACGCGGGCAAAGATCACCAGGGCATCTTGGTGAAGGAGTTAAACCCCTTCATAATCCTCATCGAAAAAGGAGATAGCGGTGTCAACCTTAACTCTTTTAGATTCTAGGTTCATTACTTATCGGGACGAGCTTAAGTTAGGCAGTAGCCCCACTGTCATTGAGGTAAGGGGTCCGCCTACGATAGTATTGATTTTTCCATGGGATTGTTGGTGAAGTTAGGGCTGATCCAAGCGATCTCAAGTGTTCGCGACTTTCTTTTGTTTGTTAGTCCTATGTTTTTGCGTAGGTGGTTTAGAATTGAGGTCGTGGTCGATGTTCTACTTGAGCCAGTCACGTTATATGATGTCTTCTATGGCATTCTTAAGTTACCAACAATTCTTTGTATCATTCCATGATCGCGGTGATACTCTCAATATCCCTTTGAATCTTTTCATCTCAAGTTGTTTTTCATTGGAGGTGGTGGTGGTAAGAGGCCCTAGTTTCTTATCCCGAGGAACACATCATTAGTGGTTTTAAAGGGGTGAATTTTACATTACATTTGGGAAGAGTTTTTGCTTGTCATTATCCTTGCAACCTTGATGTGCATCGACTTAGTTAAAGTCAGGTGGTCTTTTTGTCAACCCTTATCTCGAGGTAAATTGCTTTGAGCTCAGCTTTTTTTGGGGGGGGGAGGGGGGGGAGGGGGGCGCTATTGTGACTTCAACTTCCCTTCCGACATTGTTGGTGTCCTCCTGACAGATATACTTCTATGCCTTTTCTCTTACTTGCTCGAGCATGGTGAGCTAGCATTTCGAAATGGAGTAAAAAAAGGATTGTTTGCGAGGACTCTTTGTTTCATAGTCTCCAAAGTTACTCCTTGGTTGAGGTTCAAGACCTCTAATCATACTTTGTTAAATCTTGTCAAGTAATCTCAGGAGTTCATCTTACCTTTGTCGTACCATGTAGAGGTATAAGGCATTTTTATCTGACGATTTGTTTACCATGAAGTGTGCTACAAAAAGATCGCTAAGTTAAGAAAACGAACGTATCATTTTCGGCTCAAGTTTGTTAGACCAAACCCGAGCTGCTGCTTGAAAGGTGGTGGGAAAAGTCTTGCACTATATCACGTCTGAGAAATTGTGTATCACCATGGTAGACTGGAAGTAGGCAATGTGGTCCTCCAGATCAATTGTCCCATCATGGGATTCTACTGTGAGTAGTTGAGCTTCGATTGAAAGTACCTTGGATTGAACCTCGACCACAAAGTACGCTTCTTTGGGAGTGTTTTAGCAACTAGTTCATTACTAAAAATTTCTTTGATAGTCAAAAACCTTCTCATCATATCTTTAATTTCGTCGAGTGCACATTCCTTGTTGGAATCAAGTTGGGAGTCCTTAGCGACAAGAGTGGTGCGTTGTCCTCGTAAGCTCGAGTTGAGCCGATACTTGCAAGCCTCTCCTTCACATGTTGCTCGCCATCTACTTGGTATCTCAAGGTAACATGAGCTGAGTGTTGGGATGTTATATGCCTTTACAAGATTGTATGAGTGGATCTTGTTAGGCTTTTAGGAGCATTGGCTCTTCGGTATGCATTTGGGAGCGGTCTTGAATTGTAGGACTGCTGTCTAATGGAGGTGTAGTATGTCTATGGTCCCTTTCAGTCAGCTTATCTTCGAGCTTGGATGGTGATTGGGTTGGGGAGGTGCTTCGCCATGTGTTAGAGGCTTGTTCTTCTAAATACAAGTCTTACAAAGCCCTCTAACTCTATGATTCTAGCTTATATGAAGGCATTGGATCGTTCATTTTTCACGTTTTTGTGTACAAGTTGTTTGCCAAATTTTTCTAGTTCTAAGATATGTCCTGGGTCTAGAAGACCGGCGTTCATGGTGACGGTCGGCTCAGAAAGTGGCAACTCATAAGCTTTTCCATCTGTTGGGTTTGGAATGGGCTGTATGAGGACATAATCAAGCTAATTCTTGCTTTATTGTGGTTTATGCATTGTAAGATGCGAGACTGTCTGTTATGGAGGTGCATTATGGGTTTTAGCAGAGAAGACGATGAAAGAAGAAGGGAAATTTAGGTATAAGATAGGTAGGGTTCTCACAGACGTCACTGTTAGTGATTGTGCCCTAGGTCAATTACTGGATATTGTCATTTGGTATTTATATATATAAATAAACAGAGGCATTTTTTTGTATTATTTGCATATTTACTTTATAATAGAAATCCATGAATAATTTATTATTCTAAATGTTCCTAGATGCTCATTATTATGGGAATGATAATGAATTAAATCTAGTATGAGTTTTTTATTTAGTAAACATGGGATGTTTATTTGTATGGTGATACAAATGAAACTCATAGGCACATATTAGATAACTGTGTGTTGAACTGACCCACTATGAGATCACTACATGGAATATTGTCATAAGTGATTTTCATAATAACTATGTCAACGTATTCTTAGACCTGAAATCACCATAGGTTTTAACATGAGAAACGTTATGTTTCAACTCAATCAAACGTTGTCTTTAACTGGATAATTATAAAGGTTAAGTTTGGGCATAATGTATATCATGTAGAGGAAGTTGAGTGATTAAGATGGGATTTGTTCCTCTCGTTATGAGAGAGATATCTCTGAGCCCCTTGATAAATGAGACTGAGAAATGCATGGCCATGCTCAAATGAATTGATGGTGTGATCAATTTCATTTGTATTATCAGATCACTTGGAAATCGAGAAATGATAAGATTGAACAATATAAGAATGACACTCTCCATGTCTTATGTTCAATCTAGATATCATGTGATAAAAAGGTTAATGACATAAATTATAGATCAGACAAAAATCGAAATACTGATATTCACCTAATTTAGGTAGACATAATGTATTGCTAGAGATCAATGATGTCTTGTAAGTCTAAAAGGTGTTTAGGACCTACTGCCAACATTAGGTGTACCTATAAGGTCACACACAAAAGAACGAATGAAATATATTATGGGTTTATATTTAAAGCTATAGGAATTATTATATTTATTATTCAAATAATTTAAGAATAATAAATGATTATGACAGATAATTAATATTTAATGAAATATTTTTTTTAAATTAAATATTAAATAAATATCTATCTTCTAGGGTTTTCTTTAGGGTTTCCTATATGCCTATATATATATCGATATATAGACAGCTTTTTAGGTCAGACTCTTTAACGTCACATTAGACGGCATAGTTGTCAAAATCGCGATTTTACCTATACGATTCTACGAGTTTACGATTCTAGAAGGCCCTTCCGAGTTGACTCGTGGGTAAAATCTTTTTTCGATAGAATCTTACGATTTTAATCGAGTCTACATGTAAACTTGGTAGAATCTTACGATTTTAACCGAATTTACCGATTCTACATATTTGAGTCAAATAAGCTAAAATATAAAAAATACAACTGTATATTTACAAGCTCATTAACTATTAAGAATTAAAATGATATATCTTTCTTATTGTAGTTTCTATTTGGTTTCCACATACTCTTTCTATCTTGTTCCCTCCCTCCCCTAAAAACCCTTGTTCTATATTTATGAAATTCATTTAGGCTAAGTTATAGCTATAAAGTTTACAAGAAAACTTATTTATTTCATTTATATAATTAAACATTTAATAAGTTGAAAATTTTTATTCTTCTTCAATTTATCACTTATTTCAAACAAAATAATAGAAAATAAATTAATTTTAACTTTATTCGCACTTTTTTATATATGTTATATTATAGACTAATAGTTACTATGAAAAAAAAAATAACTTAATTTCTTTATTTTTGAATATCTATTATGTGTTATATGTTTTCTATATCTTCTATAAGCATTTCTATAAATTTTCAAAACTATTTTGCAAAGGTTGTAGAAACTTACGTTTCTACGTTTCGATTTTATGTTCCGATTCTACCGACCCCCTAGCGATTCTACATAGAATTGCGAGTTTGACAAAGAAATTCTGCAAACTTAAAAGAGAGAAAAGAAGAAAAATAATTCCTACACGAATTGGATTCGTGTTCTTGAGTGTTAGCACACAATCGTTCGCGTGTGGATACCGTAGAGGGGATTGCGAGACTATGGTTCCTGCAAATCCGATTGCTGATCGTTTTAAAGCATCAATATAAGGTATATTCAAGAAACCCCCTTTTTGTTCTAATCTAACCAAGAAACATGGATACTGGTATAGGGTTTTTGGTTTTCCACTACGTTATAATAAAATTTTCGAAATTTTGTATCAATAAAACCCTACAGGCACCACGTGTTGCATGAGCTAATTTCACTGTAGATGGCTCCTGCAAATACAAAAAGAGCATTAGAGGTGCATCAAGGGATTGTCCGATGTGGCTACTCAAATTTTTGAGTTAATGCGTGGGTAAATATGACATGTCTACGATAAGACAAGAAAGACTTCTTCCACCTCCTTCTCCTAAAGGGGAATGGGGTTTTTATAGTATTTAGAGTCATATCTAGAGGTGGGCAAAGCGAGTAAACGGGTAAGCCCGGCCCTTGGGTTTAACGTGTGGGGCGGTTTTAGCCCGGTTTTAAACGGGCCATTTTTTTAGGCCCGAACCTAACCATCTTTGGCCTACGAACTAAACAGGCCAACCTATGGATCAAAATTAATTTTTTATTTTTATTTTTAAATTTTTAATATTAGTTTATGTGAAAATTAGAATTTTTATTATATTGAGGTTTTATATATATTAACGACTAATTTTATTACTATTTTGATTATTTATATATAAAAACAAGTTTTTACAATGATTTATTAGATATCATATTATGTTTAAATCAATAAATATGTATTTTACAAATTGTTATAATACTTGCGATACATGCATCCATCCTTCTTCTTCCAAACATACATTAATAATCACTAATTGTTATATTATTCTTATTTTTAAACTTCTCCACTTGTTGTTGTTGTTGTTGTTTTTTTTTTTTTTTTTTTGCAGGTTGGCCCACGAGCTAAACTAGCTCAGCTTGCTTTAACCTATGGGTTAAATGGGCTGGACCAATTTGGCCTCTCTTTTAAACGGGCCAAAAAATTTTGTCCATAACCCGCTTTTTTAAGCGGGCCGCAACCCATATTTCCAACTCTAGTTATATCATGATAGTCTTCTTCTTAGCAGCTGACTTGGTACCTAAAGTGATGGGGATACTCAAGCTGTGAAACAGTGACTCCACAGAGTGTGGCCAAACTGATTATGTCCCCTTAGTCATAGGGTGTGACTGGAGTATTTGCTTCATCTAGATATCATGAGGTCATCGAGCTTATCTCACGAGGTAGTTGTGGACGAGCTCAACTAACCTTTCCAAGGCGAGGACCCTAGGGAGATCATGTGTTGTTTCCCTTGGTGGGGCCTTGGGTCTCCCTACCTTTGCGGGAGGCGAAGGCATTGTAAGTAGTAGGCCTTTTTTAGGCCTATTAGTGTTTTTAGGTTTCGAAGCCTAGAGGGTCGAGTGAACCGATAGCTAGATTCTACTGTCAGCACATAGGATACCCTGTACCCTAAGGGTTTTATAGGGTACAACGTACAAGGTAAGTATAAGGTACTATAACATATGTTTTGTACATAAAATATTATACCATGTACCTTATATGTTAGGATATAGGTACGACTTTATACTCTATCAAACTTGCACCCACTTACCCTAGTAAAAGGACTCAACAAATAGACCTCATAGGAGATTAAACAATGATTAAATAAAGAAAAGGGGTAAATATTTTATTCATCTATTACATAAAAGTTTATATTATGTATAATGGGTACTAAATTAATCTTAGGGAAAATGTAAACAATTTTTTGAATTATGATATTAATGTGAATATATTCTTTGAATTTTCAAAATATTTCAAATAATTTTTTTAATTTTGATAAATTCAAAATAAAAATCCTTTGAAGTTATATAATATTTTATTGGAAAAATTACTGTAGGGACAACAAGCAACTTGTTGGAGATGCTTGTAGTTGGTTAAAAAATATATACATACTTTTTCTTTTTACAAATATATAGTAAAAAATGATTAAACCTTAATCTACTTCATTACGAAGCCAATTAAATATTATCTAATACATAAATTTCATAGAACATCCCCATCTAGCAAGATAAAAAAAAAAAAAATGATGGAATGCACATGAGCAAATCCTTCAACTCATCTTTGATCTTAGGAAACAATTAGACGCGGGATCTTATAGAGTGGTGATACCTAGGGAAATTTACTTGAAAACCATCTTTGGATTGAAATAAACAGCAGCCACATGTACGATTTCGTGTGAATTTTGGCTGCGTATTGTTTTTGGCTCCTTTCAAAGTTGAATTTCAAATCAAATTCTTCGAGATGCTAATTATCACTGATAATTAAAATTAGAATTCTACTTACAAATTTACATTCTTAAAATTTATTGTTATTAAATTTTTATAAATATGCAAATTAATAATTGAAATTTGTTTAGATTTTTAAAATATTTTATAATATTAGTAAACTATTATTGTCATTCTTATGATCTTAATCTTTGTCACAAGTGACAGCTTTTTTATGAAACCAAATTTTAAAAAGTAATAATAATTTTTGGAGAATTCATATTCTTCTACTTACATGCTTGGTTTTCTATTTGTTTAATCATTTGTAGGATTTAATAGTGGGTGGGATAGAAATATTAGCAAGAATAATAGAGTGGGCAATATCCTAGCGATTAAGGAAGCCTGAGGTCTTCAAAAGGCAAATCAAGAACTTGACAGGGTTATTGGAAGGGAGAGATGGGTTCAAGAAAATGATATCATTAATCTTCCTTATGTTTATGCTATAATTAAAGAGACAATGCATTTTCATCTTATGGCACCATTTTTAGCATCAAGAAAATGAAGAGAAGATTGCAAAATCAATGACTATGACATACCTAAACGTATTAGGGTTTCATAAATACATGGGCAATAAGTCGAGACCCTAAAATTTGGGATGGCTCTAATGAATTTTTCCCAAAGAGATTTATCGGAAAAGATGTCGATAGTAAGGGCTAGGGTTTTGAATTATTGCCATTTGGAGCTGGAAGGAGCATGTGTCCTAGTTATAGTCTAGGGCTAAAAGTGATCCAATCTAGTTTGGCTAATCTTACTCATGGGTTTGATTGGAAATTGCCAAGGAACTTGAAGCCCAATTATTTGGACATGCAGGAGATTTATGAGATTTTGTCATCTAGAAAGATACCTCATTGTGTTGTTGCTGAACCTAGATTATCATCTCATTGTACTAAACGTATGGGTGGCATCAAAATGTTTAGGTTCACCATCTCATATGTAATTAATGTATTGCTAGCATCAAAATGTTTACATTTGTTGTTGTATCATTATCAGGATGTTTTGTTATGGTTATGAAAATCAAATAAATACTTTTTGTTTCAATACTTGAAATTACAATTCTTTTTATGATTTTCTTTTTGGATAATTACTAACGAAAGGAGAATTCAATGGTTTACTATTCTTATAATGAATAAATAATATTCATACTACCTTGACTATAACAAGGTCTTAATAATAAGGTATGTTGTGTCTATTATATTATAAAATTGCTTCAATAATCATATATGAATATAGGGATAGTAGAATACTATTTCAGACACATTTTGTACATTGCAAAGATATATGATTTGTTAATTAAATTGTAAAATTCACACAAAATATTCAAACCATAAAAAAACATGAAAATGAATCACCACATATACTTTTTTTTTCACTCTCGTTTAAACAACACCATATATAACGGTTGATATTATAAGAAATAACATGACATTATGATGATGTTATAAGATATTTAAAAAATCGTGACAATCTTAATTATTGATCTTTTTAATTGTGGAATGTTGAAAAAAAAAATAAATGAAGAAGATCCAAATTTTAAAAACATGGTTGTTACATGAAACACATTTTCTTTTCTTAGAGTCGAGGATTTGATTATGATGAAAATAGTGTCTAGCGAATATAACCACAATCAACTAAAACATCGTTACATATCTTAAGGATTTAAGATAGAATAGGCTGTCTGAAGAAGTGTGTCAAAAATAATGGGAGATAATTTTTCTTTTTCCCATTTGTTACAATAATGTAGCCATTAATGTCATTACAATATTGAAAACCAACCCCTGATACCTCAAAAATGAGAATTAGGATCAGATGCTATTAGACTATAAAGTCATTTAGCATAATAAAATATAAGTTAGGTGTTATCTCAACATGTTTAAATTTTCAGCATACTTTCATATTAAATTATGTATATTAGCTGTAATGTGCACGTTGTAATTCTAAACATGTGACCTATATATTATAGCATACAAATTCTATGTTGGTTCTCAAGTTTTAACATTAGAGTTTCTTTTCTTTTTTGTTCTTTTTGCCATATTTGAATCGGAGTCTATCCAATAGCATTTATTGCCCACTTCAAAACCACTGAACATCTAATTTCATTGTCAACAACTAATATTAATTACAAATAACTTTATTAGGACACATGGAATGATTAATGGTGTATAATTGTCAGTCAAATATTTTTTATGACATTTTATAAAAAGACTATGCACCCATCCTACTTAAAATACTCTAGGTTTTTGCCTGTCACACATAGGAAAAAGTAACATATAAGGTGTTTTTTAAGTTTTTTTATACAAATCCTTCTCTCCTGCTATAATTAAAAATAATATAAAATAATATAATTAATGACACTTATCTTTATCGAAATTATATAATCATTTTTATAGTGAGCACCCTTTTTGTGTAATTTATATATATCCATCACGTATAATGTACATGTGGAGTATAATTTTTAATGATTTTTTAACACATAGGTATGTAAGTGATGACTATTTTAAAAATTATCTCCTTTATTATCCACATATTAGAAAATAATTAAAAATTACATACTACATATAAATCCACATATAAATCCACATGACATGTACTATCCCTTCAAGATTTTCCAATACATTGGCATAAAAAACATAAGAATAAGACTCTAGAGTATTGCTTGCTTATAAATATCCTGGCATACCCAGTTTAGTGGTTCATCACTACAAAGCAAAAAGCATCATATTCATATCCACATCCACTGCTATTATTATCAAGGCCATATAACAATGGAGGTTCCTACTTGGGTTGCATATGCGACAGCTTGGGCAGCAACCTTGGTGATTATCCTCCTGTCCAGCCAAATCCGGAACTGGAACCAGAACCGAAAACTCAATCTACCACCCGGACCAAAGCCATGGCCAATCATTGGAAACCTCATGTCATTTGGCAAAACACCTCACCTTTCACTTGATAAACTTTCCAAGAAATACGGTCCAATTATTTACCTTAA
Source organism: Combretum micranthum (assembly GCA_024138025.1). Taxonomy (NCBI): domain Eukaryota; kingdom Viridiplantae; phylum Streptophyta; class Magnoliopsida; order Myrtales; family Combretaceae; genus Combretum; species Combretum micranthum. The sequence continues at coordinate 1,107,243 of JAMXBD010000346.1, forward strand.
ACTTGGTTCATACCCTTGTATTGTTTGCTGCTCAGTCGAAATGGGCAAAATCATCCTCAAAACCAACGATGTCATATTTGCTGGACGGGCAAGGTTCACTGCCGGAAAGTACATCCTATATAACTATAGTGACATCGCATCGTCCCAATATGGTCCATATTGGCGCCAAGCACGTAAAATATGTATAGTGGAATTGTTTAGTACAAAAAGACTTGAATCATACGAGTACATTAGAATTGAAGAGTTAACTTCAACTCTAAAGGGCTTATACAAGTCAAGAGGAAGGACAATTGGATTGAAAAATTATTTGTCTGTCTTAGTCTAAATGTCATTAGCCGCATGGTTTTGGGCAAGAAATATACCGTGGAAAGTGAAGAATCTGTTGTGACACCACAGGAGTTCAAGAAAATGAGTGACGAGTTGTTCATTTTTATTGGGGCTTTGTGCATAGGAGACTCGATTCCTTGGCTTGGGTTCTTGGATTTGCCCAAGATTATGAGAATGAAAGCTTTGGCTAGGAAATTTGATACGTTTTTGGAACATGTTTTGGACGAACATATTACAAGGAGACAGCAAGTCATGAAGGAGTATGTTGCAAGAGACGTGGTTGATGTTCTTCTTCAGATAGCTGATGATCCAAATCTTGAGATAAATCTCCAAGACATAGCATCAAGGCCTTTATCCTGGTAGTATTCCTATATATTTCTCTGCCAAGTCTTCCTCCTCCTTCTTGAATATATATATATATATATATATGTATATTAAACTTCCGAAAGCACTTGAGTAATTATTTTTTCCCTAAATTAATAACAATCCAATAATTAGTTTTTATGGCTAATTTTAGTGATCATGATAATATTTCTTTTGGAGAGCTTTTTTTTGCCTCCTGAACAAATTGTCCAATCAATTCAATATTTAAAATAAATATAGCAATTGAATTTAAAATATTAATTATTTTAGTGGTGCAATAGCAGTTTAAAATGAATCTAAAATATTAAATAATCGATCATACTAGTCCCGTCAAAATTAATAAAAAAACTATAGATGTTCCTATTTATTTTACGTGGGGGATTTCAAAATAAAGAATACAAGGTTTTAAATTTTCAATACTCGTAACGTACATGCTTTAATAATGCTATTGATAGGTTTGCCAATACCTTGTTTTGAATTTCGAATATGGATCACTACATATTTAGTATGCCCTTAGCACTCTACTTCAAACAGAGGTCTCTATTATTAGGGGGCAAAAATTCTTACTGCGGTGATGAATTATCGCTGATATTGTGAATCTGCGCGCCACATGTTACGTTAGTCGAAAATATATTTCTTGGACCAGAAGCAACTTGTTGGAAGGTCGTAATTGTTGATTAAACATGGATATTACCTAGTACATGCCTAACTTATTAGCACCAGGCCATCTACAATGATAAAGTCGTAATTATGGATCCAAAAATTCAAATTAACGTACACCTAAAATATATGGAAGAAATATTATGTATTTATCACTATATTATTTTTGTAAAAGAAAGGTATAAATATAAAGATTGCAAGAGAAGGTTAAAAAAAAAAGAAAAAAAAACAAATCAATTTCTATAATGCACCTAGAAAATAGGAATCTAATTGCGACGGCTACTATAATATACAATTACCTTATATGAAGTTGTACAACCCAACATAATCTAAAGATATCTCGATATTTTTGGAGAAAATATCTCAACACTTCCCCAAAAGTAAGTGTATGAATATCATACGTGCCCAACTTGGTAAAACATTTTGAGAACATATGATTTGAAATTGCTTTATTAAGAATATCTGTTAGTTGAACCTCAGAACAAACAGTGGGTAACTCTATCATGTTTCTATCTAACTTTTCATTGATGAAGAATCTATAAACCTCAATATGCTTTGTTTGATCTTGCTGAACTAAATTATGATGAGCTACATCATGTGCAGCTTTATTATCGCAATATAATCGAATCGATTGCCTTGGTGGATAGCCCAAGAGCTATAAAAACAATTTTAACCACGAAGCTTCATCCAACCCAAATTCCATACTCCTAAATTCAGTATCTGCACTTGATGTGCAACAACGTTGTATTTCTTACTTCTCTATATAACAAGATTGCTACCCATAAATGAGAAGCAACTTGAAGTTGATCATTTATCATTTATTACTTGAACTCAATCAACATCTATATAGACATCTATGTCATGCTAATTAGAATGTTTTTTTAACACAATTCCTTGTCTTGGAGAAGATTTTAAGTACCTCAAAATTCCTATATCTCCATCCATATATATATATTATATATTGCGAGGAGATGAATTTCATTCATTAAAAAGAATTACATCAATTATGATCATCAATATAAGAAAAACGAAAAACGAGGAGTTGGGGGTATAATTACTCAACCGTATAAACGAGCATATCTCTTCTATAGTTAAATTGTTCCACTTAGGGGATAAAATGCTCCTAAGAGAGTAAAACTCAATCAACTAGCGAGTAGACTATATCATATAAAAAGGATGATAAAATCACATATAAGCGATGAAAACAAAGTGAAGAACATAAACAATAAATACATAAAAAAACTGTTTATTCTAAAAGCTGCTAAAAAAATAATATTTGTTTGATCTTCACACTTTTTAAATCACCTAGACCATCGATTATGATAAAAATAATAGAACACAACCTGGATCAGGTGTTACAGGTAATAGATTTGTGGCTCTTTAGATTGGTAGTGATGGATCTATGGAATTAATGCGGTAAACAATGAAAAGAGATTTAAAATAGTTTGGTAGCTACTACTAAGGTTGTTTTTTTTTTTCAAAAAAAAAAAAAAAAACCCTTAAAGAGAGAGACGGAGCATCCATGTGTTGCTTTCCAAGATTATGATAAAAATAATAGAACACAACCCGGATCAGGTGTTACAGGTAATAGATTTATTGCTCTTTAGATTGGTAGTGATGGATCTATGGAATTAATGCGGTAAACAATGAAAAGAGATTTAAAAGAGTTTGTAGCTACTACTAAGGTTGTTTTAAAAAAAAAAAAAAAAACCTTAAAGAGAGAGACAGAGCATCCATGTGTTGCTTTCCAAGATTATGCATTTGAATGACAATACTTTATCTTGATGATCTAATTCTTGGAAAACTTCTATTAGTTCTCAATAGCATTCGAAGAGAGATTTTTCATGTTGTTTGGCTGTGAATGCTTTTTGATATAGGTCAAAAGTTGCATCTCATTGCTTTCATCATAATTCATAACAGGTTTTTGACAAAGCACTCTAAATGTCACAAGGAGTAGGTCACCACAAGTATGTCTTAATAATTTATTTATAGACTTAGACATAAGTAGGGCGAACGCATGATGAGATAATTAAGAGGGACTGGATCTTAATTAAGTTAATATTAAAATTATCGATATGTATTTATTTATTATTACAAATATTACATCTTATATATGCAAAATCTTATTAATGATTTGACTGTGATATTTATAATATAATAAATGAATGTCGAAAAAGAGCAAAAAATGTGTATCGTTAAAGGAGAAGTACAACCTCTTTTATCGGCCAAAAAAAAAAAAAAAAAAGAAAATGTACACTCATAGGTTTTTCCTTCCTTCTTTTCCCTTTCAGTTTTGGTAAAAAAAAAATCATGACCTCATGAAGGTAAAACCAAACACCTAACTATTACATTATCTTTCATTTTATATCATTATTTATCTTTTATAATATACATATAATACATATATTTTTTCTTATTTAAAAAAATAAATAATTAACTTTTTTGAGTCTAGGGAGGTCAGGGCCGTACCAACCCTCAGTGGATCCGCCTCTCACATTAAGAGCCACCTGTTTCCTTTTTTAGTTTTAGCATATAATTTCTCCTATCATCTAATTCTGCAAGTGGTTTTGACTTACCATGAATATGAGAGAATTTTTCCTTTCTGCAACATGTCATTCCATTAATTGTGAAATAACATCACAATTCAATTCACAAGAGTAACTGGGGCAATGAAGGTTCCTTAAAATTTAATGACAATAGCAATTGGTGAAAATATCTCAACACATACATCATGCTATCTAATTCCGAAACAATCAGACCCACATTAATTATAAATTAGCGATATCTTGAAGAACTCAACTTGAGAATCAACATTCGATCCAAAAAATAAACCGCTCACACAAATACTTCGGTCGATTTTCGTATAGATGATTGCTGTTATAGTTTTGACATTTAAATTTCACATTAAACTCTTCGAGAAGCTAATTACCATTGATGAATAAAGTTAAATTATAGTTATTGATTTCGATATTAAGAAATTAATTCTCACTAAATTTTTCTAAATGTATAAATTAACAATTAAAATTATCTAAATTCTTATAATATAGAGGAAAAAAAAAAAGGAAAAATAATGGTTCTTCCAAATGCTTCCGCAGGGTGATTTCTATATGATGATTTAAATGTCAAAATTTAGAAAAAAATTAATAGGAATAAATTTCGAAACTCTCATTCCTTTTACTTACACATCTATTTTTCTATTTGTTTAATTTTCTTTTTTTATTTAGGATTTATTAGTTGCAGGGACAGAATCATTAGCAAGAATAGTAGAGTGGGCTATATCCGAGCTATTGAGAAAGCCAAAGATCATCGAAAAGGCCACTCAAGAACTTGATAGGGTTATTGGAACGAAAAGATGGGTGCAAGAAAGTGACATCATTAATCTACCTTATATTGATGGCATAACTAAAGAGACTATGCGTCTACATCCTGTTGCACCATTTTTAGCACCAAGGCAATCGAGAGAAGACTGCAAAATCAATGGCTATGACATACCTAAAGGTACTGGAGTTTTGGTAAATACTGGGCAATAAGTTGAGATCCTAAAATTTGGAACAACCTAATGATTTCTTGCCTGAAAGGTTCATAGGACATGATATTGATGTCAAGGGGCAACATTTTGAATTATTACCATTTGGAGCTGGAAGAAGGAATGTCCTGGTTATAGACTGGGTTTAAAGGTGATCCAATCAAGCTTGGCTAATCTTATTCATGGGTTCAATTGAACTTGCCTAGGAATATGAAACCTGAAGGTTTAGACATGGAGGAGGTTTATGGGTTTTTGTCTCCAAGAAAGATACCACTTTGTGTTGTTGTCCAACCTAGATTACCACTTCATATGTATTAGATGCCTATGTTTGCATCCTAGTATTTACTTTTCTTGTACTAGTACTTCATGGAAAATTATATGATTACCAACTTGTCTTAGTAAAAATTACATGAATATAAATTAGACATAAATAATTACCAAAATATTGATCGAAAATCACATATAAAACATGCAACTCTTGTATTTGTACATGAATTGTATGTAGTAAGCATGGCTCATGTTGGTAAATGACTGCATGTAGTACATGCGACTCATGTATAAATAGATGTGATTTAGGTATTTATACATGAGTCCCAAGTACTATGTGTGGCTCATGTTTGTACAATAAGTTACATCTAATATATGCGATTTATGTGCAAATCATGACTTGTGTCTATTACAAGTAATTTAGCATTGGTATATATTGGCAATTATTTTTACATAATTTGTGTTTAGGTGATTTTTTAAAAAAGTTTGTAGACACATGTTTCACCATAATTCATTGTTTGTCGGTTAATGAAAACCATATAAGTATTCTTTATTGGAATAGTTGGAATTTATATATATATATATATATAATTTGTAACTACAATGAGAAGGAAGATTCAATTACCGTTTTTATTGAAAATAAAGTTTACCAACTTATAATATCCTAATAATTACCTATTTTACATCTATTATATTATTGATATGATGATCTTACATAAATATAGGATACTACATACTATTATATTATTGGCATGATCGTGTCTCAGGCGGCATCTTAGAAGGTTCGAAAATTGACTTCAAAATGGAAAGTTTGTGATTTTTCTTGAAGGAAACAACATTTAAGGATAAATTAGGAAAGTCTCAAGGGTTTTAACTATCATATCCATGAAGATTCTCAACTTTCTTAATTGGAAGAATTACTTTCCTATTTTTAGAGCTTCTATTTTAGATCTTCCAGGAAAAATGCCTCTTTTAGTATGTGAACTTTAACAAAATGGATAATTAAGTACATGGACTTTTAAAAAGTCCAATTTTATATCTAATTGAACTTTTCGTTCCCTTAAACACTAGGGGAAATTAGAATGGTGTTGGAAGTGACTTAGTGTGTTAGGGTGTAGGTATGAAAAACCTACATGGGAAATATGGGTCTTATGTAAAGAGTTTATAAGAAAGGAAAACTTATTAACCCATTGTCTTAAGGTTTTTGGTTATAATGGTGTTGAAAAGCCCATTTAAGTAATCATTCACAAAGCCCATTGGTTTTCTCCTTATTGAAGGCATACTTTAGATCCTAACAATTGGTATTAAAGCCTAGTTCGGCTGGAAAACTCCAATGGTTGGCCCACCATATGGAAAGAAGAGTTTTATGGTATGACTCATTTGTGAAACCCATGGTGAGTAGGCCACACACAAATGGTTTAGTGGAGTTAATTTGATAAGCTCTTGAGAGGGAGTATGGCCTACCCTATTGTAAAGACTGGCACTTGAGGGGGAGATTGTTAGGATATAAGTGTAAGAATCCCACATGGAAATATGGGTTTAATGTGAAGAGTTTATAAGAAAGGAAGACCCTTAACTCATTGCCTTAAGGTTTTGTGTTATAGATGTGTCAAAAAGCCATTTATGTAATCATTCACAAAGCCATTAGATTTCTCTCCATTGAAGGCATACTCTAGACCCTTCACAACCAGTCTTGCCTTGTATCTTAGTTGTGAGTTGTTTTCATCAGTCTTCAGCATGTAAACCCATTTGTTTTTTAAGGGTCTCTTACCTTAGGTCATTACACCAATTCGTAAGTCTTTCTCTTATGCAAGGACTTCATTTCTTCTTGCATGGCTTTAATCCACTCTTTCTTCTAATCATGTAGCATAGCGCCTTGATAACATTTCGGCTCCCACCCCCACCCTCCCTCCCTCCCTCCCTCCATTCCCCCAAATTTGTGAACATTACATAATCATTTGGATTGTATCTGGTAGATAATATTTAATCTCTTGAAGATCTTCTTAACTGAATCTGCTGATAAGGCTCTTAGGACTGCTAAATTTCATCTTCGACATCTCCCCCATCAGTGTTAGATTCTTCAAGTGAGGGCACTTGATCAACATCTATAGGGATCTCACCTGAAGGTTTTGACTTTTTAGGCTTTTCAAAATCTTCAATGGTCTGGTCTTCAAGAAAGACTACATCCTTGCTCTTGACAATCTTTTTGTCAATTGGATCCCACAGTTTATACCCACACTCATCATGTACATAACCCAAGAAGATACACTGCTTGGAATTTGCATCAAGCTTTGCTCTCTCATCTATGGGAATGAGCACAAATGCCCTGCAACCAAAAACACGTAAGTGTTTGTAAGAAATTTCTTTGCCTGTGCAGACTCTTTCTAGAATATCTCCATCTAGAGCATGTGAGGGAGATAAATTTATCAGATCAACTGTTGTCCTCAAAGCTTTACCCTAAAAGGATTTAGGCAACTTGGCATGTGATAATATTCACTTCACTATCTTAGTGATGGTGCAATTTATCCTCTCTGCAACACCATTCTACTGTGGGGTATTTGGAACAATCTTTTCCAATTTAATTTCATGATCATTACAATATTCTTCAAATGGTCCTCTATACTCACCACCATTATTAGCTCTTACACATACCAACTGTCTCTTAATTTCCCTTTCAACTCTAGTGTGGAATTGCTTAAACACTTCCAGTATTTGATCCTTGGACTTCAAAGCAAATGTCCATAGTTTCCTAGAGTGATCATCAATAAAAGTAACAAAGTACAAAGCACCATCTACTTACCTATCTTTCATATAACAAACATCTGTGTGAACCAGATCCAGTACATGAGATTTCCTAGCAAGTGGATTTCTCTAGAATGCAACCATGTGTTGTTAACCAGCAAGACAGTCTATACAAGTTTTCAAAGGTATACATTTTACATCTGGCAAAAGCTACTTCTTAACAAGCATCTGAAGCCCTTTCTCACTCATATGAGCAAACCGCCTATGCCAAAGTTCCATGGAACTGTCATTTGTCAAATTCAGATCTCCTTTACTTAGTTTTGCTGACATTAAGTAAAGGGTATTGGATTTCCTCCCTTTAGCCACAATAAGAGAGCCATTGGTGAGCTTCCATTTTCCTTCACCAAAGTGACTATAGTAGTCATTATCATCAAGCTTCTCTGTAGAGATAAGGTTCAGATGGATATCTTCTACATATGTCACATCTTTGAGAATAAGTCTACAATCTATGTTACTCTCCAAAACAACATTTCCAATGCCAACTATTTTTTATGTTTCATTGTTCTCATCCTAACATTGCCATAGTCACCAACAGTATAAGATGAGAAAAACTCACCATGTGCTATCACATGAAAGGAGGCACCAGAGTCTATGACCCAATCACTATCATGACGTGCTAGAGTAACATAACCATCATCCCAGGTAACTACAATCTCACCATCTGCTGCTATAGCAGTGGTGTCTTCACTTTTATCTTCATCTTTATCCTCACCCTGATCTTTCTTCCACTGTCTACATTCTCTCTTAAAGTGCCTTGGCTTGTCATAATAGAAACATTTGAGATTCTATCTTCCTCTTGACTTAGATCTTCTCCTGGATCTGTTAGATCTATTAGATTTATCATTTGGGCCTCTATTCCTACTTCTACCACGTCTGCATGGTTTGTCAATTACAAGTGCTCTAGTCTCATAATTTATCCCCAAATCTTTCCTTCTAGCCTCTTCATTCATCAAACTGTCTTTCACCATTTCAACGGTGAGTGTTCCATCTGGAGTTGAATTGCTAACTGACACCACAAGTGTCTCCTAACTCTCAGGTAGTGAACTCAGCAACAACAATGCCTATATATCATCATCTAAGACAAGTTTCATCACAACTAGTAGACTCACAGGCCCTTAAAAAACATTCAAGTGCTCAATCATATTGGACCCGTCCTTATATTTCAAATTCACTCCTCTTCTACTCAAGGAGGTCTTGTTCAAGTCTATTTGTCTCTCACACATGGACTCCAATTTCTTCCATAGAACATCCGCTCTGGTCTCCTAAGCAAAATGTATATAACCAACAATCTTTCTATGCAAGATCACCCAATTGGCATCAGACTTGTCCTCTGGCTTTGCAGTATCACAACCCAAGGGCAAATATAGGTATTTACAATATAACAGATCCTCCATCATACTTTTCCAGATATAATAATTAGATGAGTTTTAGTTTTATCATCGTACGTGATGATTCAGCCATTTTTTCACTTCACTGATAGAAATCCTAGATTTTCTTTTCTTGAACTTAGCTCTGATACCACTTGTTAGGGTTTGGAGTATGTCTTCAATGGGAAGAAATCCACTGGGTTTTGTGAAGGATTACATAAATGGGCTTTTTGACACCATCTATGACCTAAAACCTTAAGGTAATGTGTTAATGGGTCTTCCTTTCTTATAAACTCTTTACATAAGACCTATATTTCCCATGTGGGATTCTCACATTTGCACCTTAATAATTGTTGGGGTAATAGATCCAACATGTATGGGTCTATAACAAAAGGGAGCCTAAATATATGTCGGATATATATTTAGAAGACTTTGGAATCAAAGTAGGAATGGACTAGCATGCTTGCACAAGGAAATCCTAAATATATGTTTATATATTTAGAGAACTTTGAATCAAGGATATCCTAAGTTTATGAGATATATTTGGAAGAGGACTTGAAGATAAGGAGATTTTGTGCAAAACAAAGGAGTTGGTGATGTACACCTGCAAATTGGAAGCTCAAGGCCACTAGCCTTGAATGTAATAAGTCAGCCTTTAATTTTGAGAATTCTTGTTGAGAGTTGCAGATAGGATACACCGACGTGAGTGCCGCTAGTGTTGAGATCTATACTGCTAGCGTAGGGCTAATACACCGTCAGTGTTGGGCCAGCATACGTTGTCCCAAACAGTGGTGTTTTAACGCCGCCCCTATGCCTCCAGCCTTAATTTAATTCGTGTCAACCTATATGTGTTGCATATAAATACTCCGTATTGTTCCTAGGGTTCATAAGAGTAAAGTATGAAGTTGTTCTTAAGCCTAGAGAGAGATTCTAGAGAGAGAAAGGCTAATTCTTGTGAAATCCACCATTGTAGTAAAGATCTGAGATATCCATTAGTGTTATCTAGTGAAAAACTATTATAAATCCCATTATTTGTTGTAGTGGAGGAAATTTGTGCGGTGGTCCCGGGGTTTTTCCCCGATTTAAGGTTTTCCGCGTAAATCCTGATGTGATTGATTTTATTTCCGTAATTTATTTATTTTTATCATTTGTTATCGCATTGGAAAGAGGAAAAATGTTGGATCTTTTCCTAACACTTAGGTATGTCAATAGGAAATTAGTCTTTCAATCAAGAATATGCAAGGCAAAAACTTGTCAAGACCATCATTGTCCATGAAAATCTAATTTCAATTGTTGAGAATGAACATTTTAGGATGCTCATCTCTGCCATTCAATATGTTTTTCATCACATTAGTCATATACTGCCATTAGGAAATATATTATCAGGATCTATAATATAAAGAAAGAAAAACTAAAATTCTTGTTGAAAGCATTTAATTCATGAATTATAATAACAATGGATATGAGAACATCTAATAAAAAAAGGGGATGTATGGCAATTGTAGCATTCATTGATGACAATTAGAGGCTCTAGAGTTGGCTCTTAAAGTAAGATTCATTGTTACAATTTTTCTTCTAAGTAGAAAGCTAAGATTCTTTTTAACTATATTTGCTTCTTCTTCTTCTTCTTCTTCTTTTTTAGCTTTGTGTGTTCCAACTAACATTCAAATGAGGTGTTTACTAATCGCTTGTCCAATTCTTTGATGATATCGAGTTTAGATAGGAAATTATCTATGATCACTATAGATACTTATACAAGAAATGATGTCATAATGACAACTTCATAGATGAAGTTATGAAAGGATGAATTGATTCTTTCAGAGGAAGGTACTTCCTATGCATTGATTTCTATATATTTTAAATTTAATCATCAAAGAAGGTGTAAATGTCTTTGATAAAGTAATAGAGGGATCTATGTTATTGTTGCATTTTAGTTAGCAACACCACCATGTGTGGAGAAATTTAGAGAGGCTAGTAGGTAGTTGGATGTGTCATTTAGTGAAAAGCTTTACTTGGATTGCAAAACAAGATGGAATTCCACTTGTGACGTTTTAGTTACTACAGTTGAGCAGGAGGAAGTTCTTTATAGAGTACAATGTTGAGCCAAAGTTCGGTTTCTTTTCCTTTAGTTTGATTGACATTAAACTATGAATACTTTTTAATGTAAACTCTTGACTAAATTGTATAGGAAATTGATTTTTCAATAATTTTGGAGTCGCTACCCTAGCAAGGTTAGGGAAAAATTAGGTTAGTTTGATCTTAACTTGACTATTGGTCAATATGAAATTCAGATTAGAAAATCAATTTTCGAAAAAACCAAATATCTGAATTCAAGGAATAATATATTAAAACTAAATGGTTACCATCTTTAAATTTTTAAATTAAATTTTATTCTTTTCGCGTTCATTATTATTTTAATTGATATTTTAAAAAATCCTAAGCATGCTGTCATTGAAAACAAAAAAAAAAAGAAAAAAATTATTTGGGATAATAAAAAAATGGCACCTAAATTTTAACAAAAAGTTCAATTAGATATGAAATTTGGTTTTGAGCAATTTGGTAAAAGAACAAAGTTTTTATGGACTTTTTTTATATATGAAGTTTGGTTTGTATAATTTTGATACCTGAACAATATTTTTGTGAACTTTTTTCGTTTCTAAATAAACTTGCTTCAAGTATAAAAAAAGTTTACGAAAACTTTGCCCAGGTACCAAAATTATCAAAACCAAAATGCAGGTATGAGAAAAGTCCACGAAAACTTTATTTATGTACCAAATTATTTAAAATAAAACTTTAGGTACTTAATTGAATATTTTGCGAAAGTTCATATACTATTTTTATTATTAACCCTTTTTATTTTTAGATCGCCCTATAGGTGCCCACATACTTGTTAATCAAGATTAGATTGTCATAGTTCCTTTCTAGAAACCTTACTTTATTGGTTCTTTTTAAGTTTCCAAATTCTTTTCACTTTAAGTTCATTAACTTCTTTTAAATATAATTTTTGTGTGTGATTTATTTCAAAAATCCTAAGACATCCCTAAAGGAATTCCAATTTATTTCTATTAAAAATATATATTTCTAAGTGTTTAACACACATATATATTAGTGATTTATCTAAATAGGAAACCTTGTGCTTGGAAGGTGGTAACCACAGTTCTTAAACTCTTTAGTTATTTCCTAAATTTTTATTAAGTTTTCTATAACAAAATAGTTTTATTAAAAGGAAATAAAAGAACACCTAAAAGCAAAATGAAAAAGTTAGCAAGAAATATTGAAAGCAAATGACCAGTTATAACAAGTTAATAGCTTTTTTTTGCCTATTTCCCATAGGTACATGGTGAAGGTTATTAAATGAAAAAAAAAAAGAAATTGATAATATATTTAATAATATGCCTAAAAAGGAAAATGTTAGTAAAAATATCAAATGAAAAGACAATAATCATGAACAATTTTTCTTATAAGATAAGTAATTAGAACACTATTTTAGGAACACTACTGGATATCATGAAAGATGACTATGATGGTCTTTAATGATCAGTATTTTATCACATACATGAAAAAAAAAAAAAAGGATTGACACCAACAAATTTTATTAATCAAAGAAATTCAATTGATTGAAATACTTGTGGGAAGAAGAAAAAAAAAAAGAATAAAAGAAGCATTATACTCTCTCTCCCTCCCTCCCTCCCTTGTTATATATAACAATAAGATAAAGATATCAAATTATTTATAGGAAAAAAATTAAGGGAAAAAAATAGAACAACAACATATTACCTCCAATGAATATGCAAGACACACTCTCATTTTACTTTAATGTTTTTTAGTTAAGAAAAACTTAAAATATAATGATAAAAATAAGAATATTAGATTATCTAAAGTAATAGATGAGTTAGTGGATAAAATCAAATGTCAATATACGAAAGTTCTATTAAGGATATAAGTTACATGTGATGAACAATAATAATTGAAAGCTGTAAAAGGATCATTTTAGTATTTTGGCTATCAACCTAATTTAATGACATGAATTGGACTTTTTGGGTCGTGATAAGGCTTAGAGGATCAAGTTCAATAAAGGATGTCGTAGGAATATTTTTCTTTATAGGCTTGGAACAGAGCCACTAAATCGATTTATTTGCTCTTAACCTTATTAAGTATGGACTATTTTAAAAGGATATTGGGCTTCTTATACATTATGAAAGCCTTCATCATTTTCTAAGCCCAC